>JARFJB010001851.1:6860000-7017500 GCA_036346205.1 Vesta saturnalis | reverse complement strand
CACATAAGAAAATATATTCTCAATATCTTCCGTAAACCTACAAAAATTATTTCATTAATTTTTACTTATAGTTACACTTACTTGATAACAGCGAGATGATGTTGCACACATTTACTTAAATCGTTGTACACTTGTCCGTCTGATTCATTATTTTTATTCAATCTGTCGTTATCATCCTTGCATCCAATTTGAAAAGTACTGAGCATGATAGTTTTTCGTAAAATTGCAAAATATGCTGAGCATAAACCCATCATGCTTGTTGACAGATTATCAAATCCAATACTTGTCCAAGCTGCCGAAAACAGTGCAATAGACTGATAAATGTAAACGAAAAAGTAAATGTTGATTAGATGTTCTTTAAAATCAACAGGAAACGGTAGTGGTGTCATTCTACTTTCTTTAGGTCCAAGAAGAGGAGCTGATAATATGCAAATAACCGTGGTCACACCGCTGCAGAAGAATAACTTTACCACAATTGTTGCGATTTTAATTATTCGTTGAAGGTAATGATCCAAGTCTTCTGTATGATAATAAAAATGGGGAGAGTGGAGAAAATCCAAAAGATTTAAAAAAGCTGGCATTTTAAAGTAAAAAATCGTGAATTTAATAGAGCAATTAAGAATGGCGACAAACATGGACCATGCTTGAATTAATTGAGAAAAATCATTTACTACCATTGTGCTTAATAATAAAGATATTGCAAAGCTAACTACCATTCCATAATGAAATGCACCATATATTCGATAAAATATGCTAGAATTTCTTCTAGGCCAAAATCCTGTTAAAGTCATTAAGTCTTTTTGAAATTTAAAAGCGTTCGAGTTTGCTGATACCCCCATCTAAAATTATTTAATTTAATTCTGTAGCCACATAAATTTATAGAACTTACATTATAGGCTGAATTACTTCACTCTCAAGATTGTAACTAAAATAACATATACCTATTAGCATTAAAATAGTTGTTAGTATCTTAACTACTAATTTAGTTACTATAATATTCTATCGGAACGCCTATTATATTACTTGGCAGAAATAAACCAAACAAACATGTTACAAATATATCTTAGATTATTTATGATTGTAGACGTTTACATATGAACCTATCATTTGTCCTTTAGTATTAATATTTAAATCTAAATAGGGCGTAGTCTAAGGAGTAATAAATGTGTATGTGCAATGCATGATACAATTTGTTGCGGAATACTTTAAACGAAGGTTGTTAATTCCTTAAAAAGTTGTTTCACTAAAAAATGTGCTATAAGGGCAAAGAAATGGTTGTAGCTTATTATGTAATTTTCTAATACAATTTGTAAGAAAATGAAGTTACTGACTTTTGGTAAAACATAATATTTAATATTCAAAGGCGGAATTAATAGTTATTTATGTATTAAGGGTATAATGAGGTTCAAAGGCGACCCCAAGGTAAAATGCGCCCCGTTACAAGAATTGAAACTGCGCCATTTGAATTAAACAATTTGGAGTATATGACATATGAAATAATATCGTCAATTACACATATTAGAAATCAATTTATTTATTTACACGAATATATGAATTGCACTAACATAATGTGAACATAAATAAAATTCAATTGTAACATGTTCTTTTGCAATTAGTGATAAACTAATTAAAGGACCTTGGGATAAATTGAATTTTAGATAGGTTTTAATTAATTTTAATGTTAATAATGTGCGTAATGCAATACACATATTGACAAAAAGTTGTCATGTAATATAAACTGTAATGAATCTAAGGGAGTTTTAAAATTTTCAGAATTATTCATTATAAATTAACCTTTGAATGATAATAGTTCGCTATAAATCTCTTTGACATTAATATCTTGACTATTGGTTTCTCTTCGGGGGTCATTTTCAAACTATAATTAGATCCCTTTTGGTTCTATCAAGAGCTTTTTTGGCAGCTCAGCCCCTGAAGGGTAGGAAAATGCGTGAGCATACAGTGTTCTGATTGGGGGTCCTAAGGACAGACCACGTCCCTTTTACCTGATCGGTCGTGCACGCGTCCGTCCTCTCTGGTTTCTGATTGGTTCCTTGTCCCCACCCAGGCTCTGAGCTCTGATTGGAGCCATAAGGCTCTGCATTCTGATTGGTTACGGCGAGGAAATTTGAAAATAAGGGGACCCTCATACTATCTCATGACAGGTGTAGGAACTTGTGTTAGGGTCTGCGCTCCTGGTTCCGAAATTTGAATCTGTTTGTGGAAGCCACCTAGTTGTGTAAGGACTAATTAATGCTTTCTGCAATAGAAGTGGTTCCACCTAGTGGTGTATTTTAAAAGTACATACATACAGGTTCCTTGTATAGTTATGGCGGGAAATTTGAAATTTCATTCTAATAAGGGTCCTAACACTAGCTTGTAAGACAGACATAGGAACTTATTCTTAGGTCTTCACCCCCTGTCTGCCCCCCGCCTGTCTGTGTGTATCGCTCCTTCTGCTGATTTATTTTTAAAACGTAGATGTAGATTTCATTCATTATTACTATGGTGCTGAAACTTAAAGTTAAAAGTAGCATTCTAATAATACTAGGGCCTCCATACCAATTCATAAGACATCATTAAGTCTCCAAAGGCTGTCCTGGAGTTATACTTACATTGCACGAACCGCTTTTCTCACAGTTGATATAACGTAGATAAGAAAGATAAAAAGGTTTCAATGGTGTATTATTATATGCAAATCAATAACTACAAAGTTTAAACCCACAAATTCGTGCCGTATAATGTTATTAATTAATTAATTAACTAAAAAAAAATGCGTAACACTCATACCCTTACCTAACTAACTAAACAAAATGAACTGGGATTGAGTCTATAGAACAACAGCTAATACAGAGCTAGTTTATGGCTTCATCCTGTAAGGATAATCATACATTTAAGTAACTTTCGTGAGCAATATCAAGTAATATGTATATTAAAAATAATACGCATATCCTCAGATGTGTTTTCATTCGGTTGCTGCGTATGCGTCCGCGTCTGAGTCCGCCTCTGCGTCTGCGCCTGCGTCTGCGTCTGCGTCTGCGTCTGCGTCTGCGTCTGCGCCTGCGTCTGCGTCTGCGTCTGCGTCTGCGTCTGCGTCTGCGTCTGCGTCTGCGTCTGCGTCTGCGTCTGCGTCTGCGTCTGCGTCTGCGTCTGCGTCTGCGTCTGCGTCTGCGTCTGCGTCTGCGTCTGCGTCTGCGTCTGCGTCTGCGTCTGCGTCTGCGTCTGCGTCTGCGTCTGCGTCTGCGTTGCGTCTGCGTCTGCGTCTGCGTCTGCGTCTGCCGTCTGCGTCTGCGTCCGCTCGCGTCTGCGTCATCCGTGCGTACTGCGTCTGATCGTTGGTTGTTTGTGTTTGTGTTTGTGTTTGTGTTTGTGTTTGTGTTTGTGTTTTGTTTGTGTTTGTGTTTGTGTTTGTGTTTGTGTTTGTGTTTGTGTTTGTGTTTGTGTTTGTGTTTTGTTTGTGTTTGTGTTTGTATTTTGTTTGTGTTTGTGTTTTGTTTGTTTGTTATTTTGTGTTGTTTGTATTATGTTTGTGTTTGTTTATATTTGTTTTGTTTTGTGTTTGTGTTTGTTTGTGTTGTGTTTGTGTTTGTGTTTGTGTTTGTGTTTGTGTTTGTGTTTGTGTTTGTGTTTGTGTTTGTGTTTGTGTTTGTGTTTGTGTATTGTGTTTGTGTTTGTTTTGTTTTGTGTTTGTGTTTATGTTCTCACACGTCATACACTCACACACACTCCACACACATCAGCACTACACCATCACACACTCACACTCACACCTCACACACTCACACCTCACACCTCACACACTCACACCACACTCACTCACACACTCACACACTCACACACTCACACTCACCACACTCACACTCACACACACACACTCACACTCTCACACCCACACTCACATTCTCTCACTCACCACACTCACACACACACCACACACTCACACCTCACACACTCACACTCACACACTCACACTACACACTCACACACTCACACACTCACACCACACCTCCACACTCACACACTCACACACTCACACACTACACACTCACACACTCACACTCACACACTCACACACTCACACACTCACTCACACACTCACACACTCACACTCACACACTCACACTCACACACTCACACACTCACACTCACACTCACACACTCACACTCACACACTCACACACTCACACACTCACACACTCACACACTCACACTCACACTCCACACTCACACACTCACACACTCACACACTCACACACTCACACACTCACACACTCACACACTCACACACCACACACTCACACACTCACACACTCACACACTCACACCCACACACTCACACACTCACACACTCACACACTCACACACTCACACACTCACACACACACTCACAATTCACACTCTCACATACTCACTCATTCACACACTCACACGCTTGCACGCAAGCACACACACGCACACAATTTAAGGGAAGTAATTTCTTAGAGTCCTGCTCATTTCATGACAATTAAATGCTTTAAGTTCACATTGTAAACCCCTGATAAGACTGTGTCTGTGTTTGTGATTATGTTTGTGTTTCTGTTTGTGATTGTGTTTGTGTTTGTGTTTGTGTTTGTGTTTGTGTTTGTGTTTGTGTTTGTGTTTGTGTTTGTGTTTGTGTTTGTGTTTGTGTTTGTGTTTGTGTTTGTGTTTGTGTTTGTGTTTGTGTTTGTGTTGTGTTTGTGTTTGTGTTTGTGTTTGTGTTTTGTTTGTGTTTGTGTTTGTGTTTGTGTTTGTGTTTGTGTTTGTGTTTGTTTTGTTTTGTGTTTGTTTGTGTTTTGTTTGTGTTTGTGTTTGTGTTTGTGTTTGTGATTGTGTTTGTGTTTGTGTTTGTGTTTGTTTGTGTTGCACTGCACATGTCACTCACCCACACACTCAGGCACTCACACACCATCACTCACACCTCACACACTCACACACTCACACTCACACACTCACACTCACACACTCACACACTCACACACTCACACACTCACACACTCACACACTCACACACTCACACACTCACACACTCACACACTCACACACTCACACAAGTAGTATAGCTATGTCACTTCTGTCACTAGATTTGTCACCAGATCTAGGAAAAAGTCACCAGAAAAGTTACTAGATTTCAAGGTCAGTAACATTGCCTATTTTAAGGGGAAGACCGCAGGTGTGTAATCCTCTTCAAGGTCATGCTTGCACGAGTCCTTCAAGGTCACTAGAAAAGTTACTAGATTGTTGATTGTCCTGAAGGTCATTGCCCTCAAGCAAGTCTATGTATGTTTCGAGGCCGCGCCCTATTCTGAGAAACAAAGGTTTAAAGTCTGTGCTTTCAAGGTCAGAGAAAAAAGACGATCTATTGTTTTGGCTGAGTCATTCTAGGAAATCAAGAACAAAGGCGATGCATTGTACAAAGTCTATGCTTTCAAGGTCACATGAATGAACAAAGACTATCTATTGTTCAGTTAGAAATAGATTGTTATCTCAATTCTAGGAAATCAATAACAAAGACGATGCATTGTTCAAAGTCTATGCTTACAATTTTCAAGGTGAAAGAACAAAAGCGATTCATTCTTCTGGTCGAGTTATAAAATTAAATTGTTATCTCAATTCTAGGAAATCAAGAATGAAGGCGATGTATTATCAACGCTTCAAAGTCTATGCTTACAATTTTCAAGGTAAAAGAATAAAAGCGATTCATTCTTCTGGTCGAGTTATAAAAATAAATTGTTATCTCAATTCTAGGAAATCAAGAATGAAGGCGATGTATTCTTCAAAGTCTATGCTTACAATTTTCAAGGTAAAAGAACATTCTTCTGGTCGAGTTATAAAAAATAAATTGTTATCTCAATTCTGAGAAATAAGTCTGTGCTTATAATTTTCAAGGTAAATGAATAAAGACGATTCATTGTTCTGGTTGATTTATAAAAATAGATTGTTATCTAAATACATCTCTTTCAAGAACAAAGGCAATCCATTGTCAGCGCTTTAAAGTTTATGCTTATAAGGTCACACCTCTGCAAAGACGATCCATTCATCTCAATTCTAGGAAATCAAGAGCCCTGAGGTGCATGTTTCAAAGCCACGCCCCCTAAACAGGTGGCCATTCCCTAAACAGGTAGCCGTTTCCTAAAACAGGTAGCCGTTTCCTAAAACAGGTACCCGTTTCCTAAAACAGGTAGCCGTTTCCTGTAAACAGGTAGCCGTTTCCTAAAACAGGGGGTCCGTTTCCCAAAACAGGTAGCTGTTTCGCAACCGTTTCCCCCCATACGACCACATCTCAATTCTGAGAAATCAAAAAGGGGGCCCATTGTTCAAAGTCTATGCTTATACACACCACTGATAACAAAGGTGATTCATTGTTGAGTCATAGCTTCTGAAATTCTAGGAAATCAATAACAAAGACGATGCATTGTTCAAAGTCTATGTTTACAAGGCCACATGAGAGAACAAAAGCGATTCTGGTCGAGTTATAAGAAATAGATTGTTATCTCAATTCTAGGAAATCAAGAACAAAGGCGGTCTATTGTCAACGCTTCAAAGTTTACGTTTACAAGGTCACATGAGAGAACAAAGACGATCTATTGTTTTATGAGTTATAAAAATAGATTGTTATCTAAATTCTGAGAAATCAAGAATAAAGGCGATCCATTGTCAACGATTTAAAGTTTATGCTTACAAGGTCACACCTCTGATAACAAAGACGATCCATTGTTCAGTTAGAAATAAATTGTTATCTCAATTCCAGGAAATCAAAAAGGGGGCCCATTGTCCAAAGTCTATGTTTACAATTTTCAAGGTAAAAGAACAAAAGTGATTCATTCTTCTGGTCGAGTTATAAAAATAAATTGTAATCTCAATTCTAGGAAATCAAGAACAAAGATGACGTTTCAAAGTCTATGCTTACAATTTTCAAGGTAAAAGAACAAAGACGATCTATTGTTGAGTCGTAGCCGAACTTATCCGACCTTACCCGAACTTATCTCTATATAAGTAGATAAAGAACAGTCCCACGTCAGTCGATACATTACAATCGTCACAACAACAAATTACCTAAAGTAAAAAGCAACTATTATTAATCACCAGTGTGTGCATCATATTTTACAATCCTAACTAAAAGTTTTATTGTAAACCGAAGAGCAATTTGTTAAACGTAAAGAGTACTCACCAATTTGTGCATCATATTTTTACAATCGTGACTAGAACCGTTGTGAAGAGCATTGTTACGTGTGTGCTTCATATTGCTAGCTATGAGTATGCCAAGTAGTAGTGAGATGGTTAATTTAACAAAGCGCATTGTTCCCTTATTGAAAACAAAAAAGGAATTTGCCAGGCACATCCGTATAGTTAACACCAATATCAAGCTATTGCAAGATATAATTAAACATAAAATTTATTATGAGACCAATGAAAGCTTGCTTAAGCTTGAGAGCAATTTAGCATTGCTCAAGTGCTATCTGGTTAGATTGAGACGGTTAAAGAACGCTTCAGGGAAAGTTGGTAGTGGAATTGTCAATAAAAAAGGTATGCATAAATTACGTTGGTACCCCCTAGACTCATGTTTCAATGGTAGGCTGCTTACAGGAATTATAATCAATATGTCAAACATTAAGGACCCTTTGATATTTTTACTAAACGCATATAATAGTTTTGCACGTAAGGTGAAATTAATGTTGAGGCAATCTATGCTAAAGGTAAATGTGGTCTTAGGCTGCAATTTCATGCAACCCCAAAATCATAGTATTGAGTTGAAGACTTTTGCCACAAAAAATTGCATTATTGATATTTCAACCAATATACGTGTCTGGTACAATGAAAACGTGTATGATAAGTTACGGATAAAATTAGAGGAGTTTTCCGAAAGGGATTCCGGTTGGGCAGTACATGAAGTCTTACATTTAAAAGTAAATATTAATAGCTATGTCCCATTTAGAGGTGGTTGTTCAACTTATGTTAAAGTTCCACGCTTCATAGAAGTAAAGCATGCTGTTGTTAATGTTAAAAATAACGATGAGTTTTGCTTCCTGTGGGCCGTTGTTTCGGCATTATATCCCGCGCAATATCATACGGAAAGGGTTCAAAGTTATCCTCATTTTCTAGACGTTTTGAATTTTGATTCAATTCACTTCCCCATTCAGCTGGATGATGTAAAAAAATTTGAGAAACTAAACAACCTCGCAATTAATTTGTACTGCATAAATGGTAAAAAAGTTGCACCATTTGTATTGAGTAATCAGCAAAGCGATAAAGAATCCATAAATCTTTTAATACTTTCTAATCAGGCCGCGGATAACACTGTATACCATTTCACATGGATTAAAAATATGTCAGCTTTATTTTCAAAACAGATATCGAATTTCAACCGCAAGCAATTTATTTGTTACCGATGCTTGAACCATTTTTCTTCAGATCGCCTTCTACAAAAACATACCATCCACTGTCAGCAACTTAATCAATGCTCTACTAGGCTGCCTACCGAAGCGGAAATGAATTTACAGTTCAAAAATTTCGCATTCCAAGAAAAGGTGCCATTTGTCATTTATGCCGATTTAGAAAGTATTTTAGAGAAGTGTGCAAATGGTATCGAAGGTAATACTCTATTTCACTCCAAACACACACCTTTCAGTATTGCTGACTATTTGAAGTGTTCATATGATGATTCTTTATCTCGATTTAGGCTTTATAGAGGAAAGGATTGCATTCAATGGTTTGTTAACGAGCTTCAAAGTATTGCACATTGGGCTACCGAAATAATCAATCAAATAATTCCTATGGCTACTTTAAGTCTCAGTCAGGTTGAGCAATTTGAAAACGCCACGGTTTGTCACATTTGGCGGAAACCATTTACTACTTCTGATATAAAAGTTAGAGACCATAACCATCTTACGGGGGCATTTCGGGGGGCAGCGCACCAGGCGTGTAACCTAAACTATACAGACTCCCACATTCTGCCAGTTGTGTTCCATAATTTATCGGGTTATGATTCCCATTTCATCATTAGAGAATTGGCTAGTGTTCCCGGTTTGATTTCACTGCTACCCATAAACAAAGAAAGATATATCTCTTTCACGAAGGTAATGGAAGGCACCAAAATTAAGTTTAGATTTATTGACTCTTTCAGATTTATGAGCAGTAGTATTGAAAAATTGTCAGACTATTTGGAGGATAGTAAAAAAATTATTTCCCGCGCTAGTTGCAACAATGAGGAGGAATTTTCTCTAGTAGTTCGCAAAGGTGTGTTTCCTTATGAGTATATTGATGCGTGGGATAAATTGAATGAGACCACGCTCCCGCCCAAAGAAGCATTTTTCAGTCATCTTAATAATGAGGGAATCAGTGATGAGAGTTTTGCGCATGCGGTTAACGTTTGGAACAAATTTAGCATTAAATCGTTAGGGAGTACTCGATTTGTATCTAAAACAGACGTTCTACTTTTAGCAGATATTTTCGAAAACTTTAGGCAAACTTGTTTAAGTACTTACGACCTTGATCCTCTACACTATTATACAGCTCCCGGTTTAGCATTCGATGCTATGCTTAAAATTACACAAGTAAAGTTAGAATTATTTACAGACATTGATATGCTAATGTTTATTGAGAGACGGATTAGAGGTGGTGTAGCTCAATGTTCAAATCGGTATGCTAAAGCTAACAATAAGTACATGGGGGAAAAATTTGATCCCACCTCCGAAAGTGTGTATTTAATGTACTACGACGTGAATAATTTATATGGAGCCGCCATGTCAGAATTTCTACAATTTGGCGATTTTTCTTTTGTTGATGAAGCTAATATTGAAAGTTTAGATTTAATAAACCATCCCGATGATTCGGAAATTGGTTATATAGTCGAGTGTGATTTAGACTATCCTATAGAATTACATGAGAGTCACAGTGATCTACCGCTGGCACCCGAACATATGGTTCCACCCACGCCTGATTCCAAAATGAAAAATTACTGCTTACCCTGTATCCAAAACGTAATTATGTAATTCATTACAGAAATTTAAAAGTATATTTAAAATATGGATTGAAGTTGGTAAAAGTACACCGTATATTACGTTTTAAACAGTCCCCGTGGTTAAAAAAATATATAGATTTAAATACAGCCATGCGTCAGCAATCTCAAAATGAATTCGACAAAATTTCTATAAATTAATGATTAATAGTGTTTTCGGGAAGCTGATGGAAAATGTACGTAAGCATAAGGACATACGGCTAGTAACGAAATGGGAGGGTCGCTATGGTGCTCGTGCTTACATATCAAAACCAAATTTTCATAGTTGTACAATATTTGACAATGATATGCTTATCATTGAAATGAATAAGCTTGAGGTATATTTCAATAAACCTATATATGCAGGATTCAGTGTTTTAGACGTTTCGAAAACTTTTTTATATAATTTTCATTACGGTTACACGCTACCCAAGTTCCATAATAGTGCTAAGCTCTTGTACACGGATACGGATAGTCTCATATACGCCTTTTCGGTTCCTGATATCTATCAATGTATTAAAGAGGACATTGATAAATTCGATACATCTGATTATAGTCCCGACAACATCTTTGGACTCCCATTAGTAAATAAAAGGTCCCCGGCTTAATGAAAGATGAAAATCATGGCAAAATTATGGTTGAATTTGTAGGACTTCGTGCAAAATGTATGCTTACGCGGTTGATGAAAAGGTTGTAAAAAAATCAAAGGGTTCTACCCACGCAAGTGTGAGGCAGATCACTATTAATGATTATAAACAGGTTTTATTTGATGGTGGCGTAATAAAGCGCTATCAACATCTCATAAGATCAAAGAAACATGATGTGTTTACCATTAAACAAAATAAAGTCATACTCAATCCTTATGATGATAAACGCTTAGTAAATTTTGATTTCACTGATACTAGACCCTGGGGGTACAACTTTCAGTAAACAATGAGCAGTCTTTATGACAGCTTGCAGGAAGAGCTGCAGTGCACTAGTGATCAAATCTACAAAAAGTACCTGAAGCGTTCTTTGACCTCTCCTGAAAACTATACATTTATATTGAATATATTGCAAAATATTGTTATTCCCGATGAGTGTTTTAACTGGTGTGCTATAAACTCAAAGTGTGCAAATGCAGTAATTATTAAGACATTATTTGATAGAAAAAATTAGCTTAGACAATACCATTAAAAGTTTTACGAACTTGTGTACAGATAAAGGTTCGTTAACCTCTAATGATGTAAATAGGATTTTAGATGGCATGAATTTACTTGGTGACATACCCCTTACAATGTACATATACAAGTTATTATGGGGTGATTCATTGTGTACAAATGCTAGCGTACAAAATATTGTTTATAAAGACACTTCCTCTATTATAAGTGAATGTATCGAGACAGCAGCATATTATGCTAATTACAAGTGCCTCACTATTTTAATTGAAGTATTGTTAGAACAAAACATTACATATAAGTTTCAACCGTGGGAAAATGAGGAACACCACAAAATTTACAGCTGGATTTTGGAAAACATTGAGAAAGGTGATTCCTACTTGGGATGGAGATGTGGACCAGATTCGGGAATATGGCCGTCTAGTAATTTAAACGATTATAGAAATACTTTAGGTTTACTATATAAGATGATGTAATATTTAAATAAATACAATTATAATTTTTTATGTGGTTTTAATTCATCTAAAAGTTACAATGCCTACAGCTATATTATAAAACTAAATCGTCTTTATTGATCCATGATCTTTCATCCAATCCCCACCACTTTACGAATAACTTGTTATTCTTGGAGCGAAGCACTTTTTCCACAAGGTACACATCCGGATGCTTTGTTTTCTGTAATTCATGTTCATAAAAGCCTGCCAGCACAGGTGATCCTTTCATGTCCTCCAACATGTAGGTGGTTGGGTTAGTAATGCAAACTTTCACAATCTTGAATAGTTCACTTGACCAATTGGGGGTGTATCCTTTAGCGAAAATACTTTTAAACTTACTGATTCGTACTATGTCACCCACACAATAACGATTCCTATCAACTATTTTTATGTGAGTGTAAGCCTCTAGCTTTGTATGATTACCGACATCTTTGGGCTTCATTCCTATAGTTCTATGCTTACGATTGTTATAATCCATCGTTACGGTATCAATTGTATCAATCCATTTATATTTACCCTGTAGGCTGAATGACTTGTATAGGGCAGACTTAACGGTCCTGATCACTCGTTCCGCAATTGCTGCCTTCTTTGTACTATAGGTGGAGTAATGGTTGACCCCATAACGCTGCATTAGTTTAGTGAAATGCTCATTGTAGAATTCTTTTCCTGCATCTGTCTGCAAATTGGAAGGGTTCCGGCCCGTTTTGAAGATTGCCTGCATGGCCTTGGCAACTTCAAGCCCGTTTTGTTTTTAATCCTTTGGTCCACAAGTATTTCGAAAACAGTCAATAACTACTAAAATATACTTGTAGCCCTTATTTTGTTTGGCATATGTGTTAAATTCGGCCAAATCTGCTTGCCAGAGGTCATCATATCCCTTAATTATTGTGCGCCTTCGTTTAAAATTTTTTCTTGCGGGTTTGTGCAATTCATTGACGAGTTGTAATTTGGACATGATCCACAATTTCTTTAAGTTGATGTAGTTTTTCCTCCAACACTAGATAAGCGTTAAAGTTCCCTTTAACAGCTTTCTGAATTGCTTGCAGACAAAAATCAGGGTATCCTTTACTTATAGCATCACCATCCTCTTCCGGATCCGCCAACTGGGTCAAACGGTTTCCATCCAAATTCAACCTTGTCGATAAATAGTATTGCTTGGTGATGACATCATGAGTATCTATGGGGTTGGCAACATTGCTGAGTCTCTTATTCTCGATATAGAATTGATTATCATCAATAAGTTGAAACTGAGGGGTTAATTTCTTAAATTGATACTGGGCATGTGACCGTCCAAATTTATCAAGAGGCATTTTAGTTATGATATGTCGACATCAATGTAGTCTGATTTATATTGTTCAGAAAACTAGTGTTTGGTCTTTCAATGTATCCATCTTCATACAATTCCTCTACAATTGATATTATATCGTTTACGACAGCGGTGTTTCCAGCCAATTTTTCTGCCCACAATACTTCTAGATCACGAATTAGTTCATGTACATCATTCCAATACTTATATTCAATCGGCCTGTTTGTTAATTCCTTAAAAAACATAGCTCCACCTCCCTGAGTTGAGGGTGATGACAGCAAGGGTTTAATTATTTGTGTATACTTTTTGCTGCGGCTTCCTCGAATCTGTCCACTTACATCATAATCTCGCCTTGCAACATTTGTAGCTGCTAAAATACGTTTATAATTCTTTCTATCCTTTGAATTTACTAGATTTAAATCGGGTTCATTCATAATAAGCAGATCATATAAACCTGGAGTCCCTTTATACGTGACACCATTAATGATCATATCCTTTCCTTTAATTGTGATGGGGTATTACCAATTGCCCATTTGTCTGTTTTGGCGTCGTAGTGGACTCCATAAGTGTGATCAATAGCACCTTCAAGATCCCTCATAATACGTTCAACATATATACGAGGTAATTCGTGGTACTGCTCGAGAAATTCTTCAGAGATGGGTTCATTGCAGGAATCATCTGTGATACTAAGAGGTTCTTCTTCCTCGGCAGTAATCTCTCCTACGACAGATGTTTCTAGGAAAGGTGGTGTACGAGGAGGGGATTTATTTGAAACAGCGGAAGTTGAGCTAGGGGCTTGTCTTCCTTGGTGAAAGGAAGTGTGTGGGCTAGTAGTAGCATGTTTTCTCGAAATATAAACAAAGGCGAGTTTTTGGGTTTAACGGACTCCTTTGTTTTCTTATCAGGATGCATTTTATTCGCTATTTCAGTTAGGGGTTCTATTAGAGGTTTATAAGTACTTTCAAACGTTCTTTCATTATCAATGCGGGCAGTTTTAAGACTGTTGTATTTCTGCTGTATTATTTTACGAGCCTGAATAATTTTTCGCTTTAATATCATCTCCTTATTATCCATTGTAGCAAAAGGGCTGTTAATACCTAAACGGATGTGTAACTACTAAACCACTGAAATCAGGCTAAGGTATTATATATTCATCAAACCTTTTCCTATAGCGACCATTATTGACTTCAGCATCCTTATTTATGACTATGAACCCAAACGGATCTATCCAGCACTTTGAACACATATCCCGAAACAATGTCATGCTTATGGTGGGGCTTACATGATCCTCATACACATGTTTTAGGTTTAATTCATCTTGCTCAAATAATATAATTAGATTCGCATTGTCACGAATTAATTTCTTTGGAATTTTACTGTAAGTTTGGCCCAAATAGAAACAATCAATATCGTTATGTCTACCCATAGAAAAATATGCCCTTATGTTATTTTGCTTTTCACAGGCGATATCATCAAAGATAAAGATAGAGTTTGCTTTTGCACAATTCGGCTCAATCACATCTTGATTATCACTGAACGTAAAGTAACCTATATCCTTTATCGGAAGTAGGATTTCCTGTAAAAGTTTGTACTTGTTTTGATTTAATGATTTGGAGTATACGTATACATGTTTAAATTTCAAACCGTTTTTCTCAGTAAGCAAACTAATCATTGCGTTTGTTTTGCCGCAGTTGGAGGGGCCACATATAATGCCACGTATACTATTAGGAAGTAAATCGCCATGTTTCGAAGTACCAGACTTTTCATCAAAGTCATGATTTTGAATTGGTAGTTTTTGTTTCTGCGCAACTACTTTCATCTTTGATGGATGAAATGAAACTAAACGAATAATTACAACATTTTTATTTATATAATCCAGATTATAATTTTTTCACTTCTCCGGTGAGTGGGTTGTACTGCACAATAGCATCGTGGAGAATAAGACCATAGGCAACGATTCCATTATCGAAAGGTGTTAGTGTTTCCATTTCCAATTTGATGTCTACTGTTGAGTTTTTTAAGGATTCATTCTGCTTAGAACAGTCCATTACAAATACTGGACATGATTTGAATTCGGTGTAGTTGAATAACACATCTGTATTATCTTCATCATAGTAGTCACATCGGAAGTTCAAAAATTGCGATAGGCAGGTATGTATTGGTTAGCACTGAAGTTCAAATGCATTGCTTCATATGGATAATACTGGAATTCAGATGTACTTTAAGGTTCCTGATGTTAATGTGATCAAAATTTCCGGCTCTTGCAGACTTTGTGTACCTTTTACCTTGTTGGAATGCAACAATTATCCAGCGCGGTTTTTCCAGTTGCGTTGATGTTTTTATTGGCCATATATCAGAGGTTGCTTGTTTTAAAGCAGGTAATTCATATAACTCCCATTGACGAAATGGAACAGTAATAATAGAATTCTTATTTATTCCTTCAAATAAGTCTAGTTTCGCGGCATCACTAAGGGTTAAGTGTGGTACTTTCCATTGAATTTTATTTAGGGTTATTTCCGCATCAACGTCACCATAGTAGCAGTTTGTATCGCTTCTAGATCGAATTAAAATCAACTCTTGACGCATATTCACGATCACTTGACGATAATCCTGCATTATTCCAAATATATGGTTCAATGGTATGCATACTGCAAAGGATTTTTCGCCATTTCCCTCATTGAATTCTACTTGTAATGGTTCCTCATTCTTTGGTGACCACCCCAAATGGCTTAATGCTTTGCTCTTGCTTGTCGTATAAGAAATATATCCTTTAAGTGTAGATGTTATGCCGGGATTTCGGCAAACGTCCACTCTTTGACCGCCTAACTCATAACGAATCTCTTCGAAAAGGAAGTTGGGGAAATTATTGGTTAAGTTACATGATTTTCCTTCATCTTCTTTCTTCAGCTTACCTTCTATGTACAGAAAACTATCATAAGTGGCTGTAATTAGATCCTGACTTTGAACTAAAATGCGTATTTCTTCGGAAGGTCCATACTTAGAAGAGCCATACGGAAGATAGGTGTGAATATCTGATTTAATTATAGCATCATCAAAATGTACGTTTTGAAAGATGTTTAATGATTCGGTCATTGTGTAGATGCAATGAGGGTTGATGAGTAATTAAAGATTTACTAAAGGGATGATGTCTTTTATATAAATTTCAAACTTTTAAAATTAATTGTTATTAATTATGCCTTTTACAGTTTGTTTACTTTAAATTTTTCAAGAATGCACTATAAAAGCTTTCATTGTTATGCAAAGAAAATCCTTGTTCACATTAAATATTGCATTTTTTAAATTACATACTTTTGAATGCAAACCTATTGTTATTTATAGCGAAACTTTTTTCTTCATAACACATTTTCATTAAAGTCTATTAAGTACTATATAAGTTTCAAAGTTATTAAAAATAATTTTTAAGAATGCAGATGCATTGTGTGTTTTATACAAAGAAAGTCTTTATTAGCTTGAATTTTTTTTTATACATTCCTACAAATTTTTTTAAGAATGCAAATGCTATTATTAACAAAGAAAACCTATTGCTCAATAAAACATTACATATTTTAGATAAATGCATTCAGCTTCACGTGTGTAAGCGCGACATATCATTGTGTAAAAGAGATAGACATTAAAGTAAACTTCATTCAACAAATTTAATATTTCTTAGAGATACATTAATTCTATTAAAATGTACGCTTTGAAACACGTTTAATGGTTTGCTCACTCAGAACTTTCAATCCAATTGATGTTAAAAAGTATTTCTCTGCAGATGTTAACTGCAATGAGGGTTGATTGGGTCTTTTGTATGGAATTGTCCTGTGATTAATTCGCAGACCCATGTTCTTTTAGTTCTAAGCGTACCGTGAATGGTTCACTTTCACCAAAGTCTATTAACTCACCCTTTTGATTTGTCAATTTGATTGTTATATTACTGATTATGTCTGTGTTTATTTCTAAATATTGAGTGTTGGTTGGAACTTTATCCAAACGGTAGCCCGAGGGTACGGAAACGTCAATTTCGTATATTACCTTTGCAGGTTTACCGTTTCGATAAGATCCCTTTATAATGTTGCACTCCACATGCAGATTAGTGTGTTTAATTATTTGGATGTCTAACGCAGATGTGTGGAGAACGTTCGCTTTTAGTACTCTAGGCTCAAACCCGAGCATGCGGCCAATGCTATTCTCTTTAGTAAAATCGATCTCAAATGAACTGTTTATCTCACACTAATTTCATCTAACTCATAGGCACCGTGTGGAATATTAATCACTCGCAAATGAGATGAATTTGTTCTAAAATAAAATCTATCGTTGCCCGTATAAATGTTTCTAATGCTGTTGCACCCGTAGAATCCCACCAATCCAACAACGTATTTCTTCTCCAAATCTAGCTCTATCGGTGGGTAGAAGTTGCAGCTAGCTATGTTACCAACACCTTCTAAACTGAATGTTATTGACATAACTGAGAAAATTTAAGGTTATGTCAATTATTTATATAGAAATTGTAGGCATAGGTGCCCGCAAATAATGCTATTAAATTCCTGATCTTGATTGTAATTATAATATATTTTACATCCCCGAAAGTAGTTAATCGCTTCAACTGGTGGTCGAAGATCACCGAAACTATCGTAATACCATACCTTTTCACCACGCTTTTTGTAGCAAACCCAATGTGTACCCGGTCCACTCTGACTATCTAAGTTGATGATTCCAGATTCATTTTTCTGTGGTAATTTAGGCAGGCTATCTCTCATAAAAATACCCCTAAAGTATGGTACACCTTTTGTGTATTTCTTTAAATCAATATCTGTTAACGCTCTTTCGGGTAATCTACTCAGTTTTTTGGAAACGGTTTTAAGTATAATGCACCTCCAGATTTGTATGGTTTTAGATAGAATGCGCCACCAGCGATTGATTCCATCATACGATTATGGCGCGATGTCTCCTCTTGCAATTTTTTGGCATTTTTTGCATCATTGACTGCTTTGGCAATTCCCGATGCACCGCCAGCTAAAGCACCGATTGCTGATAATCCTGCGAATAACGGAATAAGAAATGGCAAAACACCTCCTTGTTTAGGTAAGGAAATTACTCTAGGAACTTTAATGTTTTCTTTCCCCAACCTTTTACTACACGTTTTGCCGTTGACAGTGCTGACTTTATTGTGTCGGTGAAATCTCCGTTAGCCTTCATTTCTTTAGCTATTGTTTTCCGTACATGCAATAAACTTTCACCATTCTTCTTCTTCTTGGACCGACACCCCATTCCAAATTTTCTCTTTGCCTTCATGGTGGTACCGACTGCTAAAGCTGCAGCTCGTTCACCTAATGTTGCGTCTGCTGATTTAAAGCGTTCCCAAGCTTTTTCTTCTAAAATTTTATCTGCTCTATGTCGACTTTCTAAATCTTGGTAGTCTCTATAACTGATATCATGCAGTTTGCACTGCGCATCTAATTGATTAATACCGGGGTCGCCGCGTGCTAGTCGTTTCTCTAATTTTGTACCGGGACCACAATACTGGTAACCGGGTAAATGCAATTCCACCGGTAGTTTATTGATTAGCGTATTCACTAAACCACCTGCACTCTTCCGCTTCTTACCTATCATTGTTCACCTTGAGGGATAGGGTAGGGTATTTATACCTAAAATCGTGTAAAAACTTTATTTTTAGTAAATGCTATACATTAGATAAGCAGGGCGATAGTACAATATTTCCATTAAGCATACAGTGTTATGTGAATTAATATTATACTTGGCATTTATAACATCATCAATGTCTTTATAAATGTCATCATCACCGAATTCCTTCTCACGAAAACGACGGTAGTCAACCACTTGCCGTATGAATTTTTCATAGAAACAGGATAGATTGTAAGATTCAAGGAATTCCAATCTATAGCTTATTATATCCTTCAAATCGAATAGTTCCTCTATGTTATGGGCATTGAATGTACACGAACAACAGTTGTAGTTTTCTATCATAACAGTTTTCAAAATTCTCTCATATCCTTTAAGCAATTCCCAATTGCAATAAATACCGAGATTACTAGATAGAGATTCGTAATCTTGCTCATGTATTATATCCTCCTCGTTTACATGTGACCAATCAATTTGGCTTTCAATTTCTTGGGATCGGAGAAATTGTATTTCTACATATGAATACCATCTTAGAAGTTCATTCCATTCCTTCACGTCTAATACCACGTTATTGCCACATCTCATACGCACTACTGGTGCAAGGTTAAGTGTGTACTGTATCCAATTTCAATATGCGTATCGTTCGATAGTTTATAGGAAGCACAATCAATTAAGTATTCATTAGCTGTCTGTTTATACACCTCAGCCCTATCTTGAAATGATGATGACCAGTCGGAATAACCTTCATCTTGTTTCTCTTCATTTTGCTACTACTACTACCATCACTATTTTGACAGCATGAACAACAAAATGTTAAATTATTATTCATATTGTTATTACATGAAGTATCCAGGAGCGATTTTATTGCTTTTTTCATGACTTTACTTGTCCACAACCGCACTACGACTAAACACTACGAAATGAGCATGTTTACATATGGTTGTAGGAATGTTATATGATCCAGCAAAGGTATGTTAAGTACATCAAACTTCCCATAATATGTGTATTTACTTAAATCAATTTTTATCTGTATATTGTGGTAGTCTTATAAAAAAAAAACGTTTTACTTGTTAGATGACCAGTCTGAACAATGCATCGTCTTTATTCTCAGAATTTCAGAAGCTACGACTCAACCATAGATCGTCTTTGTTCTCTCATGTGACCTTGAAAATTGTAAGCATAGACTTTGTGAATAATGCATCGTCTTTGTTCTTGATTTCCTAGAATTGAAGTGTATTTAACAATCTATTTTCAACCTGAACAATGGAATGTCTTTGTTCTCTCGTATGACCTTGAAAATTGTAAGCATAGACTTTGAAGCGTCGTCTTTGTTTTTGTTTTCCTGGAATTGAGATGTGGAATCTCGACCTGAACAATAGACCGCCTTTTTCGGGGGAAACGGTTGCGAAACAGCTACCTGTTTTGGGAAACGGACCCCCTGTTTTAGGAAACGGCTACCTGTTTTTAGGAAACGGCTACCTGTTTTAGGAAACGGGTACCTGTTTTAGGAAACGGCTACCTGTTTTAGGAAACGGCTACCTGTTTAGGGAATGGCCACCTGTTTAGGGGCGTGGCTTTGAAACATGCACCTCAGGGCTCTTGATTTCCTAGAATTGAGATGAATGGATCGTCTTTGCAGAGGTGTGACCTTATAAGCATAAACTTTAAAGCGCTGACAATGGATTGCCTTTGTTCTTGAAAGAGATGTATTTAGATAACAATCTATTTTTATAAATCAACCAGAACAATGAATCGTCTTTATTCATTTACCTTGAAAATTATAAGCACAGACTTATTTCTCAGAATTGAGATAACAATTTATTTTTTATAACTCGACCAGAAGAATGTTCTTTTACCTTGAAAATTGTAAGCATAGACTTTGAAGAATACATCGCCTTCATTCTTGATTTCCTAGAATTGAGATAACAATTTATTTTTATAACTCGACCAGAAGAATGAATCGCTTTTATTCTTTTACCTTGAAAATTGTAAGCATAGACTTTGAAGCGTTGATAATACATCGCCTTCATTCTTGATTTCCTAGAATTGAGATAACAATTTATTTTTATAACTCGACCAGAAGAATGAATCGCTTTTGTTCTTTTACCTTGAAAATTGTAAGCATAGACTTTGAACAATGCATCGTCTTTGTTATTGATTTCCTAGAATTGAGATAACAATCTATTTCTAACTGAACAATAGATAGTCTTTGTTCATTCATGTGACCTTGAAAGCATAGACTTTGTACAATGCATCGCCTTTGTTCTTGATTTCCTAGAATGACTCAGCCAAAACAATAGATCGTCTTTTTTCTCTGACCTTGAAAGCATAGACTTTAAACCTTTGTTTCTCAGAATAGGGCGCGGCCTCGAAACATACATAGACTTGCTTGAGGGCAATGACCTTCAGGACAATCAACAATCTAGTAACTTTTCTAGTGACCTTGAAGGACTCGTGCAAGCATGACCTTGAAGAGGATTACACACCTGCGGTCTTCCCCTTAAAATAGGCAATGTTACTGACCTTGAAATCTAGTAACTTTTCTGGTGACTTTTTCCTAGATCTGGTGACAAATCTAGTGACAAAAGTGGGACAGAAGTGACATAGCTATACTACTTGTGTGAGTGTGTGAGTGTGTGAGTGTGTGAGTGTGTGAGTGTGTGAGTGTGTGAGTGTGTGAGTGTGTGAGTGTGTGAGTGTGTGAGTGTGTGTGAGTGTGAGTGTGTGAGTGTATGGGTGTGTGAGTGCCTGAGTGTGTGGTGAAGGTACATGGCAGTGTGCGAACACAAACAAACACAAACACAAACACAAACACAAACACAACACAAACACAAACACAAACACAACACACAAACAAACACAAACACAAACACAAACACAAACACAAACACAAACACAACACAAACACAAACACAAACACAAACACAAACACAAACACAAACACAAACAAAACACAAACACAAACACAAACACAAACACAAACACAAACACAAACACAAACACAAACCAAACACAAACACAACACAACACAACACAACACAACACACACACACTCACATACTCACACACTCACACACTCACACACTCACACTCACACTCACACACTCACACACACACACACACACTCACACATTCACACACTCACACTCACATGCACACACTTACACACTCACACACCCACACACTCACACACTCACACACACTCACACACTCACACACTCACACTCACACTCACACATTCACACACTCACACACTCACACTCTCACACACTCACACACTCACACACACACCACACACTCACACACTCACACTACACACACTCCACACCACACCACACTCACACACTCACACACTCACACACTCACACACTCACACACACCTCACACACTCACACACTCACACACTCACACACTCACACACTCACACACTCACACTCTCACACACTCACACACTCACAATTCACACTCTCACATACTCACTCATTCACACACTCACACGCTTGCACGCAAGCACACACACGCACATACACACGCACACAATTTAAGGGAAGTAATTTCTTAAAGAGTCCTGCTCATTTCGTGACAATTAGATGCTTTAAGTTCACATTGTAAACCCCTGATAAGACAACAATTTTGCACTGGATTTCCCGCCCTAATATCTTCCAGAAACACGTATTTGTTCATTGTTGCCAATTTAACATGTTTTAACACGTTTTGATTGTAAGGGCGGAATTATGGAACTCTTGATCGACAAAAACTGGCGGTTTCCTAAAGGTTTCGTTTTGTATGAAAGTTAAAAGTAAGCGGCGAAATGATGAACAAATGTTAACTGTGTATTTGTATGAAACCAGAATTAAGTTACTATACAACAATATACTTAGACCAGCGATTACACGATTATGTCGTAGTTTTAATTTTCGGAAAGCAATTATGCCACTATGAACGCTATGTTACTATCTCTTCGAGTACGATAAAAACAAGGGTAGCAACGAATAATGTGCTACAACAGATTAAGCAAAAATTCATTTTCAGAAAAAAAAACAAAAAATAGGGACAGAAGTACGGCATTCGTGTGAAAAAGTTGAAAGTAAACATATGTTAGGATATATATGAAGTACAGATTGAAATGACACGATTACCTTGAGTATTTAATGAAATTTTGGTATTTTCTTTATGACATATTTTCTCAGTATTTTGTATTATTTAACTATTAATTTCAGCAATCAAATGCATTTTAATGAAGCTCTTTTTTCAATAGCTCGCCTGTAAGGATTATTGTCAGGCACTTCCACTTAAAGTGATTACTATTGTGAATTGTAGACTTGCATGTATTAAAATTATTACAACTCTTACTAAGCTTTGAAATGTGCTTGATACGTTTATAGTTATAGGAGCATACATTTGTTCAATAGCTTTTTTGTTACAAGAATGTAACGGTGCCAAATTTTAACAGCTTTACTACAACATGCAAATAAACTTGTGATTTATAGCTTTTTGAATTATTGAATTAGTATGGTTAGTCCAGATATGCATATTTATATGGTTTTGGAATTTACCTACGCAACTAGTTTAGATCAAATTGTAAAATATTATGTATTCTCATCTTTTGCAAGAAATTAGCATGATAATTGCTTTGGTGCTTTAGAAAGGGAGCCGTGTAGTAAGGTAATCGTCCTTAATAAACTAAAATGCAAAAGCTGAATCTCTTGGGTGCTATGAACCCTTAATACTCCCAAGTATTGCAGATATTACAGTTTTTTCTTTGCAGATCCGTCATTTTTTATCTTTATTTTTGCAACAATACATTAGAATCGGAACAACCTACATTACGATTATGCCTCTCTGTCAATACACGGTCGGATTAGCGAATGGAACGCAGTTGTAACGTAGTCGTTTATGTTGTTAATTTTACTTTGGTATAACAAATAATTCAGATATTTCAAATCTGAATATATCTTCTTAATCTTATAATAGAAGCTTAAATTTATCTTACAAATTAGCGCTAAGTAAACCGGGAATAACGATGGGATGTACCCCACCTGAGTTAAGCGACGTTTATCAATGGCTATGTCAAAATCAACATTCTTCGTACCATTTTCGATATGCAACAAACATATACATATTATAAGTTCAAAGGTAAATATGTAATTAAAAGTTATTATTATTTTTTTTTTAAATACATAAATAAAAAGTTTACCTCGAGTAGGATTTGAACTTACGACCTGTACTTTACTAGAGTACCGCGCTAACCAACTGCGCCGTTAAGGTTCAAGCCCCAATCGATGTAAATTTTGTCTTTATGTATGTAGAACTGATGTAAATTCTAAATATTATGAGATTACAATCAAATTACTTATATTAATGGAATGTGAGCCTGCAATATCGCAAGGATTCACATACACCAAAGCAACTTGACTAATATTAAATTATAACAAGTTTTTGTTATGAACGAATAAGCTCAAAGGTAAATATTTAACTAAAAATTACTATTAATTTTTTTTTTAATACAAATAAAAAGTTTACCTCGAGTAGGATTTGAATCTACGACCATAATATTTAGAATTTACATCAGTTCTACATACATAAAGACAAAATTTACATCGATTGGGGCTTGAACCTTGATGGCGCAGTTGGTTAGCGCGGTACTCTAGCAAAGTACCGGTCGTAGGTTCAAATCCTACTTGAGGTAAACTTTTTATTTATGTATTTAAAGAAAAAATTAATAATAATTTTTAATAACATATACATATAATTATATCCTTGCCTAGAAATAAAGATTAAAACCTATAAATATTAGCTAAAACGTTAGAAATTATTGTGTATTATTTCATCGTCCATTTTTAACAAGAAGTTAATCATTTGATTACTCTAAGTTGTTTATTATTTTGCTCAAGTTACACTTTATTACTCTATCTTAATTGCTTATGGTAAAGAATACTTTAAAAGACGATGTAAATATTAGAACTGTTAGATTTCATATTGACGTGTGTTAGTGATATCTCAATAAAATATTAACTCCATTTTGTGTGTTAATATAATTGGCGCTGCGAACAGGATTGCCAACAACAAGTGTATTTCAATACTTAATTGGCAACCTACCACAGCTTCAGCTGTCTGGAAGTTCCTGCATCTAACTTCAACCGTTTCCAAACTACGAAGAACTTCAACTCCGAGAAGGACTTCACCTCAGCGAGGATACAGAACGCCGTTGTAGACCAAACATCCATTAGACAACTGCAATTCGTTAGACATTTCACAAGCAATGCATTTAGCAACAATTTTCATGTAAGTTTGCTTTAAAATATTTACCTTATTAAGTGTAATATACACGCTGAAATTTCATGTATAATATTACTAGGGACAGATCCCCTATAAGAAACAAAAAAATTCAAACAATTCAAATAAATTATTAATTGTAAGTGATTATAAAACAAAAATGAATTACACAGAGTTAAATTTAGCTAAAGATAATTCCTCAATATGAAGGAGGAAGTAAAAACTTATCGTACTTTATTCAACAATCAGAAAAATTCATTAAATTTTTTCAAAATCAGGAACAAGGTCTAGAAAATTGTACGCTAAATAGATTATTGTATGAAATTTGTTGCTCCAAATTAACAGGCACTGCTAGAGACGTGTTTATAATTTCAAATTGTCAAACTTGGTCTCAAGTAAAAACAACATTAATAAATCGTTTTGGCGATTGTAGAAATGAGAATTTACTAGAAAATGATTTAATTACCTGTTTCCAATTGACGAATTAATCATATCACGATTATTACGAACGCATTAGAATAAAATTACAATATTTATTAGAAAAAAATAATATTAATGATAATTACGTAGATTTAAAAAACTATAAAATTAACAATTTTAATAAAAAAGCATTAGATACGTATTTATCAGGATTATTCGAACCGTATTCGTTTATGAACTATCATACAGTGAACTCTAGAAGAATTTTTGCTAAAACTTAAATATTACGATAATCAACAGGCGAATTTTATGTATTTCATGAGAAAAAAGTTAAATTAAACAAAATCATAAACCATCAAATAATAGATCAAAAATCTCAACGATTTAAATCATATCCGAATAATTCATCTAATTTTACTCCTTTAAATACATCTAGGCAATTTAATTATAATTTACAAGCACCCCACAAATACTCAACACAAACAGAATTTATTTAATTTACAAACTCCCACAAATAATCAACATAGACAAAATTTCTTTATTCCTGGACCCATAAACATTCAAAAACGTCTCTTTACAACTAGATACCCGACTAATAATGAATTATTCAATATAAAAGTTGAACCAAAACCTACACCAATGTCAATATAAACTAGAAACACAAACATGAATCATCAACTGAATTTTTCTAAACAACAAAACATTTTTCAATCGACTTGACCCCGTAATTTTAAATCAGAAGGACTATTTAACATTGACGAACATCACAACTCAGAGCCGATCCAATACTATTTTGAAGACTGTTTAATAGACAATAATGAAGAACCAACAGAATAAGATAACGAATACGATTACTCTGAATCTCCTATAAATTTTCAAGTGCTAGCCTCGGAAGAATCAACCTCGACGTAAACACCTTAACTAGTAAACCTAAATTACCATTTATCACAATACCATCTTTAGGATTAAAAGTTTTAATAGATAGCGGAACCTCAAGCTCAATTATTAATCCAGCTCCCACAGAACAAAATTTTTAAAATTATTATTTTAAAAAATCCTTTACTGTGTGTCTGTGTGTCTGCGTGTCTGCGTGTCTGCGTGTCTGCGTGTCTGCGTGTCTGCGTGTCTGCGTGTCTGCGTGTCTGCGTGTCTGCGTGTCTGCGTGTCTGCGTGTCTGCGTGTCTGCGTGTCTGCGTGTCTGCGTGTCTGCGTGTCTGCGTATCTGCGTGTCTGCGTGTCTGCGTGTCTGCGTGTCTGCGTGTCTGCGTGTCTGCGTGTCTGCGTGTCTGCGTGTCTGCGTGTCTGCGTGTCTGCGTGTCTGCGTGTCTGCGTGTCTGTGTACCTGTGTATCTGTGTACCTGTGTACCTGTGTACCTGTGTGTCTGCGTGTCTGCGTGTCTACGTGTCTGTGTGTCTGTGTGTCTGTGTGTCTGTGTGTCTGTGTGTCTGTGTGTCTGTGTGTCTGTGTGTCTGTGTGTATATGTGTCTGTGTGTCTGTGTGTCTGTGTGTCTGTGTGTCTGTGTGTCTGTGTGTCTGTGTGTCTGTGTGTCTGTGTGCCTGTGTGTCTGTGTGCCTGTGTGTCTGAGTGTCTGTGTGTCTGTGTCTGTGTGTCCGTGTGTCTGTGTGTCTGTGTCTGCGCGTGTGTGTGTGTTGTGTGTGTGTGTGTGTGTGTGTGGCGTGTGTGTGTGCGTGTGTGTGTGTGTCTGTGTGAGAGAAAGTGTGTGTGGGTGGGTGCGTGTATGCGCGTTTTCGTGTGTGCGTGTGTGCGTATGTGCGTATGTGCGTGTGTGCGTGTATGCGTGTGTGCGTGAGTCCGTGTGTGCGTGTGTGCGTGTGTGCGTGTGTGCGTGTGTGCGGGTGTGGGTGTGTGCGTGTGTGCGAGTGTGCGCGTGTGTGTGTGTGCGTGTGTGCGTGTGTGCGTAGGTGCGTGTGTGCGTGTTGTGCATTTGTATGTTGGCGTGCGTGTGTGTGTGCATGTGATGTGCGGTGTGCTGTGCGCGTGTGTGTCGTTTGTGCACGTTGTGTGTGTTCGTGTGTGTGGGCAGGGTTGTGAGTTGGTGATGTGTGTGTGTGTGTGTACATGTGCACGTGTGGTGGTGTGTGCTGTGCGCGTTTGTTGCTTGTATGGCGTTATACGCGTGTGTAGACGTGTGCAGAAGTATGGCTCAATGTGCGGGTGTGCTGTGCGTCGTTGTACAGTTGTGGGGTCGTTGCACTGTTAGAGGTAAATATACGGGTGTGTTAAGTAGGACCCACGTATCGTTAAGGAGTATGGTGTTAAGCACTATGTCATTGTGTGTCGTGTGTGTGTCGTGTGATGTGTATGTATGTGATGTGTGTGGCGGTTTGGTTTGTTAGGTTGTTAAATAATATCTGACGATAAGTTTTAAAGCTAGAATCTGTATTGTTACAGGTTGCAAATTTTCGTGTATTAAGCTTGTATTATCATTTTTACCTGGGGTCGATTAGATTAGTTTTAGGTTCATTATTGTAATTAAGGTGTTTAGTTTCACACAGTTAGTTTGTTTTAAGTATTTCAATAACGGTAGTTCATCATTATAGGAGCACTGTATTTGTTAAAGGAAATCTAAGTCTAAAAATGAACTTTACGTAGTATTGGAACCTCTTGAATTGTATTATGTAATTTTAGTAAACAACAGCGGTAGCTATGGAATTTGATTTTTAGGTTTTCATCTATCGTGTACATCTGAAGGCTTTATTTCGAAACCACATTATTTGTCCTATCCTCTAAACATAAATTATTGTATTAATTGTATTTACAGTGTTGCCTATTTTCGGTGTGAATAAAGGTAGGTTGCATCATTATACTTATTATTAAAATTATTTTATCTCGTTGAACTTTCATTTTGTAGATTGAAAGGTCGTGTTATTTCCACAAAATATATTTAGTAGTATTATTCCAGGATCGTAAACAACGTACTAAGTGATAGTGATACTATCACATCTTGAAATGCCCTGCATTTTAATAAACAATTACGCGTCACCCCAATACTTGTGGCTTTAATTACGAAAACCATCAATTGTTGATTCACAATTAATTTATTCTGTTAAGCTAGTTTAATACGTTCCCAACAAGTAGTCGGTTGAATACACTATTGTAATTTGATTTTAGTGGGTAATTGAACTGTCATATGCTACAAATGCTGCCAACTTTAAACTGTTCAGAATAATGATCACTTTTACAAATTAAATTTTGTCCGAAATCCTCATTGAAATACAAAATATTTTGTCACTAATATAGCTATTTTAGTAGTATTAATCAATGCCGGATCGTTAATAACGTATAAGTGATGTGATACTAGTGCAATTTAACTGTCGCATTAGTTAATAAATCAATTTCTAACAAATATTTATGAACTTGGTGTTACTAAATGGTGCCTCGTTTCTATTTAGGTCAATAAAAGTGTTCATTATCGACAACTGTTTTTAAATTATCTTTTAAATGTGCTTTGTAGTTTTATTTACTTCCAGTAATGAGCCTCACGAGCTAAGTACACTATTGAATAAATACTTGTCCAGTTATATAGATAATAATACAACATAGACCATAATTGAAAAATAGACCGCGTGCATTTAGATCAAACTGTAAATTATTGCTAAACGTTATTTTACAAAAGCAATTGTTCGCGAACACCATGAATGGTGACATCCAATAATTTTATTTTACTTTTGATATCGAGATATGCTTACAGAATATAGCAGTTCTGATTCAAAACATTGTGGTAGAATGGTAACATAAATTAAGAACAGCACTTTGACAAGTGTTCAATATTTGGTAATTGAAATGTAATCATTCACAAATTTTCATGCAAAATATAGAAAATAGTATAAGAAACACCGTCCTTAACATGCTTTATCGCACTTGGTGTTCAAAACTCGAACACCGTATGCGGCAGTGCGTTTACTAATACTTCGACGCGTGCGAATCAAAATGCTTCTGCTTGATGAAACTCGTTTGCATTAAGATATACATAAATGTAGCAGTGATTGACAAGTTTTCTAATTCAACTGTATAGTAATGGAAGTACTTCCGACTAACTAAATCTGAAATAAATCTTTCCATCTTTAGAACATTCCACAAGAGTGCTGAAAAAGAATAGGTAAGCCTTCAGTGTCTCTAGTTTAGGGTACAATAAAAGTTTACACAAAATCTATG
Organism: Vesta saturnalis; assembly: GCA_036346205.1. Classification (NCBI taxonomy): domain Eukaryota; kingdom Metazoa; phylum Arthropoda; class Insecta; order Coleoptera; family Lampyridae; genus Vesta; species Vesta saturnalis. The sequence continues at coordinate 6,988,017 of JARFJB010001851.1, read as the reverse complement.
TTAAATATACTGCCCTTATTTAATTTTTAATTAAAAATTGTGTACCTTTGCTGTTTTATTTTTACTGTAATTGCTATACTTCAACGGATATCGCTAAGGTAGCAGAAGTGAAAAAAAGATAGGCCCGGCTTTGATTCAAAACATTTAGTAGCCATTATGGATAAACCAGCTGATGAATTTAAAAAGCACTTTAAAGTGTATAATAATCCTGGTCAGATGTTAAAATTTTTTGACAAGACTTTCAATTGTTTCAAAAGGAGATCAGATTTAGTGTTCATCCAGGCTAATAAATAATTAGGAAAATGATGTATCATACATCCTTGTATGAGTCAGTGCAGTACACTGAATATGTGAGTGGATATCAAAAATGTATTGATTGTGAATGGTGCATTAAGATTAATGAAAAGTGTTCAGTTTTACCAAGTGTTTCCAAATGTGTGTAAGTGAAAGATCTTTCAGTAATTTAACTTTTACTAAGAAAACATTTTCATGAACTTATTTTAGGAATCTTATCAATTAAGTTTCGGTGTCTAAAACTCTGAAAAAAGCCGTATAGGACAGTTATTGCGTACTACATAATATTAAAAAAAATAACCTCAATAGTAGCCCCAGACATACAAAAACCTTAGTTCTGCCCTGTTTTGCCGACTTAGAAAGATGTTTTGTGATTTAACACTTACCTTGATAAATAATTTCCCATATTTTCTAATTACCTAGTGTAAAGTGTGGCTAATTATTTAAAAAAGTTTTCTCTTTTAAGTGAATATATTAACAGAACCTCTACTGTCAAGGGAATTAATTACAAAAGAAAGTTTTATGTGGCCTGAAAATAAAGTAAATTACTTCTTTGGAGCACTTACAACTTGAAAACTTGTTTTACTTATAAACACCTATTTTATGTAATTTTGAATTACAAATTTATGTAGAAATTTTGTTCTAAATCTTTATGCTTATGTACGTGTAGGTATTTAATTATCTTTTTTTAATGCGTAATAATAAGCTTTTAACAGAAAGTTTGATAGATTTGAAAAGAACAATAAAAACTTTAAGAAAGATTACATCATAAAGTATTTAATCTCTCCAAATATTCATAAAGATTTACCCAAACACATTAACTTTGAATTTATCTGAAAATTATGTATAATAAAAATTTGTTTGTTTTTATAGCCAACTTTTCGCATTATTATGTTTATTATTATTAGTATTATTTTATGAAAAAAACATTAAGAAGCGTTTACTTTTGTATTACGCAAGAGAAATTGTTATTCTTGTACTTGAATATTTTAGTTTAATAGCAGTTTTAAGCAATTAAAGTAGTATTTTTCTTTAAACAAAATTCCTTGTGAATATTAGTGTTTTAATAGCAAATGAAAACTTACCTATTTGTTGTTTAAGGTCTAGGTCATTCTCTTAATTATATTATTTGTCGTGATAATGTATAACTATCTTATATGTAGGTAGGTGGTTACTAAAGAATAAAACCAAAATACCAACTACTACTTTAATCAAGAACATCATTAACACGATAATGTAAAACTTGCGTGATAAATTAAAAAGTTATGTACTTGTTTTTATAATGCAATAAAGGATATCAATTTTATATCTAAATTAAACGTATTTGTAAGGGAGAACGACCTATTTACCGTGTGCCCTTTTGTCTGTATACATTCGACTGTAGGTAACATTGTATTACTTTTATATTCACCAAATGTTCCGTTAAGCTCCGTTTATACTTGACCTGAAAGGCTATTTAATTAAAAGACGCCGTTCAACTCCTCAAGTTTGTGAGCTATTTAAAGCAAAACAAAATGTCTAAAAAACTTACATTATGTTTAATTTAAAACTTTTCCTAATAGCCAACAATGTTACGTAAATAAACGACACAATTTATTTTTATCCTTAACACTTGTTACGTGGTCGTGATTTTATCGAATATTTGCCGTTAGTTTCGAAATTATAAGTTATTCATCAATACCGGACTTCTGAAATGTAGTATAAGTTAATGAGACTGAACTTGTTAACGCATAAATTCTTGGTAGCTTTTAGATTGTAACGTTTTTTTTTTTTTGTCTTTTGCGTATTTGGAAGTGCATAGTCGAAATTTTTACAACTGGTAGTCGCCTTTAGCATCCCTATTTTGAAAACGAAATAAAGCTTTTGATTTGTTTATCAAACTTATATTGGACTCTAAATTAAGATTTTGTTTACGTATTGGTAACGAAAGATGGTGGAATCCCTTGAATTGACTATTTTCTTTGTAAATAATGGTCGTTCGTATTTTCTTAAATTTCGTTAATTACATTTATTGTCGTTAAAATTGCGTCAGTGGAAAAATTAAATCCCGTATTAAAATTGTTACTTTGTATTCAAACAGAGTGTACAAAAGCATATATCGCAGTTTTTTAACCTTTTAGGCTACAGGTTGGCGGGAATTTTTCGATAAAATGTTTGGTCTTAAACAAAGAGTTTCGATTTTAGATATGAGGCGTTAAGGGCTAGCGTCGCAATGAAATAATCAACTTGCTGGATATCAATTACATTTAAAACAGACCGTGTTTTTTTCCGCCGGCTTTTGAGTTTAGTCGTTTTTGGTGCGCATTAAAAATTTAAGCAGTCCTTTTGACGATTACTTAAGATTTAAGTAGCTAAAACCTAATGTGGCGAATTCTGGATGATGTTGAAGGCAGTCTTGGGTTAGAGAGGCAGTAATGTATACTCCCGTTATCGCGGCTCCGGCCGCGTACTTGAAATGTGTGTTGGAGACAGAAGGAATCTTCTTACGTCTGTACCGTGATAAAACAGCTTTCGTTGGGGAAAATTCCCTGTTAATCCTTCAAGGGGGATAGTGATTAGACTCACCCATCTCAGTAGAATAATATAGTATCGTATACCGTTGTCAGTGATTGACAGTTTCGAGTTCAAAGAATGTGGTTACGCGTTTACTGCTAGTGCGAACCTTGTTTCTTTGGAATAAATATCGCCTTTCTGGTGTATTATTTACAAACAAGTTCCGATTATATGCTTGCTTCGAGCACATACCTGGCCATGATAAAAAACAAATTTGCTGTATATAGTGACGATCTAAAAATTGTAATATATATATATATATATATATATATATATATATATATATACATATATACAGGGTGGAAAAAATTTGAATGCTCACCATTGGGATCTTAGAAACTATAGGATATACAGGAATCGTTAAATGGGAAAAAAGTTTCTTACATTTATACATAGAAAAAACCGGTAATATATTTAAAAAAAATCAAAGCTTACTGAGATAATAATATAAAAATTGCGATTTTTCATTAATGTTAATAACTTTTTTATTTATAAAGGTAACGATTTGAAATTTGGTGTATGCGTATTGTTCAATAGTCTTTATATCATTTTATAAAAGACATTGTTCTAGGTCTGCTAGATATTAAGAAACAATTGCCAACTTTCTTTTTTGTTATGGACGCCATATTTGTTTTATGCAATGTTTAAAAGTAGAAAAAAATTGCAATCCAATGGTATAATATTCAATAAGGTTTACACTTAATTTCATTGAAATATTAGCAATTTTGTATTTATCAAAGAGTGCTTTGAAAAACAAATTGTGTATACGATTGTAAAATTATTTTAATCATGAACTATTAAATTTGTAATAAGTAACTGGTACAGTAGCAGCAAATTATGTATTATTGAAAATAACAAACAAACAAATGTAAATATTTATAAATGTTTAAATTGAGCTCCATTTTGTCTTAAACATAAAGCGACTCTACGTGGTACATCTGCAGTCGCACGAGCAATCATATCACCATCAATATGATTAAAACAGTTTAATGTTCTCTCAATAAGCTGCTCTTGATTGAACAATGGTTCGTTGTAAATACTCCATTTGACATACCCCCATAAGAAATAATCCAGTAGATTCAAACAAGGTGATCTAGCGGGTCATCGTATAAGACCGTAAGTGCCAATCCAACTATTGGGAAATCTGGTATTTAAATATTCTTAGACTATTTTTGCGTTATGGGCGGCACAATTTAGAGGTAAATCGTCTAGCATATCTTCCAAATCCGTTTGAAGGAAATTAAGATTTAAATTAGAATTTAAATTTCCATTTATAATGTAAGGTCCAAGAATTTTATCATTTAATATCCCACACCAAATATTAATTGAAAACCTTTTTTGAGGCCTCATTTGGTACATCAAGTGCGGATTTTCGGTTACATAAAAATGTTTGTTGCGGGAATTGAATAAACCTGAATTAGTCAAGGTACATTCATCGCTCCACAGTATTTTCTTATAAATAATCGGATCTTCAGTCATTCTATTGTTTATCCATTGACAATATTCAAGTCTTCTGTTCGTGTCTCAATTATAAAGCATTTGTAATGTTACATTCATTCGCAATACGACGGCTTGATGTTTCAGGATTTAAATGAACTTGCGCCAAAACATTTACATCGTTAACATCATTATGACGAACATATTTACCTTTTGGCTGCGAAACTTTTCCAAATTTAATTCAATTCCTTGAAATTCTTGAGAACACAAATCTAGACGGATGTTGTCGTTCCGGATACGTATTTTGATAAACAAGCGCAGCGACTTTAGAGTTACGATGGTTTTTAATGTAAATGTTGTACATATCTAATTTTTCAGATTCACTGTACCGAACCATCTTAAATCTTAACGTATTGAATCAGATTTCACTACTGTCTTATTAACCTAATATGTATAAGACGTATTATTTCGTGCATCAACATTTGTTTTTCAAAGCACTCTTTGATAAATACAAAATTGCTAATATTTCATTGAAATTAAGTATAAACCTTATTGAATATTATACCATTGGATTGCAATTTTTTTCTACTTTTAAACATTGCATAAAACAAATATGGCGTCCATAACAAAAAATAAAGTTGGCAATTGTTTCTTAATATCTAGCAGGCCTAGAACAATGTTTTTTTATAAAATGATATAAAGACTATTGAACAGGACGCATACACCAAATTTCTAACCGTTACCTTTATAAATAAAAAAATTATTAACATTAATGAAAAATCAAAATTTTTATATTATTATGAATATCTCAGTAAGCTTTGATTTTTTTTAAATGTATTACTGGTTTTTTCTGTGTATAAATGTAAGAAACTTTTTTTCCCATTTAACGATTCCTTTATATCCTATAGTTTCTAAGATCCCAATGGTGAGCATTCAAGTTTTTCCCACCCTGTATATATATATATATATATATATATATATATATATATATATATATATATATATATATTATTATATATATATATATATATATATACACACACCAGAACGACAACGCCTGCGCACTTGACATGTTGTACCTTGTTTTAACTTCTCTTAGAACAGGTTAGATTTTGAGAAATAATTAGTGGCGGAGAGGAGGGATTTATTATGAGAATTTATACGTGACCTTAAACATATTGCTTAACTATGTTCTATGCAATTCATCTGAACGTAACATTTCGTTTTATTTTTCTATTAGGCCGATATAGTTACTTCAGACCTTCAATTGCAGGTGGCTCTAGAGCGGTAAAATTAGGTTTAGGAAATATTTAGCGATTTAGCGGTTTAGCGATTCGATTTTGGGAATTTTTGCGCAGTCACTCCGTACTACTATTGTCTACCCTAAAATACTAATTTACACCAACTGAAAGTCATCTTTTCCAAAAATAGCCGTTTTATTTCTGGTATTGTTTGCATTACCCACACTAGCTCATAAGGTGTAATTCCAAATATTGCTGCGGTAATTCTACTTTTAATCACATCAACATTTTGTGATGGTGTGGCAAATAATCGCAATTTGCTCGTTCCTACATGTTACAGTTTCCCTCACAATACCCATATACTAATTAGGTATCATCATACTGATTAAAACTAAAATCTGTTTAAGTAAACCAAACAATATAAGCAAAAAAAGTAATACGAAAAACAGGGATGATACAAAATTAGAACAAACTAGTACACAAGGTAACAAATAAAACACAAAAAAAGTAAAATTTAGAGATGACACAAAGTTACAAATACCGAATTACAAAGTGTTTCGTAACCGTCAAACTTTGACAATACGAGCACGATTGGCACTTAGCTGTATAGTATTGTCATACGTTTTCTTTAACGACAACGGCGGTGGATAGGAAGTAACATATAAGGAATGGATCATCTTGACGGCTGTCGTCTATAGCTTGGCTAAGACTCCCTTACGAATTTAACAGATTTTGCCATATTGCCTTTCACGTTAAATCACCAATCATTAAAAACAATTCCCTCAAATCGTAAGCGCGGTATAAACGGGATGATTTTCGGAAACCCAGTTGAGAAATTACGTCACTAGCATTATTACGTCAAGTTACCTCGAGAAAAATATAATGTAATATCATCTGTTTTCGTCGCCTCTAACTTTGGAAAATCGACCCTAAACCAACGTTTTATAAAATCTACGCTCTTTGTCTTCCTAAAATAATTTATCAAAATGACTCCCGACATACTATCACCAATATTTTAAATCTGCAAAGCTGCGCTTCTTGAAGTAATTTTAATCACAGAGTAACAATTTCCAATGACGTAATTTTAACTCAAACTAAACTAAAATTAACGATTACCTAAAAATAGGATTATCCATTATTTACTATTTTACCATTGTCAACTCGTGAAACCTAATCGTAATGTAAATAAAGCTTCCATCAATTCACAAATAAACAAAGCGAAAATTTAGTACCCACAAGACTAGATACTAAATTAGTGCTTCCAAAATGTGTACTCGAATATATCCAAATTTTCAATAATCTGATATGACAAAGCAGAACACTTCCTTCTGAAATTGCTGCATATAACATTTTAAATATCCTAAAGTTCGAGAAAAAAAGAATCTACGGTACATTTTAACCACACGTGATAACTTAAATTCAGGGTTGAAAAGCAATTATATGCAATAGTTATTTTCAAAACGTTCTTTATTTAAAATTGCACCATTTTAGTCAACAGATCATTAAATAGTAATGCTCAAGTATTTCAGAACTAAACATTGAGACTTTGAGAACCTCGTGAAGGCATTGGAAGCATCTAGAATTAAGATTCTTAGAATTGTACAAGAAATATCGCTATCTGGAGCTTTTGCGCGAAGTTGTATACATCCTGTATAATTCTACATTTTAATTTATAATTCCAGGATTTTAACTATTCTGCTAAAAAACAATTCCATTTATACTTAACGTTGAAATTATAGTTAATAATACTATTTTAATTACTATGGTTGTTATTGTAAACAAACTAGTTTATAGAAAATATCAAAGAATTCATTGCAAATAAAATTATTACTTATTCTAAACTACAATCCAGGTTAATTTTGGTATGGATCCAACAATATTTGGTAACGCTGACAGAAGACTTTTATAATAAATACATTCCGTTTACAGCTAACGAGGTAATGAAGGATGACGTTTCCTATGGAATCGCTATGCTTTTTATATTGTAAGGACATAAAAATAAATACAAAAATATTCCGATCAATAACCAAAAACTAACCAGCAAACAAACTTCTTTAACTAATTAGAACAGGTTTCCGCATCTCTTAAAATTCCTCAATGTTGGACTAAATGTCCTGACACATGGTTTTTATAGGTAAAGAATCAATTTAAAATTAAAAGCGTAATTCATGAACATATTTTGACATTCAGTCCACAAAAAATTATTTTGACAATTTGGGATAGAATTAAAAAAGCAGGTAATCAAAATACGTCATACAATTAGCCAAGAAAGGAAATTCGAAAAATTCCTCTCTAATACATAAAACTACGTAAAGTAAGTAATATTGACTTAGTAGCTTCTGAAAAATCAGAAGTTTAACCAAAATAACCGATAATATATATGATCTTCCTCCACCAAAATTAAATTATAAAAATCACAAAAGCAATAATATGCAAACGAAGATTATACCATCAATTACGTCATCATCGTCTAAATACAAAGATATAATTTATATCATTATATATATATATATATATATATATATATATATATATTGAGATGATTAGATAAGATTAAGACAGGGATTGGAGAGTTTAAACTGGTAATTTCTTTAGAACAAGGTGAGATCAAGTATGATACGTTTACGATGCATTTAATTGATGTAATTTGGTATACGATTGCAAGAAAGTGGATTTGTTTTGGTTAAAACAGGCTTAGTAAAATTTGTACAATTTGGTTCAATCATAAAAAGCATTGTGCTACATAAAAACATGTCAGGAAGGTTAAATAATGTTATTTCTGTAAGTACGATTAAGTACTTAGTTTTGTTTCATTAAATTACAGTTAATTAAAACTATTTTGGCATTTGGATGTTGTACAGGTGTTTAACACATAGTGTAGAGTTATGTTTATATTAGGGACATATTATAAGTAAAATAAAATGCCGGAAAAATGTTAAAATTCGAGAAAGGGTTACAATAAGAACATAATTTAATCATTACTCACAATATAAATGGAAGCGGATGTGCGATAAACAAAGTGGTGCATAATGAACATTAAGAACATTGTACAGAACAATTTTACATAAAGATATCTACATACAAATACATTTTTATGTTAGATTTTTGAAGAAGTGTGTTAGACAATATGGTTTATTAAAGTGACTTAAATTTAAACAATACAAGCAAGGTGAACATTGAATATGATACAAACAGATTTTATAAGTGATATGGATAACATTTTGGTTGATTTGAACATTTTTAAACGTAAATTATTTGTATATTTAAAATAAAATTAGGTTGTTTTAAATTTAAGGTTTTTTACAAATTTATAGTTTTTTTAGATTAATATGAGCTTAAAATGATTTGTTAATGTGATTAATAGGAGGTTTTCCTCATTTCCACACAGTAATTTAACTTGTACAAATCATTTAAACATAAATTTTGTGAAATGGGGTTGACTATACAAATTTATTATGTTAAATAGAATTTTCCTCTAAATTTAAGATTTTGGACATATAATAAATAAATAAATAATAATAATAAATGTTTGCTGATACAAATTTTCGTCCAGATCACAAATATGTAGTTAATTTAAGTGTAGATAGTAAGATTTTTTAGATATAAGCAATTTTAGTTTAGAATAAGTCAGTTCGTAGAATATTTAAGAGAGTTATACCAAGTTGGGGATCAATTTGTGCAGAATTTAGCACAGATTAAATTTCTGTTTTTAAAATTTAAATCAATAGCTTTATAAAAAAGTTATAGCATAATTTATAATTTAGTTGAGTTTTCGAATTTATTCTGACCAATCATAGACTTGGTTACATTATTTGGATTTCTAAAAAAGAAATGAAAATGTGGTAACTAACAGAAGGGTATATAAAGAATTGCTCCTGAGCAGAATCTCTCTCTCTATATTTTTCTATTTAATCCAGTTGTTTTGCAAAGTTTAAAAAAGTGTAGTGTTTTTGTGTAACAAGTAAGTTATTTAACCACAATTATTATCGGGAGATTTTAATACAAGTTTAACGGAGAGACGAGAAGTTCAGAAACAATTGTTTTTAACCTACATTTGTTAAGATAAAGTTAGGTTACCGCTATTTGTCCATGTTCGGAAAGCTCATTACGAATTAAATTTCATAATTGTCACGATTAATGTTTGACGATTTTAAAAAAGTTCGTTTGTTTAATTTAATTTGTGGTTACGTTTTCCAAAATAAAATTGTAATCATTTTTTCTTTTAACTGGTATTTTATTCCTGCTGCGATATTTTAATAATTAATATTCCATTCGGATGCTAAAAAGAAAGTGATAATAATTTAAAATTTCTACAATCTTAAAACATTACTTAAACCGATAAGTTTGAAAAATCTTAAAACAATTAAATAAATATCATTATCAATAAATTTTGTGGTTGAGTAAAACTTTTAAGCATATAATAAACACGTTTACCACAACAAAGCAACCATCAATCCGAGGGCCAGTGTGAAATTATTGGACGTATTGCAGCAGCAAACTTGGTGGATCAAGAACTTCGATCATCAATTGGGAAGAGCTTACATGAATAATTGGAACCAGTTGTATGAAAACATCCGTTTGCAGATAGGACAATTCACATGTGAGTCAATTTTTAATCATAACGCTGTTAGTTGTATCTTTATTTGTGTGATTTCCTGCACTTATTATTTTTATGTATAGGTGTAAATGTTTATGCCATAGTTGTGTAAACATCTGCAAAACAAGTAGAAATTTAGTTTTATTTCCAAATTTTAATTTCAATTATCCAGTTAAAATCATCATCTTTTAGCAAATCTGACATTTTGATACTTGAGTTCATTGAATTCATAACGCATGCGTTATGGTGCAAATTTTAATAAGGTACATTTAACATAAAGGATTTTTGATATAACGTGGAATCCACATAATATTGAACCAATTAATAATTCCCTTGAAATCAGAACTCTATCCCTTAAAGAGCTAGTACGGTGCACAAATAGAATCTTATATTTTAATAGTCAAATTCAAATTAGAACTCTATCCCCATTTTGATATTTGAGGCAGTTTATTTAGCTATTACATATATATATATATATATATATATATATATATATATATATATATATATATATATATATATATATATATATATACATATATAATCTGGAAGTATCGATTTACCAAAATAGAATTACATTCCCTGGTTAACATTTTCATATACGTTCCTTAACTATTGCAGCCTTATATTTATTTTTTATTTGACATCTTAAGTAATTTTCAATAACTATTATCATTTACTGAAGAGGATAACTGCAATTGTTATCGAAACGTTTTAATTTGTAAGAAATTAATAAAAAATACAGGATTTCATACTCAAAAACTAAGTATCTTAATTATTATTATTATTGCAAAATATTTGAGAATTATTCACGAAAAATTTCACAATTAACCTTACCGTACTCCTTCATTATTTTATTGAGTTGTGATTCAATGAAACCGTGAAATCCGTTTGGAAGTTTTAAATCAATAGTATTACACACTTAATCTTTATTCATACAAAATCGCTTACCAGTAGTCTCTAATTACGCCAACTAGAGGTAATTTGGTACTTTGAAAGCAAATTGCAAAATTATTTTCATTATAATACGTCTAAGAGTTTGTCTTATGGTTTAATTTAACCTAAACGTTTACTTTGGGTTTAATTTTCTTAAACCGTTCATTAGTTTAAGAAGTTTGCTTATTAAGCAAAAATATGTGTGAAAAAATCTGGAATGTCTCCGCTAAACATTTCCGTATACGTTCATACATACTATGAAAGTTACTGGGGGATTTACATAATTACATAATAAAATCCTAGGTACAATGCAAAAATTAAACTGAAATTTTTGATTTTATGTCCTTAAATACTTTAATTCTAAATTGTAACAAAAATCACAAATTTCTAAAGAGCTTGTCACTTGCTTAATACATACTTTAACAGTATTTTAAACTGCACTTTCAAATATTAATGGAGGTACTGTCCAATGACAGGCTGTTAAAACAAAAAGCCAAAATACATTTATAAGTAGTTTCAATCGTTTAATTCTTGTACACAATTTTGAATAAGTACGCCATTTTAAAGTGTAAATGCATATTATTTTTAAAAAAAAATTTAACAAAAAAAAAGTAACATCCTTGTTGGGGGTTAGAACTCCCTTTCGTTGCACTACCCGTCCAATCACTTCACAATATTACCATTATCTCCATTTGTAATTAACGTATATTGTTAGCATATTATGACAATTGTTACAGATTTTTAATTCTTATCATTTTTATTTATTTTTAGTTAGATAATCAAGCTGACGCGATATTCATTGTTACTAAAGCATCCCAGTCGAAAATTTTGATTAAAAGTTTTAATTTGTATAAGAGTCGTTTTTGATTTAAATACCATTAGTATAGTTTTTCCGTGCGTTTCATGCAAGTAAGAAATACCAAATTGATGGCTCAATTTTTTATTAAATTGAATAGAGGAAATTGAACAGTTATTATGTTATAGATATTGTTTACAGAAATACATTAAAAAAAATTGGGTACTACCATTGAATAAAAATATAAACATAACCGCAAAATAAAGTAAATTTTGTAACAACACTCTATCGAACATCCATTTGAAAATGAACCTCGGAAGCTAAAGAATTATTGACCTACTCCGTTGGGTTTGCAATGTTGATAACATTACCTAAGGGTGTATCAAATGTCCTAGAATCAGATCAGTTGAAGGGCAAATCAAAAGTGCCTATAATCTACTAATGTGACAATAACACATCAATTAAAAGAAATTTTCAAATTTCCAAAGCCAGCAATCTACTGGATTGGTTATAGATAGCCATAGAAACTCACCATACAAGTTTAATCGATATTTGGGTTTTCCGAAATTCTATTAATTAAACTTGAGAAAAATCGAAAACGAGAAATCTAATATGTCAAACAGATTTTTTTTAGAATTGGATAAGCTGAACACTCCTTTGAATTACATACCGTTCAAAATAATTCTATGTTACTGATACAGAATTACCTATAAAAAATTATGACATCACTTTTAACAAGAACCAATACTCGAAACACAGTGATCTCCTAAAAGGGGGTTGTAAACGAGGTATAATCGTCGGTCCATCAGGCTGCGTAAAAACAAATGTTATTATTACCTTATTAGAACATCCAAATGGTTTACGTTTTGAAAATTTCTATGTATACTACAAATCTTTATATCTGCCCAAATACCTGAACCTACGAAATTTACCTACACCTTTACGAAATATCGGGTATTTCGAATACAGTGGTAACAGTAATGTTATATCACCTCGTGAATCACTTAAAAATTAAATAATGATTTTTGATTATGTAGCGTGTCATGAACAGAATGAAATAAGAGATCATTTCTGTTTTGGCAGACACCAAAACAATGGTTGCTTCTATCTGTGTCACACGTATTCTTCTATTCCAAAACAGCTTATACGTGATAATGCTAATTTAGTAGTTCTATTTCAACAAGATACCACCAATCTTGAGCATGTGTATGGTGATCACATCAATGTAGATATGTCATTGATAGATTTAAATACATGTCTGTCTGTTGGCGTTCTTGTGATTGATAAAAAAAGTGATTTTAATGCAGGTCGTTTCCGTAAGGGATTTGACTGTTACATTACATTATAAATACTGCACTAGTAATATAAACATGGAGTAGTAATGGCGGAGCGCTTAGTACAAGACATTTTGCGGGCTCGCAAGAGTGTTGAAAGGAAGGTACTGCACTTACAGGCCGTGCAATGGCCTCTATTGCACTTTAAATCTATAACACAGCCATTGAAACAATTGATTACTGAACAAGATGGTTCTCTCGTCAAAGCTGAATCACTGACATCTGAATTCGGAAAAAATGAGCCTATCGCACAAGAAAATGAGGTTTTTTTACATCATACTCTTAAAACATCTAGAACACGAAAGGCACCACATATTCTTGTTCCTGGCGCCATTCCACAAGTTTTAAAGGAAACTGTGATTGCTCATACCACACATGACGACGAGGGGGAGATTCCTCCTTTACAACAGTTGAAATCAGAACTGTTAACTGCTGAATCTCAACCAGCCTTTGAAGAGTACCTTAATCAGTATGAAGGATTAGCGAAATATTATGTGGAATGTGTATGTAGAGATCCCGAAGACAAGTATGATTTAACATAAGGTGTATACTTTCTTTTTTATTGGTGATACCGAACTAGATTTTGTTTGACAGAATTTTCGTATCGCTCTTCCTGATGAATGATCCTTAGATTATGATTGGACTCCGGGATTATATGAGCTACTATTTAAAAAAGCTCCTACGGGATATAAAAAGAGTGATCTACAGCAATACAATGACATTTTGCGCCTTACAAATGCTGCTAGACGTAATTATAACCCAGATGACCAAATCCAAGGAACTAATAATAGGAAATACATTGAGATCATTAAACCATTACTTCAACCTCGAAAACGACCCGCTACTTCAGCTATTGCACTACATTCCACAAAATCTCGCACAACTTTTATCTCCAAAAGAGGGGTTGGAATGCAACTATTACGATATAATATCAAAGTGATTGAGTTTGTACCTTGGAATGATCCGAATAAATTGGTGGATTGGTTGAGGGAATTATTGGGATCAATGTCGGCAGGAAATACTAGCAATCATAACGAAATAATATATACGAGGTGGCCCATTAGTGCGAGGAAGTCCAATATTTCGTGAAACATACCATTTGTAGAAAAATGTTTCAAATAGAAGTTGTAGTAATTGCAATATTGCACATTTGTAAAATAGTTTCAGGTATACAGGGTGCTCTGATTAAACGAGTCATTTTAACAAGATATTTTTTAAATGGCATCGGTAGTATATTGTTACATGATGAAAAAATGAAATTGTACAAGCGTAAAATTTTCATTAAACGGAGAATTTCTCAAAAAGTACTAGTTGTAGAGACCATATGGTGTACACATAAATTGAAGGGGTTTAGTAGCTTTACAAAAACATGGAATAATATACAGGGTGTTTCATTAACAAAAATTAAACTTTGGCCCGTTAAAATGTGATAATTTTGTGCCTTCATAATAAACACCCTGTGTATGTAAAAACATTCTCCTTTGTCCCGTACGTTTCATATACTCTTTATCTTTGTAACTATGTAAACATTTTGCGTAAGACATTATGGAGTAAACTGTTTTGCAATTCATTTACGATGAAGCGATTTTCAGTAAATTTCATATTTTTGGCAATAACTTGGTAACGTGGTAAAGTTTTCTCAAGAAAATATGATGACGTATGTAGATCGCTATGGTGAGTTCGATAATGTAAACACATACTACCGATGCCATTTAAAAAAATATCTTGTTAAAAGGACTCGGTTATTCAGAGCACCCTGTATACCTGAAACTATTTTACAAATGTGCAATATTGCAATTACAACTTCTATTTGAAACATTTTTTAACATGTGGTATATTTAACGAGACATTGGACTTCCTCGCAATAATGGGCCACCCTGTATAATTGACGAATTACGTAAAGCGAAAATAATAAAGTAGGATCTCTTGTTAAAAAAAACCTGTACTATATTCATTTCATTTCATTGTTACAACGACCATCACTATGGATACTACATATCCAGCATTGATGCCAATAGATAAATTTGGTAAACATATTGTTCATCATTCTGGTGATCTTCATTATGAAAATTTCATTTCTTTCTCTGGAATAGCCATTAAAAAGAGAATTAGTATTCCTACTGGTGTAGTTGACGAGGGCACCGTAGTGTATTGCAAGTGGAGTCATCCAGATCTTGAGCTTAATATAAATGGTAAAACGTTTGCGCTTGCTAGCGAAGTAATTGGTCACCATATAACTAGTAATTCCGCAATTAAAGTGACTACACCAGAGCTTATACAGTTTGCAAGTGCGACGATGTACAATCCAAAACGATAAAATGAGTAAAACCGATGTTGTTGAAGAACTGTACAAACCAGTAAGAAGAAATTCTCCGCGGCGTTGTGTGGTAGTTAAAGTTTTAAATGATCTGTTTCAAGCTGATTTAGTAGAAATCATACCTTATGCTCGTGTAAATAAAGGATTACGACACATTTTAGTAGTAATAAACGCATTTTCTAAATATGTCTGGGCTTATCCCATCAAACTCAAGAATCGTAAACTAGTCGAAAATATAATGAATAAACTTTTGTCTGGTTTGCAAAGGACGCCTGCACATATACAAACTGATATGGGAACGGAGTTTTATAATGCTAAATTTAAAAAAGTTATGAAAACATTTAATTTTAATTATTATAAATGACTATCAATACCACCTCAAATTGTTGATTGTAATTCAAGAAAGCATAAAACCACCGAATACAAACCTATAGATGTACCGAAAAAGATTTCCACAATTTCAATGTCAACCTCTAATTTCCCTTCCCTCATTTCGAACGTTACACAATATGAAGGTCAACCCTGTTATTTAACAAGGTTGCCTAGAGATATGTTTCTCCAAGGTATTTTCTTCCTTTAAAAGTAGGGGTAACTACACATATATTACATTGGGATGCTAGGGAGCACTACCAACCATTATCACTTTTTAATCTAAGTTCGCGGCGAGCACGTAAACTAACACCGAACTGGGTGCAATTTTAAAAAAAGGGACTACTGCCTTCTATCACCTTGCTGGTCATAATGCTCACTTTCATCTTCTCCTTTTTCTCCATTTCTTCCTTCTAAATTCCTTTCTTTCTCTCCCCTTTCCTTTTATCTATCTCCCCTCTCCCTTCTTTCTCTCTCCTCTCCTCTCTCTCCCTCTCCTCTCCCTCTTCTCCTCTCCCTCTCTCCCTCTCTCTCCTCTCTCCCTCTCTCCTCTCTCTCTCCCTCTCCCTCTCTCTCTCCTCTCTCTCTCTCTCTCCCTCTCTCCTCTCTCTCTCCTCTCTCCCTCTCTCCTCTCTCTCCTCTCTCCTCTCTCCTCTCTCTCCTCTCACCATCTCACCTCTCTCTCTCTCCTCTCTTCCTTTCTTCTCCCTTCTCCCTGTCTCCTCTCTCCTCTCTCTCTCTCTCTTCTCCTCTCCCTCTCTCCCTATCTCCCTATCTCCTTCTCTGCCTCTCGCCCTCTCTCCATCTCCTTTGCTTTTCATTTAACTTGTAGCAATATGAGATCTATTTAAACTATGTTTAAAATTAAAATATTAAACATCTTTAATTTCGTTGAACTTCGAATTACATTACACTGCACACACTTTCTTCTACAAGAATGAAATAATCACAAATGTATGGATATTTATGTTATCGTGTAGTATCTACAAGAATTATATCGATTACAAAGCAATAATGAAGCTTCTAGAAGGGTTGTTATAAATCTTGAGAATAACAAACTTTTATCAGTTTTGTCACTTGAAATGATTTAATTTATAATAAACAAAAATAGCTATTTGTATTACTAGGTAGAGAAATGTCACTTTTCCTCCCGAGAATGAAGTTTACATTAGTAAACATTCAAGAGAATTTGGAAGTTTAAGATATTCAGCAATGTTTTATGGAACTTTAAATATAGTATTTTTGCCAACTACTTGATTAATGCATTTTCCTGCTCTAAAGCACACAAATAAACGTTTTTATGTCCAGTTTTGGGAAGTAGCGAGATATATTTTTTTGAGTTGGGAATATTTACTATTATAAGAGTGTCTTTATTTTTAATGTCATCCAACGTCATTTTAATGAGCTCCTCACATCTACATGCTCCAGAAATTCCGAAAACAAGAAGCACCTACGAATTAAATTACAATTAAATTTTCACACTTTTTTATTTATTTTTCACATTACCTAGTAGTCTACTGCAATATAAATCAGAACCAACAATTTAAAAAATTAAAAAAACAAACAAAAAAGATAGCTTCTTTATCCCGTGATTGAACCTGCCACCTGCAGGTCTAGCCCAAACGTGAGCTGTGCGCTTACCCACTCTGCCACCAGAAATAACAGTATAATGTTGCGAAACCCGTGATTAATGTGGATTGAGTTGTTAACTGGTATTTATAATAACTGATTTTATTTTGAATTTATTCACACTCTCTTGTGATATTACTAAATACCTACCTACCTCCTGACAATATCTTACTTTCATTAAAAAATATGCTTCTATTAAAAATGTGTTCACTTCTTCTCTTGTAAATGTTTTGGCCTTGTTGGGTTTGTATCCTGCGTTTCGTCTTTTTAAAAAAGCTATTAATTTTAGGTATTTAATGTCTATGTTGTCTTTCACCATTATGCGTAGCATTGAATATTTTGACCATAATGTTGATGCTTTTAATGTTTTACTTAATATCGAAAAGTAACCAAGTATTATATTTTTCGAATAATTAGTGATATGGTTTTCTTCGGCCCATTTCTTATAATGTGAATATTGTTTTTCATATCTCTCTCTGGATTTTTCTGGTAAGAGAGATATACCTAAGCGCTATATTTACTTCTTCTAGGATCTCGGGCGCTGTATTTGTATATTCTAAGTCACTTGAATTACTCATTTTAAAGAATTATTAAAGTTTAGTAAACGTATAACACTTAAAAATGTCAATCACTTTGAGAACTGTCACCCGTCCATAGCATGCTACAATATTTTTATCCTAAAATCGAAAATATTACCAAATTTTGAAGTCAAAATATTTATTTAAAGTGTTAAGTTGAGGTAATATTCATAACTAAATTCTACCTTTTTGCAAAATATATAGAAACTGGAAATTTAAATATAATAGAAAAGATAGGGTAGGTCAATTCTTATAAGTTATTCATTATTTACAATGTACATACTGACGTCACTACTTTTCCTCCCTAGAGAGGAAAAGTATGACTTTCTTGTCTAATATGAGGAAGGTAAGTGTGCAATTTCGATAGAGGGAGGCGGAAAAAGTATGTGTTTACCTACAAATATATAGGTTATGTATTATGATCGTATGTAGTTATAATCAAACCATGTCCTAAATTATAACAATTCGCTGTAGCAGCAAAATATTTTTGACTCTATCAATAAAATAAGTGGATATAATGGATAATTTTCTAGTTTAAAATATAAAAAACATTCAATAATTTTTAACTTCCCTTGACATTTTATAGGAATTAGGCTTTGCTGATTTAATGAAGACTCACGTCGCCTAAATCCTAGTTTGTGTAATTTTAATAATGAGTCATGCTTAACTTTATTTGAATCAAACTATACATTTGTTCTAATAAATAAATGCTAGTTTATTATACTGTTTCTCGTGCGATGAATCTAATATAACTATTATTCTACAACCTTGATAAATCTAAAGAATTTATTGTATCGTAGGTGAGAAATTTGTAATGTACTAGTTTCGAAGGGTTTCGTTGAGCTAAAATATAAGTTTACACATTTCCTTTGATCTATGTTACAAACGTTCACATTAACCATGATATTACATTTGAGTTCAATGTGTATGTCTAAGAGTGCGTAAAAGTATATTATGAGGCGCAGCAAAGATTCCTTACATTTAGAATTTGCTAATTTTAATAACATTTCTTGCCTATTGCGTTGGAGAACTTGTAAATTGCAAGTTCACAAGTTTACGCTTATAGTTCTCAAAACTGTTTGCGCCGGCAAATTAAATTCCACAACTATTTCTGCAATTTTACTACTTGTGAATATCTTTATTATTAGTTTCATGGAATTTAATACTAGACCATATAATTATTGAATTCTATCTTCAAATTACTAAAAAGTTGTTATCTTATTAAATTATTAATAGTCAATAGTGTTTATTCAAATACACCTTGTGTAACGTATGACAATGATTAGCATTGTTTATAAATCCAAGTTAGGCAGTGACAATATGCTTACATGCTGTAAATGGGCGTACACACGATCGCGAATGCCTTCGGGCCTACTTGAACGCAAACAAGCTCGCGAGTAAGTGCGAACGTGTATATGAAGTGATGGCACGTTTCTGGCTCGTGGCGCGATGTGAAGAGATCTGTCGGGTCCTGATTTTTTGGTGAGGTTCGCAGCTAAGTTCTAACGTGTGTATAGTTGCGCATCAAGTATTCACTTCCAGTCAGTTATATTGTGATTACCACCAACCATTAGTATAGATTTGCCTCATTACTAAAATAATACTTTTCAACAAGTTTTGTTAGATAAATTAAATGAACTTAATCCAGATGCTGTGGCAGAAGACGTAAAATGAAATATCTCAATATCACATGTCCTTCCAACCTACAAATTGGAAATTAAAAGAAGTGAAACAATCTTAATAACATTTTTTAAGTATAATTATTTATAAGAAGTTCATTATGAAAATAGGCAACATTGTAAACGCAAAAACAATAATCTATGCCAAACAGACGTTTAAAACTTCATGATAGGTAGAGGTTTATAGACATCTAGATGCTAACTTAATTTTTAAAAAATGATATAATGATAGTGAAAAAATAGTTGATTACATAACCTTCTATACCTACATATGCACATGTAGGTTGGAAGGTAAAAATCAATTCGCTAAGAAGTTGCTTTCGGAAAGAATATAAAGAAGTAATGCTTTTTCCATAATTTTATATGCAATTGCGGCGCTAATTAAATACAAATCTTCCATATTCAATGACATCGTGATTTTTATATAAAATAAGCGTGTCCACATAAACGTGTGTACTAATATCGTTCTTACTCGCTGGTTTGCCTCTTCAGGTAGGTGCGAAGGCATGCGCGATCATGTGTATGCCCATTTAACATTCAACACTTTCTAAGGAAATTCAACTGTAAGTCAAATCTAAAGCTATAAAAATACAGAAGGTAGTCTTAGATATTAATTATTCTTATTAATATGGTTGAGTTTAAATATTTCTGTACCAGCTGAGCAAATAAGAACGGCCGTCTTCAGAACTGATGATAGTACAGCTTTGGTAAAAAAAAATTGTAACAAAAGTGGCCTCGAGAAACACCTGGAAATTATTTATATAATTGTAGGTCCACCGCTAGAGGGCGTAATTGAACACCAAACTTTTAAAAACCCAAATTTTACAAAATGTGTCTAATTAAAGGGCACTATAAATACGATAATCAGGTTCTACGGAAAATTCTGTGTGCTTTTTATTAAACAAGTTTTAGTCTATCTTTTCAAATAAGAGGTGGGGGAGAGTGGGGGCCTAGTTATCAAAAAACGCCTGTAAGTCCGGTTCTGCTTAATCGATCTTCGCATGTCGATACCTTTTTTCTATCCTGAGATATCTTAAGAAACGTGTAAACGCTGAACATGTTACCGTCCCCGCTAGAAGGCGTTATCTAAAAGGTAATCTTTGTTAACTTCTCATTTGGTGTACCTACAATTAAAAATACTTAAAAATAATTTTATTGTAAACGTAAAAAAAATGCCTCTTATTATTTTCAGTTGACCGCCACACCAAAAGTAAACAAAAAAAGGGTAAATTTCATTATTCGATCATTTTTATCACACAATATATATTAGCAAACAGATCTGAAAACAATTTAACCAATCTAACAATCAACAATTTAAAAAAATTTCAACAAACTCTAAGAATGTGATTAGTGCCGCCCCAGATGTTTAAGCTGTCGTTCATCATTTTCAATGCAACATTCCAGTCTCTGGCGGGTGGATAAGACGGAAGTTTCAATTTCTGCCGCTGAAATGCTTTGTATTGCATTTCGTATCCTTGCGATCATGTTACCCTTGTTGTGGGTCTGTTGGCAAAAACAAGTTATTTTAATCGCCCCCACAAATAAAAATCTAAACACGTGAGATCTGGGGATCTGGCTGGCCAGTGAAATAAACTTCTACGTCCTATCCATCTGTCAGGATAGGTTTAATTTAAAAAATTCCGAACATCCCTAGAGTAATGTGCCGGGCACCCGTCATGTTGGAAAAACATATCACGACGAATTGCACATCGTGCGTCTTCTAAAAGAAGTTGCAATTCGCTTGTTAAAAAATCTAAATATCTTTCGCCATTAAGACATTCATTAAAAAATATGGTCCAATTATTTGTGTCTGACCAATAGTGCATGTTATGGAGATTCATACCACCATCACTCCGAAATGTTGCTTCATCTGACCACATAATATGTGAAAGTATTTCAGGGTTTTCTTCTATCATATTTATTACCCAGTTACAATAATTCAGTCTGTTATTGAAATCTCCAGCATTTAAACCTTGGACTATGGGATATGGGTGCAATATAAAATATAAAAATATTTCGTTGTTAACAAGCGAAGAAAGTCTTCAAGTGCTTTATCTCGTGTGGTGCTTTTACGAAAGGTTTTCGTCTGGCCTCTCATTATTTTATATTTTTATTATTTGATAATACAACTTTGGTAATAATAGTTATTTATGATATTGTTATAGTGGATTTTCTAAGTAAAATTTATTATTTAAGTAATTATGGAACTGAACTTATTTGATGTTGTATTAATATAGCTGGACAAAAACTGGCAGATCACATTAAACACTCAACAAACTAAACAACATGTAGTTCGCCCGAGACATGTCCAACAAGAATTTAGTATGAACGTCTGGATAGGTATTTACAATAATCACCTTTTTGGGCCCTACTTTTTACCACCTCGGATGAATGCTGCGGCTTTCTTGGAATTCTTAGAGAATGAACATGGGAATATGTGGGAACATATTCCCTTAAATTTACGAAGAACGGCTTGGTTCCAGCTTGATGGTTGTCCAGCTCATTATAGCAGAATCGTTAGAAACTGGTTGGACAACCATTATCCAGGAAGATGGATCGGTCGTGCAGACTCAGTTCCCTGGCCGCCAAGGTCTCCAGACCTAAATCCCTTAGATTTTTTTGTGGGGGCGTATTTAAAAGAAAGGGTGTATGCAACTCCTATGACAACAAGAGATGAACTCATTAATAGGATTAGGGATGCGTGTAATGAAATAAGACAATTTTTAGTTAATATTCCACGTGCAATTATTCGTCGGTGTGAATTATGTATTCAACAAAATGGTTCACATTTTGAACAGTTTCTTTAAATTTGTTCATTATTACGATAGCGTTTTTGTTTTGTTGTTATAGGTTAAGTTTATTTGTTTAATTTATTTATTTCGTTCGTTTCGTTCTTGTTAAAATCTTAAATAGAAATTCCTTCCAATTTTTTTTAATAAATACGTATTTTGTTAATATTTATCTTGTTGTTTTACTTTTATTTTCCTTTATTTAATTTAACTGAAAAGTTAGACAAAAATCAGTGGAGTACTACTTTTTATTAAGAGACAAAAAAAAACGTGAGAATTGACATAATTTGATTCTTTTTTTTATTGTTCTTTTCATGGCACACTATTTTTTGCGGGAGCATCAGACGTTGTTTACTTACCATTTGGAAGCTGTTCATGGATTACAGCTAATTTATCTCAAAAACTATGCATTTTTCGAAAAAAAATCAAAAGACAAAAAAGTTCCTAAATCAAATGGCGAATCTAAATTTTTGTATTTAAGAGTTTGAGGCGTCGCATGAAAAAGTTCGGGGGGGATAGAGGTTGTACCACCCCAGAAAATGTACTACCCTGTAGCTATTTATAAACGTTAAACTACTCTTAATATTGAGTTTAAGAAGTGTAATATGTGTACTAAATTTGGATTTATTAACTTTTTGTCTTAATTTTGAAAGCTCTGTCGACTATTAAAGTCCTGCTACAAAAACTGGATCACCCTGTATATATATATATATATATATATATATATATATATATATATATATATATTAGTTTGACAAAAGTTATCGAATTTCAAGTTTTACTGATACTTTTTTTCATGTAGCGAAATTTTACCAGCCTAATTGAAGTTTGACAAAAATGTTTACTGTTTACACGTTTCTTAAGATATCACGGAATAGAAACAAGGCATCGACATGAGGTTTTCGCCATTTTGTTGCTAATTTGGTTTACTTTCATAATCCATGGTTGAAACTGCATACTTCCATTTAATAATTTCCAAAGAGAACTAGATTTCTAAAAAAAAAATAAATACCGCCCTCTAAGTATATAACACTTACATTGGTGAAAAAGAACTCTTTTCAACAAGAGTAAGTTTGCGAAGATCGATTAAGCAGAACCGGACTTACAGGCGTTTTTTCATAACTAAGTTGCAATCTCCCCATCTCTTATTTGAAAACATAGACTCAAACTTGTGTAATAAAAAGTACGCAGAATTTTCCGTAGAACCTGATCATCGTATTTATAATGCCCTTTAATTAGCAAATTTTGTAAAATTTGGCTTCCTAAATTTTGGTATTCAATTACGTCCTCTAGCGGTGGACCTACAATTCTATAAATAATTTCCAGGTATTTCTCGAGGCCACTTTTGTTATAAATTTTTTTTTCCCAATGCTATACTGTACTCCGATCTGAGGTGTCACAATGTAAGGAAAATTAAAAAAATTTTGCTTAAGGACCAAAAATTTTAAATGTAAAAATGAATGAGATGATGAGAACAAGTAATGAAATAATATATAGCGTTGGTATTATATCACCCCCAATAACGAAAGGGTGATTCAATTTAAGTCAATTGCGCGCGACGTCGAAGTTAGCTGCAGTTTCCTTTTTTAACGCAGAAAAACATTTTTATAACAGTCAACGATATTAATCAAGTTCCTAACCACACACAAAAAAAATTAATACCTACACTTTACAGTGACTCACACTGGTGTTGAAATGCCTTTTAATGTTCGATTCATGAAAATGTGAACGATTATGGTGAGTATTGTACATATAATCCTATTATACATATATATATATATATATATATATATATATATATATATATATATATGGTCAGTTAACCTAAAAACAAAATTGTGACGGTAAGTATGCAATTGATAATAATTCCTGTTTTTTTTGTAGATAATTTTGTTTTTTTTTAACACAATTTTGTTTTGCTCTGTTTTATGAAGCTTATAATAAATAAAAAAAAGGGGGAAGAAGAAGAAGAACGGATCACACAGCACAATAGTGAAGGGAATGTAAATGCATGTGGTAGGTAAAAAGTACTAATATATATGTGAAGACTATTAGGAGGAAGAGGAATGAATTAATGATCTTATCTGCTCGTAGGTGGGTTGATGACTGAAGATGACAGCTGACGAACCCTAGGTAGATCGGTTTTTCTTCTTTGTTTTCGAAACCAGCGATTGCAGACTGAGACGATACCAACAGTTATAGTGTGTGATGACTTTGATAGTGAACCAATATGATAACAAGTGGTGAACTTTAAAAATGTTGAACTCCACCAGGAGGCCAAAAATGAAGTACTAATGTAACGAATAAATTCTAAAGTGGCTTGATTACTTACGGACAATGGAGTCCCATTTTCTTTCGTGTATGTTTGTAATTTGTAAGTTAAAGAAATTCTTTGTATAAATCCGCTTTTTTTTTATTTTAGCGTAACTTCTGTTAAACAAATTGAAAAGTTTAACTAACGTAGAAATAAAAATCCCTTCTACAAAAAGGAAGATCGAAACAGCTGATGATCTGTATATCTCAACGTTAGACAAAGAATTACTCTTTTAACAATGGTCAAGCCTTATCAAGCATTTCGGAAGAATGTCAAGAAAACAGATTAGAATTTATTTAATTTTTGATACCGGTAGTGACATCTACCATTTTTAGCCAAAATGTTGAAAAATGAACCTAATATATAATATATAATTATAAATTAGAATTTTTTTTGAAAATTGAATTGATGAGATTGAATGCATGGACAGGGGAAAAAATGCATGAATGGATTAGTAAAATTAGATATATATATATATATATATATATATATATATATATATATATATATATTGAATGAATGGACCATTGTACATTAAGAGTAGATGCGAACTGTATATACAGAGTTAATGAGAATTGTAGGAATGAATAAAAAAATGAAAGTTAACCCCTAAGCTATAAATTAAGTGTTTAATTTAAATTATAAAACTGTAAAACAAAAAATATTGTGTTCAATGACTATTGAACTGTAACAGAGGATATGGCCGAGGGCCGTTCTTATTTGCTCACTTTGTATAACAATAAATACAATGGAGAATTTCATTTAAAATTCAGTATTTCATGTTTAAAATATGAATATAATAGTTTCAATACAATTAAAAGTAGCTAACTACGCCTCTAAAACCATTTGTATTTTTTTAATTTCATAGATAGATCTTGGAAAACAGTTTTATTTATTTTAATGTTAGTAAACAAAAATAATCCAGTTGTCTCCTCAAACATCCATACGTCTGGTGCGGTAAATGGCAAAAATTAGTAAATTTGGCGCAAATGTAGAAGGAATTCCGGCTCCCTAAGCAATTTTGAGGGACACGACTATGTTTTTAAGATTACCAAAATGGCAAGGGTGGTAAATTGAATATAAATTACATAGAATAGCAAGAAATTTTTATTGGAAACATAAACTCATTTAGTTCAAACACTATATTTTCAAAAACTTCACTATGAACCGGTATTGCCCGTAATTATGGGGCTCAACACAAAAATTTTAGATAGGTGAAAAAACTCACAAATAAATATTTTTCACTGCGTACTGATGCACACTTTATGGACCCATCCAGCGCACATCGGTACGAAGTTTTCCGATCTTTCCGAATTCCTCACATATTATACAAATGTCTTCATTAACCTCATCCTCATCGGAAAGTTCTACGGCGTCGTCTTTGTTGCGATAGTCAATACTTTGAGTTGCAACTCTTTTTCATTTTTCACGAGGAGCAAAACGCTCTTCGGCAACATTTGCTTTTTCTGAATTGCTACTTTCGGAAAATACTTACCTCTTTGTGTTTATGTTTTTTTACGACTTCTTCTGTTTGCCATGCTCTTTCTCTTCTAGAACATCTTGTGTTGATGTGAAGATTAAGGAACGTTGTTTTCTAGAATTCTGTTTTAGCTCATTCGTTGCCGATTGCAATATTTCCTTAGATGACATATCTCTATTTTTTTACTCATTCTGTAATTGGTTTCTGACTGCCAGTGCATTGGTGTGATCCACACTTTCTGTTTACTCTACGTCTTCCATCATAGTTGGTAGCAGATTTTCAGAAGATGCCAAACGTCTTCCGTAAAAACGTCCGTATTCATAGAATAAATCCCTGTAACCTGGAAACCCTTTTGTGCTTTTTCAATGGTTGCTACACGACCAAACGCTTTATTGAATAACTCCGCAACTTCGTAGGGTGATATTTTTCACCAGGGTTAGGTCGCATATATTTGTCACACTCTGCGTTATAAGACGAATTCAGCGGCCCGTAAAATGTTACGTCCAACGGCTATGTATGGTTACCATTCAAATATGGTTTGTCCTGCAGAAATTGTAGGCCTAGAACGAGCAGTGGCTCGAATGGGTATCCAGTAACAATAGCACTGGATCGTTCTCGAATGGTTTCATGCAATTTTGAAAGTACTTTCACCATTCCAAAAACAACTATTGTTATCCAGCCATTATTCCTACAAAAATGAACATCGCCGGGGGCTATTTTTTTGGAGTTGTGGTGCCATTTTCTTCGTAGCGTAAATAAATGATTGGGGGGATGTACATACCGGACGCACTTACAGCATATACTACGGTTGTAGTTTTGGCTCTTTCCCAACTTGTTAAGAAACCAACACGTTTTTCTCCCTTTTTGGCAAATATTTTGCTAGGGCGTTGCACGGTTGTGATACCCATCTCGTCGACGTTAAAGATTCGCGTAGGCGGAAACGAGTGTTTATCCATCATAGTGTTCAAATTGTTAAAAAAAACAAGCGTAACTCCTCTTTATTGAAGGCTGTTACTCGATTGACACTAGTTGTTTCTGGTTTTCTGAGAAAGATTTGAGGATGGCGTTTTGTGAAACCTTTCAACCTATCACGACCAGCCAACTTACGTTCCATGGAAGGGTTTCTAAAATTATTTATTTTAGCCTAATTGAATGCACATTTTCTTATTGTCTTTGGTGTCACACCCAAGAACATTTTCGAGAAAGTTACTATTTGCTCCACTATCTTCGGTCTCTGAAAACACTGGATTCCGATTCAGGCGCGGTTTAGAACAGTCGTTGTTTTTACGTCTATCTTGCAACGTTGATCGAGGTATTCCAAAACTTCTTGACACATCTTTCAGACTGCGACCACCTTCGATAGCATTGAATGCAGTTCTTAGAGTTTCCTGGCTCCAAGGCGCTTTGTTATTTTTTCTTACATCGTGGCATCTGGAATAATAAAAACCAATACTTTTCATTCCTTTACTTAAACGGCAACTCTTACATTTTTTGGGGGGTAATGGCGGCACTGCCGTTATTTCCCAGTAAACGTGACCGGCATTACCCCCAAAAATGAGGTTTATTGAATGTCTCCTCAACAAAAATGTCGCCGTTTATTGTTAATGTTTTATGTTAGTATCCAACATTATACATTACTCAATCTGTAAATATCCTTGAAACATTCTTATTCGTATTTCAACAGCGGATACATACCTTCAAACTTGCACATTCCTTATAAAATTGTAAATTCAACGAAAACTTGAATAACTCGCGATAACCGCGTCCTATAGTAACGAATGTAGAACTTCAGCGTGGATACGTTACGAGTCGGTTTATCATGGTTGCTTCATAAGACGCGCATAGTCCGTAGAGATATTTAAGGGCCGCCATTACCCCCCAGTTTTCCCTACTTATCTTTTCGGTTTTTTAAATGGTGTATATTTCTATTTAGATATCGTATAAATTTATACGTTTCGATAACAATTACAGTTATTGTTCTCAGTAGATGCCAATATCTGTAAGAATTGCTGACATCACAGCTTAATTAAATTTTATTAAATTCGCTGTCTGATTACGACATTGTTCACAGCTGGCCTTCGACCGTTAGAGGGCGTTCTGATTCTTCATATTTAAGGCAGTTTAATAATATTTAATTTATTTACTAAAATGAGATTTCATAATTGGTCTTATACGTTTTTCTAATTCGGTGCGTCTAAGGACTCTTAAACACATCGTTTGTGGTATGTTTAGAAGATTCTTAGAAGTAACTTTTCTGGTGTAGTAATAGTTTGACACGTCAGTTGGTTAGATCTAGGTTAAATATTTAATCAAAATTTATAACATCCGTAAACATCGACAGAAAGTTGAAAAGTTAAGGTTATGAGCGTTTATGAAGATCTATTAAATTCACTACGCTCCTCGGGCTCCAAACCTGAGTACCTGCGCCAATAGAGTGACTTATGATACTTGTGTTTTAATATACCATTATCAAACTGTTGTAGTAATAGCAGGCTTACGTTTGCGTTTTCATCTTTTTCATATTTTATAAATTTGTTCTAACGTCTTAAGCAATTTTTATAGATATTACCATTTCCTGAGGACAATAAATATAATTGTTATCGAAACGTATAAATTTACAAATATAATACTAATAGAAAAATGCAATATTTAAAAAACCCAAAAGATAAATTATTTAACACTATTTGAGAAAATGGGGTGCATATTTATTTCTTTAACCGCAAGCTTTCAGACAGATACTGTCCTTCGTCAGCGTAATACGAAAGTGACAAATGTTGACAGATAACATCAAAATGACAAACATTAACAAGGTCAGTAGATAATTAAAATTAAATCACTGTTGCAAGGTTTCCGCTCTTAAAAATAGATATCCAGGTGTCGGACAGTTCATATCCATTATCTCCGTCCAAGTTGTTAGGCGGTTTCAGAATTTCACTAACTTCTCGAATCTTCCTTGTATACCAATTCCTATCGTTAGCCAGAATTCGCGTGTTTTTAAATTTTATGTTGTGCAGAGTGTTTAAGGCACGTTGGGCAATTAGTGATTTAGTAGGATAAAGTAAATGTAAGTGCCTTTTGTGTTCTGTTAACCTGGTGTGAATGCTTCTTCCAATTTCACCAATGTGACTTTATCACAAGATAGTAATGTTATGTATGTAATGTTATTCAGAAGATTTCGAATTGTAATACTGCTTTTGTAGGCTACTTTTATATTATGCTTTTGTAATATTTTACAAAGTTTATTTCTTGTGTTTGCAAGGAAAGATAAAATGGCAAACTTATTTAAAGTTGTAGATTTATCATCCGTAGGTGTCTTTGTCTCCGTTGAAATGACTTTTTAATTTGTTGTTTGTTGAAGACATGGTTTACGAAGACCTTTTCAAGATGGTTTAATTCATGTTGCAGTTTATCTGGATGACATATCTTTGTGGCACGGTTGTACAAAATTCGTATCGTACTAAACCTTCGTGCTGGATGATTAGAAATACATGAAAATCAAACGAAAACTGTGCAGATAAGTAAATTTAATTCTCTTAATAATAACCAACACAACACTACACGTATATCTTACACAGACTTACAAAGCGTAGGTACATCTGACAATCTTGTAGTTAATCTTAGTTCTTGTAATTTATCCAATACTGTTCACTCTGTTTTGTATAAAAGGTTGGATTTTGCTGTGGCTTGTTCCAAAGTCCCCGTTGAAGAAATAATATCTATTGTTGAAACGAGTATTAGCCATCTTCCAGCTCCTGAAGCAGCCGAAATTCGATATGAAACTAAAAGTATACTAGATAGAGCACAACCACCAAAAAATAATTTAACTTATGCTGATTATCAAGACTTAAAAGAATTACTAACTACAATGGCATCATAATTTTACCAGCAGATAAAAGGCTGTAATGGATAAAACTGACTACATAAATAAAGCTAATAGTTTACTCAACGACTCTGCTGACACTGAACTATCATACGATACTAGTAACAAATTCAAATTATTAACTACGAAACTGTTAAAGTAATAAAACTTACCAGCTTAAATAATTAAGAAACTAACACCGCAAGATCCTACAATACCAAGACTTTATGGATTTCCAAAAATACACAAACCAAATACTCCACTTTGACCAATTGTAAGCTCTGTAAATTTAACAACCTACGTATTATCTAAATACCCAAATACTTTATTTCGACCTTTCATTGGTTCGAGCAATTCCTTTATAAAGAATTCAGAACATTTTATTGAATTGATTGGCAAATTAACATTAACTCCAGATGATCTGTTAATTAGTTTTGACGTGGATTTCTTGTTCACCAATAAATGACACCCCACAACTATTAGAACAACGTTTCAACCACAACGAGGTCAAATTATTTAAATAACTACTTCATTCTTCTTATTTAATGGCGAGTATTATCAACAGTTAGGTAGACTAGCTATGGGGTCTCCTACTTCTCCATCGATTGCAAACTGTTTATGGAATATTTTTTTTATATTCTAAATCGTCTGAATTCTGCTAAAGACCAAATACCATTACATACATGTAGTGTTTACAACACCGGTTCTAGCGAGTTTTCACTTAAAATCCCATGTTACTTCTTGTGGAGTGTTCAAGGTTCGTTCTGGTCATTTTTGGTCCCAGCAGCTAATCAGAAGCGTTCTTTCCGTCGCGTGACCAAACATTGCGCATGCGCAATCACATTTGATTGGAAGTATTATTAGGGGTAATTAAACATGACATCATAAGGGGTAACCGTATGGGAATGGTTGCATGCCGATGACCGCATGGAGACAAACAGGCGATAGCTATGCGTGGATGGTTGCATGCTGATGAGTGCTTAGGACTAAGGACATTAGACACAGTTGTATAAAGGATGGCAGCATCTGGGTGATTGCATACGGTTGGCTGCATAGGGGTAAGCACATCGAGGATGATATGTGGGTGGGGATAAGATACATTAGACATGACTGTATAGAGGATGGCTTCAGGGTTAGGGATGGGAGCATGTGGGTGGTTGTTAATGCTTGCATATCGGTGGTTGCTGATGGTTGCATGCTAATGGTTGCTTAAGAGAAAGCACATAAGCACATAGGAGATGGCACCATGCGAGTGGTTGCATGCGGATGATTACATAGGAGTAAACACATTGGGGATGATATCATGCGGGTAAATAAACACACAATAATAGTAATTTATTGTTACAAAATACATTCTAAGGAAAGAACTACATCTTCCACATATCTGGGTTACTTGCCGTCACGGACCTCCTTGCTACAGCGGATGAAATAAAGACTTGGTGTTGGTATGTAAGGTTCTGTAATAATATCTCATTTGATAAACGTAATTTACTATCTACCAAACTCAGGGGTTGAGGGTGTGGTTTCTAAGAAACGGAGGCATTTATTATTTAATAATTCTTCGATGATATTATATTGCAGCTTGTACAGTTATTTTCTTAAGTTTAAAAAAATATGTCTTTATGAGTCATAGAAGCGCGTTTACTCACCGATCACCAGATGAGATTCATTTGAAGCCATTTACGAAAACGACCGCTTGTAGCCGTTTGTTCCGCCATCAGTTATTAAGAAACCAGCACCAGTTCTTAGAAAACAACACCATCTGTTTCTGAAAAACGTATTCCTATTTTGATTCCTGATGGTAAAGGTGCTTAATCCATAGGACAATGGTAACAGTAGTATGTAAAAGATAAAAGTTTGTTGATCGGTGTATCGACTACATCGCATATAACTTTCAACCACACCGCAATATTTACAACTGGATATTAGAAAACATGCACAAACGTGAAACAAATACAAATTTCTGCTTAGGTTGGACATGTACACCAGATTCAGAAATATGACCATCAAGTAATTGAAATGATTATGGAAGTACTTTAGGTACCTACAAATAATGAAGTTTTAGAAAAACGTTGTTAGTTAATGTAACATTTAATTCACAAAAACAAAATACAATTATTTTTTTTGTTTTATTTCGTATAAAGGCTACATACTTTGTTATAAAGCTATTACTATAACTATATAAATTATTTACTTCACAAATTGTAAGTTAAATATCTACTTATAAAGAAATGTCTCTTTTACTGATCGAGGATCCTTCATCTAATCCCCATCATTTTCTTGTTTTATTTAAAAGATAAAATGTCACTTAAACAACTAATAAATTAAGGTATGGTGTGTAACCTACAGAAATCAATCACGAAAAAATGGCTGGCAGCTATGCCTTAATTTAATCTACATTCTCAATGTTTACAAATTCACTAAAACTAAATGTAAATAACTATGTGGAATAACACCCGACCTTACAACCTACAAAATGGAAATTAAAAGAAATGAAATAATTCTGATAAGGTTTTTTAAGGACAATTATGCAACCGCTTTTATAAAAAGTTGATTAGGAAAATATGCAACATTGCAAAAACACAAACAATAATCTATTTTAAACATTCATTTAAAACTTCATGTTTGACATCTATATGCTAAATTAAAAATTAAAAGAAATGAAAAATTTTAATTATATTCTTTAGGGTAACTATGCAACCTCTTCTTTATATGTTCATATCGAAAACAAGCAACATTGTAAAAAAAAATCTGTCAGAGTGATGTTTAAAACTTCATGTCAGATAGGGATTAACATGTACACGTTAACTTAAAAAATGCACAGCCGCCCACTTCTATAAGATATTAATAATCAAGAATTTCAAGAACGTGAAAGAGGGTGGGCACTTAAAGCTGTTTTTAATTTGGGTATTAACATTAATAACTCAGCTTGGATCCTTATACATCGAGTTGCCAATTCAGATTAAGGGGAAAGCATGTATCAATGTTAATAATGATGATGAGACATGCTTTACGTGGACAGTGGTTTCAGCTTTGTACCCTTTGGATAAAGATCCAAAAAGAGTAATACAGTACTCTCTTTATTCACATGTGCTGAAGCTAAAAAAAGGATCAAAAAGATTTCATTACTCTACCAGCATATCTCACTGAAACAAGGATAGATAAACATGCGAACCTGCTCCTAATTCGAGATTATAACAATTATCAGTCGACTAAGTACGATTATGTTTGGATTAAAAACCTTTCACGACTGTTATCAACGCAGTTAAGCAAAGAGGAAAAGCAAAAGTACTTTTGTGATAGAGGTCTGCATTATTTCCGATCCGAAGACAAACTACATAAGCATAAGGAAGACTATATGCGAAAGAATAGTACTGCTATTTAGATCCCTACAGAAAGCGAAAAATGCTCAAGTTTAAAAATTTGAAAATAAATATCCCTTGGCTCTCTATGCAGATCTAGAGAGCATTCTAAAACCTATCGCAGAGAAAACTGCATACCAAAAACACACTCGCCAGCTGTCGAGTACTACTTCAAATGTTCATACGATGAATCCCTTTCTTTCTATAAAATTTATCGTGGTGAAGATTGTATGCGATGGTTTGCTGATGAGATAAATCAGCTTACTGAATATGTCTCTACCGTGTTTCTTTGCACATACAAGACACACATGACTCCTCAGCAGGAGAGTGTTTTTTAAGCATTCAAAATCATTAGATCTTGGAAATCACTACCCCGATGCAGCACACAACGGATGTAACGTCAACTATCAGGACACTAACACGATTCCAGTGGTACTCCATAACTTAAGCGGACACGATGTTCGTTTTGTTACAACGGACATTGCCACCAGAATGAACGGTTCTATCGATTTTCTTCCTAGTACCAAAGGGAAATATGTTTTTTTTTTACTAAACACGTCAATGAATCACGCATTCACTTTAGATTTCTAGACACTTTTCGTTTTACACCATCACCCTTGGATAAATTATCATCGTAGCTAACCAAATTTCTAAATCTAAAATTACAATTTTCTTTATTACCTGAAGATCGATTTAATCTTTTAACTAAGAAAAGTGTTATGCCGTATAATTATTTTGATTTGTTTGACCACTTTAATGAGCCCTGTTTGACTCCTCAGGATGCTTTTTATAATAAGTTGGAAGGTAATCTTTGCCCTCGAAAATTGTATCGTTGAGCGCAGGAGGTATGGAGCAAATTTAGGTTAAATAACTTGGGTCAATATGTAGACTTATATATGAAGATCGATATTCTCCTTCTAGCAGATGTCTATAAACGGTTTGGGCCAAGCTGTGTTAAAACATATGACTTGGGAAAGAAGACAATATGTGAGAGATCCAAGTAGCGCCATCTGTATCCCATGAGCAGGACCTCTCAACCAACTGGTAATACACTAACGTATACAAAAATAATAAAATATACATTTCTCAAAAAGAAAACGCATAAAAATAAAAATTGCTCAACTTACATACACCATTTAACAAAAGCTAGTTATGATGTAGTGAGCGTTACATTAAATCAAACAATATAGAACATTACTAAACTTCAAATTTTAATAAATTAATAATACATATACGGAGCTGGATATTCTAGCACTTACAGGATGTGATGGAAGATAGGTACGGCAGTTGGCTCTTGTGGGCAAATCAGGACCAGTAGCTGGAAATATAACACTAATATGGGGATTAAAATAAGGGCATTAGGAAAACTTATACACAGTTATTAATATAAGATTACAATAAAACCAATTACGGGTAAAATTTGTCTAATGTTATAGGTACTAAGTTTGCCTCTATTTAGTGAAATAAATGTAATATCAACTATATTAAAGTATTAATAAAGCTTTCTAGGTTATTTCGTTAATTGTTAGACTACGGTAACAAAACAATTGGGTTATTAGGAAATTGGACTTTCATTAACAGTGTAAATTAATTTGGAATCTTCCTGGATTACTTTACAAATATTTGAATAGCGGGTGTTTAATGGAAACAAAACAGGAGATTAACAGGCAGATCTATCTTCAAAAAAAGAGATTTAATTTATGTAAATATTCAGGGCTGGTGGTTACAATAACTTTGGAATTACTATGTCAGGTGATAGACAATTACCATTATAGGAAAATGGTTTTAAGTAAACACTTACAGTTTTTACTTCTGGAGTTGCGGTTTGGATAAACTAAGACTTCGTACGGAAGTAATTATTTTAAAAATAGAACTTACGTTAAGCGGATATAAATTTTATTCACTTCTGGGACAGGGTATGATTAATGTCTTGACCTTTTATGACAGAAAATAATAGCTCGATGGGAACCAGTGTTCGTTTTAAGATATCTCGCCCTGCACATTTGATATGCCTACGGCGCCATACAGATAGTTGTATAAATTGTTTCGGCCTTACTCTAGTAGAGGAAGGCGTCACCCTATCACTTTCTAGGAGACCCTGTTTTTTTTAGGTTAGTACCCTCATGATTTTGGTTAGTATGCTTATATCTTATTCATATATGCTTATTCGTAGACTGTTCAGGATTCCTCCTCTTCAGCCCTAGCCATTCCATTATTGTTGGTGTTGCGATGTTTTTTGTAATTGTGTGGGTTACAATCATGAGTTTATTATTTTTGGTCTAAAAAAAAAAAAAAAGACAATTTGTTGAGGTTTTTATTTGGTGTTAAAGAGAAAAAAAAAGATTAAAGGTTTGATTTATTTCAGTTGTGAATATTTAGATTTAGGTGTGCGTGTGGTTGAGTGTGGTGAGGGGTGTTAGGGTGTTGATCGATTCGTTAGCCGGTATCCTTGCGTGGTCGTTATCCAGTAGACGGTGGGATGCGGAGTGCATATGGGATGTTATCAAGGGTCTCTTCTATCTCCTCTGGGATGTCGTCTAATAATTGGGTTAAGATCGCGGGAGGGTGTTTAAATTTACGTTTGGGTTTTTTCCGTGGGAATTTGGGAGGTTGGTAGGTGTAGGAAGTTGTGATGATTTCTTTGGTTGGGATGGTATCGCCGAAAATCCTTTTGTGTGCAAAGTTTTTTTGAAGTGTTCGGATTCTGTTTGTGATTGGTGGTATGTTTGCGTGTTGTGTCGTGAGGTTGCTGGGTAGCCCGTGTATACGTCTAAATATCCGGCGTTCGCAGGATGCTATAGAGGAAAGGTGGTTAGGGTTAATGTTTGTGTATGTTGGTGCTCGGAAATCCATAACAGGACGGATGTAAGTTTTATATGTCTGTTGGAGTGTTTTGAGGTGGCAACCTCTGATTCGACCCCGGAGGGCGCCCAGTAGGGTTGCACGGTTTCTAATTCTGTTAAGTGTTTTCCTAACATCGGGGAGCCAATTAAGTGTTCTGGTGAATAGGATACCTAGGTATGTGATTTGGTCGCGAAGGGGGATTCTCTCTTGGTTAATGGCGAGGGAGACATTTCTGGAGGATAAGTTTGGGAATTTGTCTTCGGCGTAACTAGGGTGGCAGAAAAGGATTGCTTGGGTTTTGGAGGGGTTAATGGAGACCCTCCACCGGTTGGCCCAGTTGGAAAAGTTCCGAAGGGTTTTCGATATGCGGTTGGTGGCCGTTGCGCTGTTCCGATTAACCGACCGGTGTCATCTGCAAACTGCGCAACGACTACTCCGGGTTGGGTGACTTGAGGGATATCTGAAGCAAAGATGGTGTAAAGGATGGGGGCTAAGGCAGAACCTTGCGGAACGCCTGCTGTGGGTTGGAATGGATCTGAGAGGTTTTTCCCTACTTTCACCCTGACCGATCGATTGGTCAGGTACGAAAGCAGGAGTTTGGAAAAGGGGTCGGGTTTCGGATTTTTTGTTGGAGACCGACGTGACAGACCCTGTCAAATGCTTCCTTACTATCCAAGAACACAGCCAGATTGCATTGCTTGTGGTTGAATGCTCTGGTGGGAGACCCTGGTATTGATAGACGAGGAAAACTCCTGTCTAATCGATGGTGGATCAATGCGAGTTGTAGGGGGATATGATCACAAGAATAACTCGATTTATGATAGCACGTTCCGTGAGCATTCACAGTTACTGGTATGACAGAAACATATCTCATTTCTCTATCGTGACCGGTAAAGCTCTGACGTAGAAAATTATTAATGGTTTTTTAACAGCGGTAGAGGCGGATACGTACTAATTATCTCTTAATACTGAACTGTAATAATTAGAGAAGCTGATTAATTAATAGATAATTAATCAAGATGCCCGATGTAAAGATTTTTAACACTAGATAATGTAATTAAAATTGTTTTATATGCGTGTTTTCCCTTCAGCCGTAGTGCACCATGTAAAAGCTTAAATTGTAGTATCGGAGGTAAACAATAAACAATTTAAAAAAATGATCTTGGGTTACGGAGTTCGTAAAAAAGTATGACACAAGTATGCCACATATTTAATAAGAAATACCCTGATCGAGAACCAATAAATATATCGACGGTAAGCAAAACATTAAATAAATTTAATGAGATTGGCAATGTTAGGAGTGATACTCAATTAAATGTATCACTTCAAATTGCTAAAAATCCTTATTTTTTCAATTTTTAATTTACAACTTCAATTACAACTTTATCTGGCAACAATGAGATCTATCGTGATTCTGTTCATGACATTTAACAAAAAAGTTAAAGTTATACACGATCACCATGAAGGCGACTTTAATAAACGCATAAGTTTTGTTAAAATATCCAAGAAATGTGTCATCAAAATAATGGATTTGATTTTATTTAAACGGTACCACGAAAAAACAGAAAAACAGAGTATCCCAGTTGGATGATGGAAACATGCCTCAAAGAATAACTGTGTGAGCTAGAATTTTTTGGAATACCATTGTAGGACCAAATTTTTTTGACTATACTGTGACGAGTGAAAAGTGTTTAGAAACGTGGTAAACGAGTGAAAAGTGTTTAGAAACGTAGTAAACTTATGTGGTGCTATATGTAAATGCAACACTTCCAGACATTAATTATCTTGGTCAAATAGAGTCTACACAGTGGTTATGTGGTTCCATCAAAATGGAGCAAGTTCACATTATGCTCTAGTGGTTAGAGATTTCCTTAACTAAATTTTTCGGAATCGCGGAGACGGCGAGGTCACGTGAATAGCTAAGCCCCAAGATTTTACTCACATGGACTTTTTTGTCTGGGGTTACTTAGAAAGTAGTATACGTAAACCGATATTAAAGAGAGAATTCAAACTGAAATTCAAGGAGTTACACCAGAGATATTGTCATCATCATCATAATTCATCAGACGTCTTGGATATCATTAACTAACCCAAGGAGCTGAATTCGATCATTTGTTGTAAGTTAATCTTATTTATTTATTGGATTTATTTTTACTTACTTACGTTTACTACTTGCAGTGTTGGTACAGTATGGTCTATGCATCTAGTTTGTTATACTAATTAGCATATAGTTGCACGTAAGATTGTCCCCATGCGTGTTCCACCTCCGGCAATGGGGCGCGATGTATCACAAGCTTTCAGCTTCAATCACACGAATAATACTTTGGTGGATTTACACCGGGTTTTATTGGACTGGAATAAACTGTAGATACACCTTTGGCAATTCCAAAATTTTGAACTGAAAATGCTTCAATGTTTAATGTTTCTCCTGTAACCGTATACATATATTCAATGCAATGTAATGGGAACTATGGTATCTAATATATAATTAGAATATGGATCCAACATGTTTGTAAGCATTCATACAATAGCTCAGTATAGTGTTGCTATTTGAATGGTTTAAGCAACTAATTTGCGACTCTAGTTAACAACACATAATTACATTGTTCCTATGTGTGCTTTTCCGCCGACTGGGACGTGAGGTGTGTTATATGTTTTCAACTTCAATCACACTAAAAGTACTGAGTAGATTTCCACCGGATTAATCTTATATGCCAATTTCAAACTGTAATTGCTTGAGAATTTAACATTTCCGGAAGGCATGCGTACATTGTTATAGGAACTATTACACTACACATAAATACACTCAATGTATTGTTCACACAAAATGAAAAACAACGAACCGAACCGAACGCGTTTCAATAGTTAAGCTATCATCATCAGCGATCAACTAGAATGAACTAAAGATATTATATATATATATATATATATATATATATATATATATATATATATATATATATATATATATATATATATATATATATATATATATATATATATATATATATATATATATATATATATATATATATATATATATATCTAAACTGCAGGCCACTCGAACTTACACATAGTGATCTTTAGGCAAAATATTTTCAATAGGAAAGCAAATTTTTGAACGCGGCTTGCAAATTTTAAGAGCTAGTTTTTTTTCGGATTAAGCTGCATGACGTATATTTATCGTAGGACCATAGGTTTATTATATACGGGGTGATCAATGAAGTCATGCAAAAAATCAAAAAGTTTATATGAGTGAAATTTCCGCAAAAAATTTTTTTGGTCGTTGCAATATGGTTCATTACTAAGGTAACATCAATATCTCTAGACGTTTTTGTCAGTTTTTGGATTAAGGCCCTTAGACCTTGCACACACTACTCAACATAAAATTTGGGTAGCAAAATTTTTAAAATGCTATAACTTGACATTTCATTGACGGTTCTTGATGATTTTTGCGGATTTGGAATCCTTGTTTCACATAGATTTTCTATGGTCTAAGCATTTTATTTGAGGGTTGAAATTTACACATTATACCTGGTCGATAATAGACAAAAACGGAGCGACAAGAACAAGTTTATTACATTATATTCTAAAATATACAAGAATGGTTAACAACGGCCAAAAGTCAATTCTTAAAAAATTTATAATTCTAAACCTAATTTAAAGGTTCCTGCAATACCTAAAAAAACACGGTGTACTGTAATAACAAAGATTAGGTATGTATGGATAGGGATACCTAGTGGTAATTGGTATTGGTAATTTTTAATAAATAAAAAAAAATTAGCCTGAAAAACATAAATTGTCTGTCCATTAATTTTTGTTTTCAATCCACTGCGTCAAAGATGAGAATTGCAACCTTGCATTTTCGGAGTTTACAATGAAATTGGGTTGTTATTGGCAACAGCGTGTTAAAAGGACGAGAACATTGAAAGCAACTGGCAAATATCAATGGAAAAATGCCAAAAAAAAGAAACTAATATTTTGTTGGTCCTCCTGCTCGACGTATTACTTCCCAACATCGATTTGGTAGAGTATCGACAAGATTATTTATAAAATCTTGTAGAATATTCTCCCATTCTTCACGAAGCGTTTCTAAGGTTTCAGGGGGTACATCACGCGACCTTACTTTAAGTTTTAAATAAGACCAAACGTGTTCGATGAGATTAAGATTCGGAGACTTTGCAGGCCAGTCCATCCTATTGATGTTCTGTGCCTGCAAAAACTTTGTACACCTTCGCGCTCTGTGAGGTCGAGCGTTGTCATCCACCTAGAGAAATTTTGGGCCGTAATTTCGAGCAAAAGGAAAAATAATAGGTTCCAAAATTTCCTCCTGATAAACAGTAGCGTTAACGGTTTGATTGGTAATGAATAACTCGGTTTTATCATTTCTTATGATACCTCCCCACACTGTAACACCTCCGCCACCAAATGCCTTTTGAGGGGCCATATTTTCCTCCAAATATCGCTGATTTGGATCTCTTCAAACTAACATTCGGCCATCGGAGTGAAACAAATTAAATCTTGTTTCGTCAGTAAATAAGCAATGGCTCCATTCTGAATTACCCCAATTCGCATGCCGATTTGTCCATGCCCGCCTATTTGCTCTATGGTGTTGTAATAACCGCACACATTTTGCTCTGCGACGGGCTCTATAATTTAAAATGTTTGGCATTATGTTATGTTTTTGAAAAAAAATTCTCACCTCTAGTTGTTTTTATTTAATGTTCTTCTCACTGTTCTGTCCGAAACTCTCACCCCAGTTGGTTGTCTTAAAGAGTCATTCAGTTTTCTAGAGTTCTTTCGGCTAACATTGTAAATGTGAGCAATTTGCTCTTTTCACATTCCTTCTTTGAGAAGTCGAATGCAATTTTCCCTTTCTGCCGTGCTTAAACGCCTCATATTAATTAAAATTTACAAAATTATAACATTGAAATGTGTCAGATTATTTCTAAAATAATGTTAACAGTTTTTAATTCCATAGCAACAATTTTTTTTTTCCAATGCCTACTTTGAAATTGAGTCGCGTAGAAATTACACCCGATCATAATTATGGGCATGGTGGTGGACAAAGAACTCTGTAAAACTGAATGACTCTTTGAGACAACAAAGTGGGGTGTGAGTTTCGGACAGAACAGTGAAAAGAACATTAAATAAAAACAACTTGAGGTGAGAATTTATTTTTACAAAAACTTAAATAATGCCAAACCTTAGAGAGCGTCGTACCCTACGTTTTTATTTATTATCGACCCGGTATAATGTGTAAATTTCAACCCTCAAATAAAATGCTTAGACCATAGAAAATCTACGTGAAACAAGGATTCCAAATCCGCAAAAATCATCAAGAGCCGTCAATGAAATGTCAAGTTATATCATTTTAAAAATTTTGCTACCCAAATTTTATGTTGAGTAATGTGTACAAGGCCTAAGGGCCTTAATCCAAAAACTGACAAAAACGTCTAGAGATATTGATGTTACCTTAGTAACAAACCATATCGCAACGACCAAAAAAATTTTTTGCGGAAATTTCACTCATACAAACTTTTTGATTTTTTACATGACTTCATTGATCACCCCGTATATAATAAACCTATGGTCCTACGATAAATATACGTCATGCAGCTTAATCCGAAAAAAACTAGCTCTTAAAATTTGCAAGCCGCGTTCAAAAATTTGCATTCCTATTAAAAATATTTAACTTTAAATTTTGCCTAAAAATCACTATGTGTAAGTTCAAGTGGCCAGCAGCTTATATATATGGGGTGATTTATGAAGTCGTGAAAAAAATTTTACCGGTTAATTCCTAGGAGTAATTTGAATAAAACATTTCAAATAAACATATGCCTTCTAAAGAAACTGTAGTCATTTAAAGTTAATTACATGTTGAATGTGTACAACTTGAAGACAATAATTCAGGTACTATTTTAAAGCAAGAACATCTAGGTTGAAGCTTAAGGTAAGTATTCGAAGTGTCTTCCTACGGTTCTAATACAAGCATGACAACTGACTTGAGCCAGCACATCAGGGTCATTTCTTATTTCATTTTTGGCGTTCTGTATTCGTGACAGCAAGTGCTCCAGGGTTGCTACTAGCACCTTGTGCACAAGTTCCTTCATATGTCCCTATAAATAAAAGTGCAGTGGGTTCAAATCTAGGAACCTTGCGGCCAGGTAACCGGACCTCAGTAGCTAATCTATGTTAGAGAGACGAACGTTTAACCACGTTGTCACTATCCTTCCTCTATGTGGCGATACACCGAGTGTTGGTACTACATACTATGACGCAAATGGGAAGGCATGTCTCCCATTTAATCTATCTTCCATTACATGCAGATTAAGCAAGAC
This sequence comes from Vesta saturnalis, assembly GCA_036346205.1. Lineage (NCBI taxonomy): Eukaryota > Metazoa > Arthropoda > Insecta > Coleoptera > Lampyridae > Vesta > Vesta saturnalis. The sequence goes on along the minus strand of JARFJB010001851.1, from coordinate 6,945,268 downwards.
ATTGTTGAATACTCTACCCCTAACATTAAACACTGAATCGTTGCTATATACGACGCTTTCTAATTGTACGTGGATTCACTAAAGGCCAGTAATATGCATTGTGCCTATTGTTGATAAGATCTTTTGTAAAAGTGACTTCGCTTGACCATAATACATTTGAAATAAAGTTAACATTATCTATGGTTTGATATAATAACCACCGGCAGAATAATATCAGCAGTTGAGAACCTCACAGATACAGCATTTGCACAAATTGATAATCAAAATCCATAAACAAAAATTGTATTGGCATACTCATGTACTGTGAACTCATCCATAATTAATTTAATGTTGATCTCAGAGAGAATTATTTTAACAGATGGATTTTTTGTTTTCGTGCTATAACACATGAAATAATAAATAAGCGTAACGCGATTGTTTTGAGTAATTGTTTGATGTTACATGTAACAAAGTTTGAACGGATAAAGTTCCGTTAGAAAGCATTTTCGGACATACCTTTGTTTGAAGTTTTTTATTTAGATTACTCATGGGAATCATGCGATAAAATGTCTCCCCGACGTCACAAATCACCCTGTATACCATTAGCAAGTAACGCTACGTTGTTTATCTAGTGTAATTGAAATTTATTAAAGTTTTATGAGTACTGGAGTAGCGTAAACCTCATCATTATTAATTAGAACGTTTGAGCGAGCCTGCCGTAGCCCTACATACGTTTAATAACAATTATGTAGAAGATAAGGTACCTTTAGTCAAAAATACTAATAATAAGTACTCTAATGAATGATAGCCGGTTATCGTCTGCTTAATTAGTAAATGATCTAAGTACAGTTTAGTAGATTAGAAGATCAATATAAAATGTTGACACTATATTACAATGTTTACATATAACTCAAAACTTATAAATCTGTGTGACAAAAGTATAATGCAATTTTGATGTTTAAAAAAAGTTAAGGGATTGAGCCAATTTCCATAACATTTTTCAATTCAATACCAGTTATAGCTATCATCATCATTCAAAAGGAATGAAGTCATAATCTAAGCACTCAAGCGTTACATGGTTTAGGATTTACAAGCACAGTTTCGTAATCTCTTCATATTCATCAGCAAGAAGATTTGTTGTTTCTTTTCTTTACTCAATTTTAAAGGTCACACTATATTCGAGTATAACACTTTTCTAAATAATTTTGGATAATTGCCATCTGTTTTTGTTGTCAAGTTTAGGAGGAAACTGAAAAGAATTGTACATATGCATGTTTTAAGTCACTGCGTAGAATGAGTCGTTTTATATTATTTTATTCTGTAATAATGTGAGACTGAAGCAGAATTAATATCAAAAAAGGGATTTTAATGTTTAAAGGTGTAAAATTGTGAACAACTAACTTTGTCTAATAATGAAATTTTCCTACAAATAATCTTAGGCTAAGAATCCATACTAAACACTTTGGTATCAACTGTAAGTTTACCTGAATCATTCGTAACTTGTTCCATCTCTTGAAGGATTTGTGCCTTGCACCTGAAAATAATGAAAGATTTACACACCATTGTTAATACTGTTTTCTTCAGTAACATTAGCTTAAGCTCGTTAACACCCTATTATAACAGATTGATTCTACGTTTCATTACATTTCATGCCTTACTTATTACACTTGCACATAATTTATAAAAAATTAACTGTATCAAAAGATCATAGTGCATTTTTTTATTTTTATTTATTGCCAATTCCTTTGTTCTGTTAAGTAGCTCTACAATATCAAGAGAATTAGCAGTTACAAATTTCCTTCGTTTACTTCTTCAATCCCATTTTCTTCAATCGGCTTCCTCCTTTTCATTACTAGTGTTTACCGGTGGATCTGATATTTTTTATGATCCATTCTAATTGTTGATTACAAATACTTCCAGTCATTTAATCGTCTGTTTCTGTGTCAGTGTCTGTCTCTGCGTCTGTGTCTGAGTCTGTGTCTGTGTCTGTGTCTGTGTATGTGTCTGTGTCTATGTCTTTGTCTGTGTCTGTGTCTGTGTCTGTGTCTGTGTCTGTGTCTGTGTCTGTGTCTGTGTCTGTGTCTGTGTCTGTGTCTGTGTCTGTGTCTGTGTCTGTGTCTGTGTCTGTGTCTGTGTCTGTGTCTGTGTCTGTGTCTGTGTCTGTGTCTGTCTGTGTCTGTGTCTGTGTCTGTGTCCGTGTCTGTGTCTGTGTCTGTGTCTGTGCCTGTGTGTGTGTCTGTGTCTGTGTCTGCGTCTGTGTCTGTGTCTGTGTCTGTGTTCTGTGTCTGCGCCTGTGCTTGTGTCTCTGTCGCTGTCTGTGCCTGTGGCTATGTCTGTGTCTGTGTCTGCGTCTGCATCTGTCCCTGTGTCTGTGTCTGCGTCTGCATCTGTCCCTGTGTCTGTGTCTGTGTCTGTGTCTGTGTCTGTGCCTGTGTCTGTGTCTGTGTCTGTGTCTGTGTCTGTGTCTGTGTCTGTATTGTGTCTGTGTCGCTGTCTGTGTCTGTGTCTGTGTCTGTGTCTGTGTCTGTGTCTGTGTCTGTGTCTGTGTCTGTGTCTGTGTCTGTGTACGTGTCTGTGTCTGTGTCTGTGTCTGTGTCTGTGTCTGTGTCTGTGTCTGTGTCTGTGTCTGTGTCTGTGTCTTTGTCTGTGTCTGTGTCTGTGTCTGTGCCTATGTCTATGTCTATGTCTGTGTCTGTGTCTGTGTCTGTGTCTGTGTCTGTGTCTGTGTCTGTGTCTGTGTCTGTATCTGAGACGGTGTCTGCGTCTGTGTCTGTGTCTGTGTCTCTGTCTGTGTCCGTGCCCGTGGCCGTGTCCGTGTCCGTGTCCGTGCCGTGTACATGTCCGTGTAAGCGTCCGTGTCCGTGTCCGTATCCGTGTCCGGGTCCGGGTCCATGTCCGTGTCCGTGTCCGTATCCGTGCCCGACCGTGTCTGTGCCCGTGTCCGGGTCCGTGTCTTTGTCCGTGTCCGTGTCCGTGTCTTTGTCCGTCTGCGTGCCCGTATACGTGCCCGTGCCTGTGCCTGTGCCTGTACCTGTGCCTGTGTCGGTGTCTGTGCCTGTGCCTGTGCCTGTGCCTGTGCCTGTGCCTGTGCGTGTGCCTGTGCCTGTGCCTCTGCCTCTGCCTGTGCCTGTGCATGTGCCTGTGCATGTGCCTGTGCCTGTGCGTGTGCCTATACCTATGCCTGTGCCTGTGCACGTATACCTGTTCCTGGGTCTGTGCCTGTGCCTATGCCTGTGTCTGTGTCTATACCTGTGCCTGTGCCTGTGCCTGTGCTTGTGTCTATGCCTGCGACTGTGTCTGTGTCTGTGCCTGTTTCTGTGTATGTGCTTGTGCCTGTGCTTGTGTCTATGTCTGTGTCTGTGTCTGTGTCTGTGTCTGTGTCTGTGTCTGTGCTTGTGTCTGTGTCTGTATCTGTATCTGTATCTGTGTCCGTGTCTGTGTCTGTGTCTGTGCCTGTGTCTGTGTCTGTGTCTGTGCCTCTGTCTGTGTCTGTGCCTGTGTCTATGTCTGTATGTGTCTGCGCCTGTGTCTGTGTCTATGTGTGCGTCTGCGTCAGTGTCAGTGTCTGTTCCTCGGTCTGTGCCTGTGCCTATGTCTGTGTCTGTGTCTGTACCTGTGCCTGTACCTGTGCCTGTACCTGTGCCTGTACCTGTGCCTGTGCTTGTGTCTATGCCTGCGTCTGTGTCTGTGTCTGTGCCTGTGTCTGTGTATGTGCTTGTGCCTGTGCTTATGTCTACGCCTGTGTCTGTGTCTGTGTCTGTGTCTGTGCCTGTGTCTGTGTCTGTATCTGTATCTGTGTCCGTGTCCGTGTCTGTGTCTGTGTCTGTGCCTGTGTCTGTGTCTGTCTCTGTGTCTGTATCTGAGTCTGTGTGTGTGTGTGTGTGTGTGTGTGTGTCTGTGCCTGTGTCTGTGTCTGCGTCTGTGTATGGGTCTGTGTCTGTGTCTGTGTCTCTGTCTGTGTCTGTGCCTGTGTCTATGTCTGGATGTGTCTGCGCCTGTGTCTGTGTCTGTGTCTGTGTCTGTGTCTGTGTCTGTGTCTGTGTCTGTGTCTGTGTCTGCGTCTGCGTCTGCGTCAGTGTCAGTGTCTGTGCCTGTGTCTGTGTCTGTGTCTGTGTCTGTCTCTGTGTCTGTGTCTGTGTCTGTGTCTGTGTCTGTGTCTGTGTCTGTGTCTGTGTCTGTGTCTGTGTCTGTGTCTGTGTCTGTGTCTGTGTCTGTGTCTGTGTCTGTGTCTGTGTCTGTGTCTGTGTCTGTGTCTGTGTCTGTGCCTGTGCCTGTGTCTGTGTCTGCGTCTGTGTCTGTGTCTGTGTCTGTGTTCTGTATCTGCGCCTGTGCTTGTGTCTCTGTCGCTGTCTGTGCCTGTGGCTATGTCTGTGTCTGTGTCTGTGTCTGCGTCTGCATCTGTCCCTGTGTTTGTGTCTGCGTCTGCATCTGTCCCTGTGTCTGTGTCTGTGTCTGTGTCTGTGTCTGTGCCTGTGTCTGTGTCTGTGTCTGTGTCTGTGTCTGTGTCTGTGTCTGTGTCTGTGTCTGTGTCTGTGTCTGTGTCTGTGTCTGTGTCTGTGTCTGTGTCTGTGTCTGTGTCTGTGTCTGTGTCTGTGTCTGTGTACGTGTCTGCGTCTGTGTCTGTGTCTGTGTCTGTGTCTGTGTCTGTGTCTGTGTCTGTGTCTGTGTCTGTGTCTGTGTCTGTGTCTGTGTCTGTGTCTGTGTCTGTGTCTGTGTCTGTGTCTGTGTCTGTGTCTGTGTCTGTGTCTGTGTCTGTGTCTGTGTCTTTGTCTGTGTCTGTGTCTGTGTCTGTGCCTATGTCTATGTCTATGTCTGTGTCTGTGTCTGTGTCTGTGTCTGTGTCTGTGTCTGTGTCTGTATCTGAGTCGGTGTCTGCGTCTGTGTCTGTGTCTGTGTCTGTGTCTGTGTTTGTCTGTGTCTGTGTCTGTGTCTGTGCCTATGTCTATGTCTATGTCTGTGTCTCTGTCTGTGTCCGTGCCCGTGTCCGTGTCCGTGTCCGTGTCCGTGTCCGTGCCGTGTCCATGTCCGTGTAAGCGTCCGTGTCCGTGTCCGTATCCGTGTCCGGGTCCGGGTCCATGTCCGTGTCCGTGTCCGTATCCGTGCCCGACCGTGTCTGTGCCCGTGTCCGGGTCCGTGTCTTTGTCCGTCTCCGTGCCCGTATACGTGCCCGTGCCTGTGCCTGTGCCTGTGCCTGTGCCTGTGCCTGTGCCTGTGCGTGTGTCTGTGCCTGTGCCTCTGCCTGTGCCTGTGCATGTGCCTGTGCATGTGCCTGTGCCTGTGCGTGTGCCTATACCTATGCATGTGCCTGTGCACGTATACCTGTTCCTGGGTCTGTACCTGTGCCTATGCCTGTGTCTGTATCTATACCTGTGCCTGTGCCTGTGCCTGTGCCTGTGCTTGTGTCTATGCCTGCGTCTGTGTCTGTGTCTGTGCCTGTTTCTGTGTATGTGCTTGTGCCTGTGCTTGTGTCTATGTCTGTGTCTGTGTCTGTGTCTGTGTCTGTGTCTGTGCTTGTGTCTGTGTCTGTATCTGTATCTGTATCTGTGTCCGTATCTGTGTCTGTGTCTGTGTCTGTGTCTGTGTCTGTGTCTGTGCCTCTGTCTGTGTCTGTGCCTGTGTCTATGTCTGTATGTGTCTGCGCCTGTGTCTGTGTCTATGTCTGCGTCTGCGTCTGCGTCAGTGTCAGTGTCTGTTCCTCGGTCTGTGCCTGTGCCTATGTCTGTGTCTGTGTCTGTACCTGTGTCTGTGTATGTGCTTGTGCCTGTGTCTGTATCTGTATCTGTGTCCGTATCCGTGTCTGTGTCTGTGTCTGTACCTGAGCCTGTGCTTGTGTCTATGCCTGCGTCTGTGTCTGTGCCTGTGTCTGTGTATGTGCTTGTGCCTGTGTCTGTATCTGTATCTGTGTCCGTATCCGTGTCTGTGTCTGTGTCTGTGCCTGTGTCTGTGTCTGTCTCTGTGTCTGTATCTGAGTCTGTGTGTGTGTGTGTGTGTGTGTCTGTGTCTGTGTCTGTGTCTGTGTCTGTGTCTGTGTATGTGTCTGTGTCTGCTGTCTGTGTCTGTGTCTGTGCCTGTGTCTGTGTCTGTTGTCTGTCTGTGTCTGTCTGTGCCTGTCTGTGTCTATGTCTGCGTCTGCGTCTGCGTCTGCGTCAGTGTCAGTGTCTGTGCCTGTGCCTATGTCTGTGTCTGTGTCTGTACCTGTGCCTGTACCTGTGCCTGTACCTGTGCCTGTGCTTGTGTCTATGCCTGCGTCTGTGTCTGTGTCTGTGCCTGTGTCTGTGTATGTGCTTGTGCCTGTGCTTGTGTCTATGCCTGTGTCTGTGTCTGTGTCTGTGCCTGTGTCTGTGTCTGTATCTGTATCTGTGTCCGTGTCCGTGTTTGTGTCTGTGTCTGTGCCTGTGTCTGTGTCTGTCTCTGTGTCTGTATCTGAGTCTGTGTGTGTGTGTGTCTGTGTCTGTGTCTGTGTCTGCGTCTGTGTATGTGTCTGTGTCTGTGTCTGTGTCTCTGTCTGTGTCTGTGCCTGTGTCTATGTCTGGATGTGTCTGCGCCTGTGTCTGTGTCTGTGTCTGTGTCTGTGTCTGTGTCTGTGTCTGTGTCTGTGTCTGTGTCTGTGTCTGTGTCTGTGTCTGTGTCTGTGTCTGCATCTGCGTCTGCGTCAGTGTCAGTGTCTGTGTCTGTGTCTGTGTCTGTGTCTGTGTCTGTGTCTGTGTCTGTGTCTGTGTCTGTGTCTGTGTCTGTGTCTGTGTATGTGTCTGTGTCTCTGTCTGTGTCTGTGCCTGTGTCTATGTCTGTATGTGTCTGCGCCTGTGTCTGTGTCTATGTCTGCGTCTGCGTCTGCGTCTGCGTCAGTGTCAGTGTCTGTTCCTCGGTCTGTGTCTGTGCCTATGTCTGTGTCTGTGTCTGTACCTGTGCCTGTACCTGTGCCTGTACCTGTGCCTGTGCTTGTGTCTATGCCTGCGTCTGTGTCTGTATCTGTATCTGTGTCCGTGTCCGTGTTTGTGTCTGTGTCTGTGCCTGTGTCTGTGTCTGTCTCTGTGTCTGTATCTGAGTCTGTGTATGTGTCTGTGTCTGTGTCTGTGTCTCTGTCTGTGTCTGTGCCTGTGTCTATGTCTGGATGTGTCTGCGCCTGTGTCTGTGTCTGTGTCTGTGTCTGTGTCTGTGTCTGTGTCTGTGTCTGTGTCTGTGTCTGTGTCTGTGTCTGCGTCTGCGTCTGCGTCAGTGTCAGTGTCTGTGTCTGTGTCTGTGTCTGTGTCTGTGTCTGTCTCTGTGTCTGTGTCCGTGTCCGTGTCCGTATCCGTGTCCGCCCGTGTCCGTGTCCGTGTCCGTGTCATTGTCAGTGTCCGTCTCCGTGTCTTTGTCCGTCTCCGTGCCCGTATACGTGTCCGTGCCTGTGCCTGTACCTGTGCATGTGCCTGTGCCTGTGCCTGTGATTGTGCCTGTGCCTGCTCCTGTGCCTGTGCCTGTGCCTGTGCCTGTGCCTGTGTCCGTGCCTGTGCCTGTGCCTGTGTCTGTGCCTGTGCCTGTGCCTGTACTTGTGCCTGTGCCTGTGCCTGTGTCTGTGCCTGTGTCTGTGCATGTGCCTGTGCATGTGCCTGTGCCTGTGCGTGTGCCTATACCTATGCCTGTGCCTGTGCACGTGTGCCTGTTCCTGGGTCCGTGCCTGTGACTATGCCTGTGTCTGTGTCTGTGTCTGTGTCTGTACCTGTGCCAGTGCCAGTGCCTGTGCCTGTGCTCGTGTCTATACCTGTGTCTGTGTCTGTGTCTGTGTCTGTGCCTGTGTCTGTGTCTATATCTGTGTCTGTGTCTGTGTCTGTGTCTGTGCGTGTGTCTGTGTCTGTGTCGGTGTCTGTGTCTGAGTCTGTGTCTGTGTCTGTGTCTGTGTCTGTGTCTGTGTCTGTGTCTGTATATGTGTCTGTCTGTATCTGTGCCTGTGTCTATGTCTGTATGTGTCTGCGCCTGTGTCTGTGTCTGTGTCTGTGTCTGCGTCTGCGTCTGTGTCAGTGTCAGTGTCTGTGTCTGTGTCTGTGTCTGTGTCTGTGTTTGTGTCTGTGTCTGTGTCTGTGTCTGTGTCTGAGTCTGTGTCTGTGTCTGTGTCTGTGTCTGTGTCTCTGTCCGTGTCCGTGTCCGTGTCCGTGTCATTGTACGTGTCCGTGTCCGTGTCCGTGCCTGTGTACGTGTCCGTGTCAGTGTCTGTGTCTGTGTCTGTGTCTGTGCAGTGCCTCTGCCTGTGCCTGTGTTTACACCTGTACCTGTGCCTGTGACTGTGCATGTGCCTGTCCCTGTCTCTGTTTCTGTGCCTATGCCTGTGTCCGTGCCTATACCTGTTCCTGTGCCTATACCTGTTCCTGTGCCTGTGCCTGTGGCTGTTCATATGCATGTGCCTGTGCCCGTGTACGTGCCTGCGCATGTGCCTGTGCCTGTATCTGTGCCTGTGCCTCTTCCTGTGTCTGTATCAGTGTCTTTGACTGTACATGTGTCTGCGCCTGTCCCTGTGCCTGTGACTGTGCCTGTACCTGTGCCTGTGTCTGTGTCTGTGTCTGTGTCTGTTCCTGTGCCTGTGCCTCTGCCTGTGCCTGTTCCTGTGCCTGTATCCGTGTCTGTGTCTGTGCCTGTTCTTGTGCCTGTGCCTATACCTGTGTCCGTGTATGTGCCTGTGCTTGTGCCTGCGCCTGTGACTGTATCTGTGCCTGCGCCTGTAAATGTGTCTATATCTGTGCCTGTCCCTGTGCCTGTGCCTGTGCCTGTGTCTGGACATGTGCCTGCGGCTGTACCTGTGCGTGTGCCTGTATCCGTGTCTGTGTCTGTGCCTGTTCTTGTGCCTGTGCCTATACCTGTGTCCGTGTATGTGCCTGTGCCTGTGCCTGTACTTGTGCGTGCGCCTGTGCCTGTGTCGGGGCCTTCCTGCATGACCACCGCGTTCTCCTCGTAAGTTTCCAGTTTCCCTTGCTCTACAAACTAATTCAATAAAACGTTGGTATGGAGGATAAACTTACAATAGAAATCGTTCCGCGTATAAGCGAGAAGCGGCTGCGGCATTTGTTCGACAATTTCCGTAAATAATCAGCATATCCTCCAATTCATTATTTTCAAAAACATAAGCCATTGTTATATCGATGGCGTTAATAAAATTACGAAGAAAAACTAATTGGCAGGTTATTTCTTAACATCCAAATTTTCCAGCCGCCTTTGATCGAAGGTTCAATGATTTGAAATTTTAAATTAAAACAACATTTAGTTTTAGGCGTGCATTAAAACGATTTTTATCTTTTTACTCGAAAATGGTGCGTCATACCAAACAATAATATAAAAGCCTTTCTTTTTAGAATTGAACAAGAAATTCAACAATAATTTTTATTTTTAGAAAAATCAGTGGCATACCAATTTTGTTTCAAAAATATTAAACAACTGTTTTATACGTAAACCCAAAAATATTTTATTTATTCAAGAGGTTCCCTCCCACGTAGCTGGTGGCACCAACAAAATGTGGTTTAATCATCTTAAGTGGTTTGGCAGATATTAATAAATTTTACTTTTTTAACCCTTTAAGGTGCAGAACCAATTTTTTTATGCAAGGTGATTTTTTTACGAATTGTGTGGCAAAATGGATTAGTAAATGAGGTTTTTAATAAAGAAAGGTCTAAAAACCCTCACTTTTGTATTTTATGGGGTGGTAAATATTGCTACCATTGAGAGTTTCCTCACTGATCGACGCCTAAAGAATCACTGGTGAATATATTTATCATTCAGCCCACATTGTCAGGGTATTTTGAACACCCTGTATACGTATTGAGTAATTTTTTTATTTTTGTTTATTTAGTTAGATTCCGAATATTTTCTTTCAATTTTAGTTTAAGAGCTTACTGTAGATAATGAATGTTTTGCTTGAATGGGACACGCTGTGTGTAAGGGAATTTTAGGAATGTGCATTGGTGCACTATCTTTACTCGTTGTAGATAGCAGTTACGTTTTTTTTTTTTTTGGTGTAATTACGTGATATCATCAAGAAAAGTCAGTGTAGTTTTTGGTATTTTGAGTACAATTTTCAGTTTATTGCCCGAATCATGTGGCGTGTTATTCAGATAAATTCGTTTGATTTTTTTTTTAGTTTCATTACAAAGAACTGTTGTTATCGCGTTGGTGCCGTACTGTCGCATTCGTGTAGAGGAACAATTGGAGGGTCGGAATGTTGGTTTTCATCCATGTAGGTAATATGGGTGGGCGATTGGTTGCACCTTTGCTATAACATTTCTGTATCGTGTCGAAGGAAAATGCAAACGTGGCAGTTTCTTCGCTTGCAGTCGAGATATCATCGTAAATTTAGGGGGGTAGAAATTTTAAAATTAAAATGGTTGATTGGTTTGTTTGAATGAATTTGTATGGAGGGGAACGTTTTTTAAGATGGCGAGAAAGTGATTTTGAAAGGAAGAAAAACTCTGTCCTAAGCTTTTGACGCGTGTAGGTGAATCCGTTCGAATTAGCGGAATTGGGGTTTTATCATTGTGCGAGCTCCTAGTGAAATTTAGTTAAGTAGCGTTGAAGACTTGAAAGGTTAGTCGATTATAACCAAGTTTGGGATATTTTTTGTGAAGTAACATTTCAACCGGGCTCGCTCATCAATTTAGTTTATTGGAGAATAACGGCATCTTCGAGTGCGTTTATGATAGAAATTTGGTTCGTGTTTTTTTGTTGTAGTGCGAACCCGAGGACTATTGAATTTCGTGATTAACGAGATATAATTAGAGAACCCCTTTCCTAAGAATTAAATGAACGTAGTGAACGAACGCCCAACCACACATACTGTTTAGGATTGTTCTGTTTGTAAATAAACTCACTATTTAAGCTGTGTAAAACGATTTGCTGAGTGTTTTTTTTTGTTTGTTTGCCGAACCTTATCAACTTTGAGTTAAAAGAAATTATTAAAGTGATTTAAGCTAGTTAATGCTGCTTCAATAAGTTACGAGGCATTATTGTAAATTAATTTGAAAAGCAAGTTGAATACGTGGTAGAGACCGGAGGCAAGTCAGCTTCGTGTCGTCGTCAAGCAGTAATATCGTGGACCGTGGGCCGTACGAGTCGTACACGACGCTTTCGCCGAGCAAGGATCATCTCCTATTTGCCTGTGTGACCTAGGTAATACAATTTATATTCTGATTGTTGGTCTTGCGGCTTGTGAGAATAAAATTTGATTGTGTTTTATATGGAACATTTTATGTAATGTGTGTTAATGAAGGAACCTGTTGGAAGTAATTATTTTTGAATTTAGTGTTTCATTTTGTTAACGTTCTCGGACAGTTTCCTTTGTCTATTTAGAAGCTATTTAAGGTGTTTTTGATACCATTAATATTTTATGCAGGGAGGTAAATAAAATCTTACCTTCATTATTCAGTTGTTTATATAAGATTTACGTGCTGACGTAATTCAAGTTTATAGGATTTCTTTGAATACAATTTAGCTTAAGATATTTTGCTACTGGCCAGAATTCAATGAGGTAAAAGTTAAGAAGATACGATTACCATTTTATCCAAATTGACATGTTTAAATTTTAATTGTTTTATTTTTTTTATTTTGAATTAATAGATGGTTATCTTAGTTACTATTTTGGAGTAATTATTTTAATATTAAGCCTTGACAACGGGTGATGATATATTGCTCGAATAGAAAAGCGTCGCCGAGTTCTATTGAGAGAAGTTGGAGTTTTGGTTTCTTTTTGTTTTGTTTTGTTACCAGATTAAGTTATCGTAACGTAATTTACCAGTTTAGAAAAGCGTCGTAAACGAATTGAAGTCAGTTTAGTATGTGTTATGTTGATTTGTTTATGGGAGTAATTTAACGTAGAGGGGACTTAGAGATTTATATTGTATATTGAATTTGAATATTGCTGCACGGTGGTAAGTTGATCAGATTAAGGTGCAGAAGTTGAAACCTTTCAGGTGAAGCAGTATTGCGGAGACCTGGAGCTATGAGCGTTACGATTTGGTAAGTGTGGTAAGTTGGGTATTCGGACCACTAGCTACCGTCGTTTAATTCGCATTTTAAAACACCCTGGTGTGTTCTTTTGGAATACCCTGGCGCCTACCGGAACCTATTGTGACATTTTCACGATTTCGACTTTGGTAAAATAGCGTACCTACGGAGACGAAACTGCTTTTCCCAATAGACCCTCACCCGCACGCTGAGCTAGCCGTGCAAAAACCAGGTTTATCTGTCACCTTGTCCTAGTGAACATTTATACCGTAACAACATAATAGTAAAACGACAATAAAAGGGAGGAAAAACATTTATTTTTTTAAATATTTCTAATAACTGCTTTAAAAGATATTATACATAACACAAAAAATATTGCTGAACTTTATTTTCATGATATGCTGAGAAACATGTAACACCCTAAATGAGTGTACAATAATTGTTTTGTTAATTGCTCTGGTTTACTAGCTCAGATTCTTTCAAGGGGGGTTCGGTTGGCAATTTTCAACACTCAAGTGTATGTTGGGTTGCCAGACATATTAACGAAATGTCTGGAAATATATTGTATAAGTTCAATATGTAAAAAAAAGAAATTAAAATATAATACTTTCTTAGCTAATATAAAAATAAAAATTAATTCTGGCATATAGATTAAACGAGGTCCTGCATCTCCATTTAATTGACCCGATCGGATTTCGGCTTGGCTCGTCCTCGATCGCGGGTTATAACAAATGTTATTAAACCTGTTTCTGCAAATTTTCGCGGTATGTTTTTGTAAGCGTTCATTAAAAGTTAATAAGGTGGTTTGTTTACGTTGCTGGTGTATGGGAGGATCAGTGGACAGTGCATTTTTCGTTGAATAGTTTTTCGAGAATCGACTACAATTTCAATCAGGTACGTAATTACTTTATCACCTGTGTTTGAATTGGCGAGTAATTAAATAAATAATTAAATGAATATAATTGTACACATTTGAATGGAATGTTAACATATGTCAACAGGTTGGGGTTGGCCTTGACCTACACCAGCAATTTCCATGAGATAGAATCAGCTGATTGCTTGCTTTATGAAATGCGTACTTTTGTGAACGGGGATTAGATTCTATTGTTAATGAATATTTTTACATTAAATTACACGTAGTGATATCGGGTCGAATGTAATTGAATGAAATGGAGTATGTATAATTTTATGTGATTCAATTAAATTTTCTGATGTGAGATGATTACTCTGGAAATTAAATGAAGAAAATTTTAATATCCAGTGTTAAATAATGTGAAATGGAAGCAGGGTGTACTAAGATAGATTTGATAATTTTAAGGTTAGATGAAATAAAATTTAGTGAATTTTATTCTGGTGGTGTTATATTGAAATTACAGGACAATGTGATGGGATGAATTCGGTACTAGGTTGCAGGAGTTCGGACAGGAGTCCAAGAGGGTGTGTGACAAAGGAATTATACAGGGGTAAGTGACCTATTTACAAGATACTGGTGACGGTATAAGTTTTATATTGGTGAATCAGGATCACCTATTTAATTAATGATTTCTATTCACTCTTCGGGGTGTTACCTCCGAATGAATGGTAGATAGGGGTAACGTTTATGTAAGGGTAATAGGGAGAATTATAGGGATGTCACAGTATAGGATTACCTTATAACTGGGGTCGAATCCACCATTAATAAAGCAATACTATTAACAATCTTTATCTATCCTTCGCGGTACGTACATCGATAGGGCAGATTTGAGATTGTTTCTTGGATGCTACGGTTAGAGGGAAAAGGGGCTTCGTAAAGTAGCCTTACTTCTTGGAGCCGAAACCACCAATAGTAGAACCACGTTACTGGGTGACTACTTACTACTTCTCGTGGTACAAGCACCGAGAAAGTTTCTAGATAATTATTTTGATAACTGGAACTGGGATATCGCGAGATCAGGAAATATTGTCAGGCAGGTTAGAATGGAATTTGTCAGACAGGTTATAATAAACAAGCAGGTAATTTAATTTTTACTGGTCAGGATTTGTAGATCAAGTGGAAATGAATTCGAATTGAAATAGAATGGGATGAGTGAAGGTAAGCGTGGTTATTTATAGGGGATTTGCTAGGTAAATTGGGGGAAACTGATAGGATTTATAAACAATACTACATTCAGTTTGAGGAAATAGATAGGAAAGAAGCTTTGATAGGAATTTCTGTAACAGGATTTTTAGGATCATTACATACCACCCTTATCTGGGAGAAGAGGAGAGCGCTGGGCCTGGTGCTTGTAACAAACTACACTCAATTGCCTGGTCCATTTTTATTCGGATGAATTCACCTGGTGCCAGTTTGATTTTCACCCTCCTACGGTTTCTAGTTCGTCTCCGTCCGGTAGTGCTTGGAGCTTGAGGCGGGCGTGGTGCTGGCTTTTCCGATAGGGGTAGGCGTTGTATTCCTACTTCTTCGAGTAAGTGCAAGGTTTTTTGTGATGTAGTTTGTAATTCTTCCATGTGCTCTAACGTCTGTCTGAGAGGAGTGGGGGTACGAGGCGTCATGTAAAACCAGAGGTGTGTAGCGGGACAGGAGAAAGTTCCCAGGCTCGTGATGGATCGAGTCTAACTAGGAAATTTTCCTTGGACTGATGGAAAGAGGTACGGATAAATCAGGAGCAGCTGAGGACTGTAGTTGAACACCTGGTAGACTGTAAGGACTAAGAACTTTTGTTTTTAGCACAGGTATGCTGGAGGGAGATCCTCAGTACCAGCCTGTCTGTAGGACTGTGGTTACCATGGCCGGATATTGTGTGGACGGCGCCGGGCGATCTTGGTAAGTCGGACTGGTGCCATATCGACAGACTGACTTTCTGGTCCAGAGATCTCGGTTATATAACCGTTATCTCAGTCAAAGTCCCCCTCCGTTGGCCGACCATAGTGGGATCTTCCACTTCTTCTTTTGGAGGGGACACGTCCGCGTGGGCGTTCTTGAGGTCCTTGACGTGCACGTTACCCATCTTCTTTTTCGTGCCTCATTCACGAAGTTCCACGCTCACAGGTGTCTGCCTGTCTGCTAGGAGTTCCTATAGGGGCTGCTGTAGATGTGCTGGGGGTAGATATATTTCTGACTTCTATTTCTGGACGAGGTGAATGTTTGGTAACTGTAAGTATTACGATTTGTCCTTCCCCGGTCCTCAAATATCTGATTATCCTGGCTCGGAGGATATCGGCTGTACCAGATGTGTCTTGGCGATATTTGCCGGCTTCCTCAATAGGGTTCTCCTTCTTGAACATGTAAACCTATCCAACTCGCAGGTCTTCTCTTCGGGGGCAGGTGTACTGGTGCTCATTGTTTTTTGTTTTAGGTTTCGGATATATGGTGAATTTGAGATGTGTATAATTACTAAAAATGAACTTATTTGGTGAAGATAGTGTAGCTGGATTCAAATTGAAGTGCTGAAAATATTTGGCTTCACTACTTTGTTTAGCATTGTAATTTTTATGAAACAATTCCTCTTTCGCAGGTTTAAGTGGCATCCAGAGGCTAGACGACAACGAACTACAACAAATGAAATTTCCTAGAAGCATAATTAACCAAGTTTAATCAATTCCCTGGTAGAACACAAAGTATTACTCACCGAATTACACTGATGCCTGGTGCAACACCACTCAAGCAAAGGTATTACCCACGAAACCCGGCTATGCAAGCCATCATCAATCAAGAGATTGACGACATGCTGGCCAACGACGTTATTGAACCCTCACATAGTCCATGGAGTTCTCCTGTCGTTTTGGTCAGAAAACCATCCGGAACGTACCGTTTCTGTGTTGATTACAGGAGGGCAAATCAAGTGGCAGTCAAAGATGCCTGCTCCCTGCCATTTATCAAGGGAATATTAGGCCAGCTAAGAGAAACACAATATGTTAGTACATTAGACCTTAAACAAGGTTATTGGCAAATACCTCTGCAAGAAGCCAGAAAACATCTTGCGGCATTCACAGTCCCAGGACACGGATTATTCCGGTTTAAGGTCCTTCCTTTTGGACTACACTCCGATCCAGCAATGTTTCAGCGCCTCCTGGACACTATCATCGGACCTGACCTAACGGGTAAGGCATTTGCGTAACTAGACGATATAATAGTTTTAGGAAAAACATTCAACGAGCATCTCCAAAACTTACATGATGTGTTCCAACGTCTCCGGGAAAATGGACTGCAACTCCAGGTAGACAAGTGCCAATTTTGCCAAACCCAGTTGAAATACCTGGCGGACATAGTCGCTTTCCAGGGAATTCAACAAGATCCCGACAAAGTGTAAATAGGTACTTACGTTTCTGAATAATTATTTTGATAACTGGAACAAGGATATCGAGATATCAGGAAAAATGTCAGGCAGGTTAGAATGAAATTAATGACAGGCAGATTATAATAAACGGGTAGGTAATTTGATTTTCACTGGTCAGTAATTCTAGATCAAGTGGAAATGAATTCGAATTAAAATAGAATAGGATGAGTGAAGGGTGAGCGTGGTTATTTATAAG
This sequence comes from Vesta saturnalis, assembly GCA_036346205.1. Taxonomy (NCBI): domain Eukaryota; kingdom Metazoa; phylum Arthropoda; class Insecta; order Coleoptera; family Lampyridae; genus Vesta; species Vesta saturnalis. The sequence goes on along the minus strand of JARFJB010001851.1, from coordinate 6,928,816 downwards.
GGATTTACTAGGAGAGGGAAACTGATAGGATTATAAACAATACTACATTCAGTTTGAGAAAACAAATAGGAAATTTCTGTAACAGGATTGGATAATTAATTTGTTATGATTTTTAGGATCATTACAAACATTTCTTGCGTAATGCTACATTACATTCCTTACAAATGAGGTTTGTCTTCTGGTTTATTTTTTATACTGCAATTAACACATCTATGGTAAATGCCCTTCATTGGTAAGTAAGACCCCAGATCAACAAGGTTTGGATTTTTTACTTACCAACTTGACTAAAATTTGGTCCAGGTCGCTTCCTTGGCTTAAAGTTTCCAATTAGTTGATCAGCTAATCTACTTCTATATTGGAGCTGTGCGAAGGCTGTTTCAAGGGGATATTTTGCATTATGATGTAACTGTTTACTATCAATGCATCAAGAAAGTAGTAAAAGAGTTTAACCCACCATCTTCTAGATTTCCACTGAATTGAGTATGTCGACATCATCTGATCAAATCGATCGACACCCCCAATATTATTATTATACTTAGAAATAGCTCTTGGATAAGCTACCTCTTCACGGGTATCATCCTTTGATATCTTTAGAACGGTGGTTTTCTTTTGGAAATTATGCATATTGCTAACTGCTGTTACGCATTTTGTCCCACGGCCTTTCCATTTGTAGACTGAAATGTAGCCACTAGCTACAGAATCAGATTCACTCATTTTTAATTTTTTGTCTTCGGCTAAATGATGTTTTTGGAAATATTTTGTCGCTGTTCTAAATGTTCCACAGGCAAAGGTTTGCTTTTCTAAAAGCATATTAAAAACCGCTACCAAGTTATCTGCCAAAATGCTTTCTCATATACGTAAATAAATAACTTCAAAGCCCACAATACCTGAATTTGAAGCATATCAGTTTACCATTTAACAGATTTTAGGTTATGTTACGCATGTGCAACAGGTCTGGTATCTGTGTTTGTTACAGGTTAAATACCCACTGGACCATCCAGCCCGTAAAGGTAATTTGTGCCACGGCATAGCTCTGGGGTTTGCGCGAGGTTCTTACTTAATGCTGGAAAAAAGCACTCGTCACAACTCCAAAAACCTCAACTTAGGCTAAAAACGTTAAAAAGACGCCACCTGTTAAACACAGCGGGAGTTCACCTAAATTCCAATGAAATTCTTGGCTTTATGTAAAAGCCGCAAAATTGCGAAAATAAAACCCAAAACTCATTAAATATTTCGATAACCTTAGTGTTAAGAATCATTATCTCAAATAACCAAAAATAAATGAAAATACGATAATTAATCCTTCACTTTAGGACACAAAATATGTCACTGCAACAAAACTAAACGCGATTGAAAATTTATAAAACCCTAAAATTTACGAAACACCGATATCGGGAGGTTTACCTAAATTCGTCGAAAAATACAGCCCATTTTTAAACAAATAACATACTGCTTACCTTTTGGCAAATCAGGCGCCAGCAAACATGTCTACAATCGGTATTTTGATTCCTATAAAAACTTATTCCAATATATTCGCGACTATTCGCAAAACTCTCGTTTGCAAAATCAATCAGTTGTTCGGTCAACGTCTGACTCACTACATAATTCCGTTGTTTTATAATCTAAAATCTCTTTAAAAAAACTGGTATAACTCTGATTTTCAATGAATCCTTGCTTCAGAAAATAGAAATCACTTTCCTTCATTTACAACCAGTCGTAATTATATTAAACAGTCCGCTCTCAAATATGCTCAAATTGCAAACAAATATTGCATTAAACCATTAAAAGTTACGTTAAAATTCAATGATTAATGTAAACCTTTGAACGTAATTACTTTACTTCAAATAAACATAAAAAATATTGAGGTTACTTCATGATCTAATTTTCATAAAACACAAACACTTTGCGCGTCAGTATGATGCTGTAAACATTGGGTTTACACTTTAAAAAACACGATAAAATACATTAACCTGAAGAATAATAATAATAATAATAAGCACCATCATCGAAATGTTAACACAATTGCTGCATAAATCAAAACATTCATTTCAAATGTCATCTCCTAGTTACCTAAAGGGCTGGTGTCGATATTGGCCTCTTCGCTAAAATTACTGCAAATTTAAAATGCCAAAATAAAAAATTATAACAAAAAAATTTCGTTCTCGTATGGCATAACCACATTATTTAAATACAAATCCGTCAGTATAATAAATAAAAAACACTCAATTAATGTAGAACATCGAACTCAAAACGTGACTTAACTCGTATATACTTCTCCTTTCAATATGTTTTGATTGATCTTACAATTGGTTGTACGTTACACTATTACTTAAACTTCCATAAAAGTGGATTACTCTACTATGTACAAGTACTAAATATCGCTTATTACAGAGTTTTCCGATTGCTTGTCACCATGTATCAGTTGTATTTCACTTTATATCAAATGCTTTTCCCTTCTTGACAATAATTGACAATAACAGTCAATAATGTCTCAAATGTTTTCCCTATATGTCAAATTACTTTCACTAAGTATTTATCAAATGCTTTTCCCATATGGATTAAACATTAGAAAATGTGCTTTTTTTATTTCAACGTTGTACGTATACAAAAAGTAACAACAAATAACAAAAAAAATATTAAAACTTTCGTTTTGCTCCAAGCAATCATTTGGATATGTCTCCATATGTTGCACGTAATGAAGACAATGATCCTCTGTGATGTTCTCTGATAATCCATGAATAGCCGCGTATAGTTCATCTTCATTTGTTGATTCTGCCCACTTTATCCCATTTTTCCACTCAGAAAACAGTACCTCACACACTGGATGAATCAGAATTCATGCGTCTTGTTATTAGGCACGTATTTCCTTACTTATTTTACTATTATGGTTTCTTTCACGAGGTTCAGCCATAATTACTCGTCAATTCATTCAAGTGTGAATAGCAATTGACAAATGGTAAAATTGTTTTGATATAAAGTGAAACTACTTGATATAAAGGGAAACGCATTTGACAAAAGGGAAAAACATGGTAAAAAGTAAACAGTAATTGGTAAACTCTGTAATTTAAGAATATCAAATGAACGAAAAGCTTTTATATTTACAGCGAAATATTCGTTAACAGGCAGCTATACACACGAAGTCGTGCACAAAACTAGCACCTACACTAATTCAAATACATCCGCACACTATATGCGAAAATAACTCCAAAGGAGTTAGGACCGCTACTCATCTGACACTGAATCCAACTTCCATGGTCGAGAAATGTCGATACTCGACAACGATAACGGAAATTATTTCGGGGGGAACGAAACCAATATATGATCCACCAATTGAAGGTGTATTCGGAACCAAACTTCCACGGTAACTTATCTAAGCCCCCCGAAATGGGCGTAACCAGTTCACTACCCCAAACCAACAAACTTCGTGGGTGCGGCGGCACCGCGAACAAAGATGAGTACTGTTACTACGGCATCTCTGACAGAACTAATTACTACCTTATTCAGAAATCGTCATCTTCCACACTAACCCTTCCGTCTTACTTAAATCTAAATTATCCTATCATAAAAAAAGAATCGCTTAAATTTTAAGCGCGGTAAAAACGATACATAACACGAAAATAATCGAAAAGAAAAGAAATTTAATCTTACTGCAATTGCAACGTCAGCTTCCTGCAACCGACCTACATGATATCGCCAAAATATTTTTTTAGTACATATTGTAGCTCAAATAAAATCCTCCCATTCTACAATGACAAAATTTAGCAAAAGTGATATGGTATACTACATTCAGAAGTATCTATGGCACCACATTCAACGACATTACACGTGGACGTTGTCAAGAATAAAATACTTTTTAATTTCAAACGTTGGAAAATTTATACAATTATAATTTAAACTACCTGAAGTTTTTAGCGAAGAATTCTATTATAAATAAATGCGTCAATTTTTTAGTTCTTAAAAACCGTAATTTCTCTCTTTCAACTGACTAAATTCCTAAAATTTAAAGTAACGAGAACATTTATGTACAAAAAACTACTGTAACATTAATCTAATCGTAACGCCCGTATCACATGAGAGTGAAACGTAATTTTACAAATAAAAATTCCATTTATAAATGTCTTAAAACCAAAAAAAAGGTGATCAAATAGAAGCTCGCAAAAATTTCAAACCCTGTTAAATTCGAAATTAAACAAATTGAACAAAACAAACTATCTACCGTATGATCCTTAAAATGTACACACAGGGTGACATATTTACCAAAAATCGTTTGTAGAGGCATGATTTGTGTTACCCTTGTTCATAACAAGGGTATTACGTATCATTTTCCATTGCTATAGGACTAAAAAATGTCTGACACCCTGTATCTCCCTTGATGTTGATATTTAGACCCTAACCAAAGAGAAAATACGTAGTACTCGTTGACTTGAATAAATAAATAAGACTCTGTAAGTGCATATTTACTGTTCTCGTCACTTTTTTTCGATTTTTGGTATTAACCCCTTGCATATTTCGCACAAGTAAAATGTATTCTATTTTCTAAGTCCCCAAGCAGCTCTGAACGTTATTTCAAGTTGTCTCATATCTCACACACTTGCTTCTATATGGTACAGAAATATAATATCTCCCACTAACAAACCTAGGGTGCTTGCTCATAATTTTTATTTACTAGGTGTGTCAATCGCTAACAGCTGATATAGGGCGCATGTGATGTAAGGTGTTTTTATTATTTTCGCGTATATTTTCACAAAATAAATATTTTTGTAAAGGTAAGTCTTTATTTTGTTACTGAAATAGTATAAATGTATTTTTTCTATATACAGGGTGTAACGGATGCTGATGGCCAAACCTCAGGGGATTATTATACAATTTATCTGCAACAAAAAATTATATAAAATTTTTGTGGAAAGTTGATAGTTATTCTTTTATTTAACATTTCTTGATTTCAAAAATGTGTTTGCTTTCTTCCATAAGAATAAAAGTACAGGGTGGCCAACTAAGAATGCGAGGTACTGTATCTGGGAAACTACCCATCGCAGAGGCTTGCGCAAAAAAAAGTTACTAGAACGGGCAATACAAAAACCTGGAAAATATTTTCAAGTTTCTGAAATGGCCGCTAGGGGGCGTAACTGAAATCTTGAATCTAAAAAGTTTCTGTGAATTCTGCTATATTAACCTAATAAAAAAATAACTGATCTTTAAAGTCGAGGAAAATCTAAACTTCTTTTGTTTGGCACTTTTCGAAGTATGTCTAAAAATAAAGTGGTGGGGGGTATTCAAAGGTTTCCTTAAATAACCCCCTGTATCTTCGAAATGGCTAAGCCGATTTTAACAAACTTGGGCGCGTTGAAATGAGCTCTTCATGGGCTACAAATATAATATTTGAAGTTTTGTTAGTTTCATATGTCGTCGTTAGAGGGCTTTGTTCGACATTCCGACAGAAACGGTTAATTTTCGCAAAAAAATTAAATACATTGGTATGAGTTTTTTTCATGAACAAGTAGCCAAATGATGCCTACACAAGCTCGCGAAAACCGCATCTCTACATCTTGTTCCTAACCTAAAATATCGGCCAAAGAAAGCTTTATACGAAAATCCCTTAAATTAAAACTATATTTTTCTGGAATTGTTTCTATTATGTAAGTTGTGGCCCTAAAAAGGACCGATTTAAAGGACAAAGGTATTTAATGCCCCCGTAAATGCTCGAAATGCTGACCATCAAGCTATATGCATTGCTGAAGCCTCTCAACACTAGACAAAACTGTAACTTCAATTTCGGCTTTCGATATGTTACGTATTGCGTTACGAATCCGATTTTTCATATCTTCTCTAGTAGTAGGTTGAGTCCGAAACACGTCCTTTAAGCGCCCCCATAAGCAAAATCGAGGCAAGTTAAGTCTGGCGATCGCGGAGGCCATGGAAACAGACTTCCTCAGTCTTCAGTGGATAATGCCCTTGTGCTAACATGAGGATTTCCTTCAATATAGCCCAGTACACGGTTAATATTTTCTTGTGTTCTTCCAATTCTTTGCCATTGAAACGTAGGGCGAAAACTACCATTGACTCGTAAGCTCGCCACAAATGGGGGAAAAACTCTTACATCGCAAGGACGCCGATTTGGATATCGAGCCGCCTAAACTCTTTTAGCTACCGCGGCATTCTGAAGACATTCAAAATAAACCGCAAGCATATCAATAGCTTCATTATTCGTAAAACGCATTTTGAAAGCACAAAAATTGCTCAAAGTAACACGAAAGCATTGACAACTTTTGACAATTTGAGGATTATGTATGTTTTGTTTAGGTGTCTGTTTCCATTGCCTACTTCTATTAATTGTATTTTTCGTATGTATCCATAGTAAATATGCATTTAAACAAACAAAAAATAGCCTTTCGTATAACTTTTAGCATTGCTTACTTGCCCGTAGTAATTTCAAAAAGGGCGATTTTATTCTGGTGTGTAAATTTACAAACATTTAAAATCGCAATTTCTGGGTAACCTATCCAGAGCCGAAATTGAAGCTGCAGTTTTGTCTACTCATAAGCGACCTCAGCAATGCACAGAGTGATGGTCAGCATTTCGAGCATTTACGGGGGCATTAAAAACCTTCCTCCTTTAAATCGATCCTTTTTAGGGCCACAACTTGCATAACAGAAACAATTCCAGAAAAATATAGTTAAAAAAAATAAAAATTTAAGGGATTTTCGTATAAAGTCTTCTTTGGCCGATATTTTAGGTTAGGAACAAGATATCGAGATGCGGTTTTCGCGAGCTGATTTAGGCATCATTTAGCTACTTGTTCATGAAAAAAAAGTCATACCAATGCGTTTAATTTTTTTGCGACAATTAACCGTTTCTGTCGGAATGTCGAACAAAGCCCTCTAGGTGATGACATGTGAAACTAACAAAACTTCAAATATTATAACATTTGTAGCCCAAGAATAGCTCATTTCAACGCGCCCAAGTTTGTTAAAATCGGCTTAGCCGTTTCAAAGATACAGGGGGTTATTTAAGGAAACCTTTGAATACCCCCACCACTTTATTTTTATAGATACGTCAAAAAGTGCCAAACAAAAAAAGTTCAGATTATCCTCGACTTCAAAGATCAATAATTTTTTATTAGGTTAATACAGCAGAATTCAATGAAACATCACTTTCTTAGATTCAAGATTGCAGTTACGCCCCCTAGCGGCCATTCCAGAAACTTGAAAATATTTTCCAGATTTTTGTATTGGCCGTTTTGGTAATAACTTTTTTTTGCGCAAGCCTCTACGATGGATAGTTTCCCAGATACAGTACCTCGCATTCTTAGTTGGCCACCCTGTACAGCTGTTATTCTTACAGCCACATCAAATTTAGTCATACTATATCGGAAAGAGCGTTAAATTTGCTACAAGATTAGTATTTATTGGTGTTAAAAAAAGTTTCTATATCAGGGGCTGTAAAAAGTTAAATATAATAATTGTGAAGTGAACAAAATTAGTGGTATCTTCTTATTCGTGGTAACGCCAAAAATCTGTCAATGAGGACATGTTTTTTCTTCGACAAAAATTACTGCATTTAATAAGCTTTTCAACGATATATCAACTTTTGAGTTTGCTATTTTTTTCGGCAATACCATGGGCAAAAATAGTAAAACCGTAAAGATCGAAAACACAGAAACCTTATATTACTAGATTTTAAGACTGTTTTTTTAATTATACATCCTTTGTTCGAGCTGTTCTCGAGTTTCAACTGGTACTTAATTACCAAAGATTTCAATCTACCCCACTAATAAAAATCTAACACAGTTAAATCAGGACTTCGAGGAGGCCACGTCATTGTACTAAAGCGTCCTACCCATCTATCTTCATAATGTTTGTTTAGCCATGCCCGAATCTCCCCGCTGTTATGAGCAGAGCAACCATCCATTTGCAGCCAGGGATTAATCCTAAAACTTAAAGGAACCTCTTCTAATATATTGTGCAGTTCGTTCTGAAGAAGATCAAGAGATCTCTCTGCGTTTAATGTATTTTCTAGTATAATTGGTCTAAGAAGGTAATTTACAATTATACCCATCCATACGTTGACTTTGAATTCATATTGATTATTGGAGGACCTAATAGCATGAGGATTCTCAGGTGTCCACTTATGGTCATTATGACAATTAAATATGCCATCTCTGGTATCAAATTACACGCTTGTAAAATTGCAGATCTCCGTTAGTTTGTTGGATGTACCACTGACAAGATTGAAGACCTTCTGCCCTATCGTGATCCAGTAAACTTTGAACAGCGATCAAATTATATGGGTGGAGTTTGTTCCTGCTAAGACTTCTGTGAACTGACGTATGCGAAATTCTCCGAATTTGTGTTGCTGCCATGCGCGTACTTAATATGGGAGTTTCTTCGAAAGTTCTGTTATAATTTGATCTTGATGACGATTTACTCGATCGGCATTTAGACGACGATGTCTTGGAACACTCCCTGTCTCTCCCAAAATCCGAAATGTTGTTACATTGTTTGGAATGCGTCTTTCAGGATAGTGGCGAAAATACTCTACAGCTGCTGCTCTAGAATTTCCATTGCAAACACCATACAGAAATAAAATATCTTGATACTCGCTACTTGTAAAGAAATGTGACATCTTCAATTTAGATACTTGATTAATCAACTAGAATACTAAAGTAATTTGATAACTTTGACAGTTGTATCAATGTGGTTTTCAAAGCCGCCTTTTATTTATCTTGAAAGGCACATTCTAAACAAAAACACGTTCATAACAATATTTCGGATTATAGGAGAAACAGGGAGAGTAAAAAAAAGCTTTTTGAAGAAACTCGCATAAAAAGTACGCAAAATGACTTTGAAGAAATTCACATACGTCAATTCACAGAAGTCTTAGAAGGAATGACTTTTGCCCTTATCATTTCATCCCTATTCAAAGTCAATCTTTACCAGAGATAACATATTTAATTGTTATAATAACCATACATGTGAATTCCATGCTGTTTCTTTAAATATTAGAATTAATTCCTGGCTTCAAATGGATACTTTCCCTGCTTATAACAATAGTTTATTGGCCCCCCAAAAGCCAAATATTATAATATTCAATTAAAAATGCCTTAAAATTCAGTAATATAAGGTTTGTGTAATTTCGGTTTTTACGGTTTTATTATTTTTGCCCATGATATTACCGCAAGAATAAATAGCAAACTCAAAAGTTAATATATCGTTGAAAATCTTACTAAATGCAGTGGTTTTTACCGAAGAAAAAACACGTCTTCATTGACACACTTTTTGGCGTTACCACGAATAATATAGTCTCATGGAGAGACCATGTCGCTAAACTTAAAAAAGAAATGGGTAACTCAATTCGTAAACTTTGTTTTTTAAGAAATATGTGCCCGCCTAATATTTAAAAAATGTTGTATTTTACTTTAATTCAATGAAGATTGCAATACGGTATCTCTTCTTGGGGAGCAGCATATCCAAGTATTATTAGACCACTGCAAGTTGGTCGGTTAATGGCGAAAAAGATAAGAATGACCAAATCTACGCCTCGATTCAGGATGTTAAGCATTCTACCAGTACGTTGTTTATTTAAAAAAAAATATTGATAGACATTCTGACTGGGGGTTGCCGAGTCGGGGTGGTGAGTGGCAGTGATGCATCGGATAGAGGGAAAAGTGTCGGTAAACCAATTCTGCCAAGACCTAGAACAGAAAAGTTTAGGAAATCAGATTTGTGCACGGCTCCTAAGCTCTTTAATCTTCTACCTAGTAATATAATAAGATGTAATTCATTTGCTAGTAGAAAACGGTTAATCTGCCAATGGCTTATATCAATGGATGATCTAGATCTGTATGTTGGCGCATTACATAGCATTACATAGCATAATTGATAATAGTCAACCTGAAACTTAATCATTCACATGAGAGCCTGAATGTGTAGAACGATCAGGTAGGTATCTTCGTCTAGTTTACTATTATGTTATCAATTATTTATTCTTGGACGAAAAATTATTCTTCACATTAATCTTGTGATTACTATATTAAAGTATGAGCCCACTCCTTCACCAGCACTACTACTACACTATATATACCTACTATAATCATACGCAACATAGAGTTCTTAATCAGTGCAATTTACTTGAAATGTTGATGGCAAGTTAAGTTTTATGTTAATTTGATTTTGATGGTAACCTGCAATGCAGGTCTCCTAAGGAGGTACCTAATTTCAGTAAGAATGTTTTTTTTTTGTTTAATTGTATAAGAAACTTTGCAGAATAATAATAATAATTATTATTATACCACTAATTTCACTCACTTCACATTTATTATATTTAACTTTTTACAGCACTTGGTATAGAAGATTTTTTAACACCAGTAAATACTTGTCTCAAGAAATGTTAAACAAAAGAATAACTGTCAACTTTTCAAAAAAATTTTATAAGAATTTTTTGTTGGAGATTAATTGTATGATAACCCCCTGAAGTTTGGACATCAGCATCCATTACACCCTGTATAAAACGGCAAAAAGGACTTTGTTTACTTATGCCATATTTGGAACAATTCGAAATAAAGACAAGCAAAGTAATTTTTTTTAGATGGATACCAGTGTGTTTTATGGTATAAAAATGTGCAAACTCCAAACACTGACAAAAGTGATGATGAAAATTTATCCTCCGAAGACAATTACAAAAAAAATGAATTTGTTCCCAATAAGCCTCGAATCCTACGTGAATTATCCGACAGCGAGAAGAATTTGTCGAACAAAGATGAAGCTATCATAGACGAAACTGACAGTAACGATGTCAGCGACGTTCCGCTTTCTACATTGAAAAATACTTCACCGGCGTAGATCCACCAAAAATAGTGATGCCAATGTGCCATCGTCATTGTTTGGTAAACCAATACAATAAAATACCAACACAGCATAAAAAACCATCGAAAGAGAAAATTGTTTGGCAGAATACCAATCTAAAGGTTTCTGAAGAGTTTGTAACACTCAAAGGTTCTGAAGCGCTTCCGAATATCATACATAAACTTCAGGACCCTATCCAGTTCAACAATTTTTTTTGCCGAAGAAATGATTACTTACATAGTTGAAAAGTCAAACCTTTTTGGTGTCCAACGCAAGCCTTAAAAACCGCCTCATGTAACGAAAGAAGAAATACGCGTTTTGTTGCGGAATTTGCATATATATATATATATATATATATATATATATATATATATATATATATATATATATATATATATATATATATATATATATATATATATATATATATATATATATATATATATATATATATATATATATATATATATAATATATATATATTAATTAATGCGCTAAAATTATATTTAATCTTTAAATCTATATTTGGGGATATGGTTTTAATATAATTTGTAATTTACTTAAAAATGCTCCGTACTAACTCAGTATCTCTTTGGGGATAGGGTTCAATTGCTATTAAATTTATCGTTGGTAACATAAAATAAATAAACTTTAATCCTTTTAAATTATTTAAAAAAATGTAAATCTTATCAACATCTTTTTCGTTAAATCAAAAAGAAATTTCTATTTTACACTGGGAATATTCATATAAATAATTAAATTATATTTTGTAATTAGTAGTTTCAATGTGAAACAGACTTTGTTGAAATTTGCACAAACTACGCATGCGTTGCGTCCTTACTAACTGAATTAAATGCAGCCTGTCAAAAATTTCACCAAAGGATCTAAATTCGTGAGTACAATTTTAATTTTGTTTAAAGTAAAATTATTAATTTTATAATTACACCGATTCATTTACTTTTCAGATATTGATACATGTAGCCGCACAAACGTTGATACATTATCAACAAAAAACAATAAATACGGGACATCAAAAGAAATAATCAATGCAATAGGGTTACGATAGAGAAATTTAACTCACATGTGTTGTTGCAAATTCCAAATAATGGTCACGTTAGGTTGTTCCGCATTAAAACATTGGACATAGACTTCTTTCCATAAATCGATGATACTGCCTTGATGTTCCAAATGTTGCCGCTTAATATTCCATAATTTCATCCAAATCCAATAACTGTTGAATACTCCTCCTTGTGGTAAATACGATGTACTTAAAATGCTCAATACTTTCAGACAAGCACTTTATTTTATTTGTGTATTTAAATGTTGTTTTAAATATTTACTAATTTTTCGAATTTATCTTTGTATTTTAATTTTACATAGATTTTTATATTTACTTGCACTTCTATTTTAGATGCCGTTATGAAGTGAAATTTATTTTATAATCTTAATCACTTTCAACAAAATAAACATCAAATCCAAAATAACTGAAGGATTTTATTGACAAAAAATGCACATCAACCGATGTTTACACACAATTTTGAAAACGAAACAATTACAACTTTATCGACAAATATAATCGGTAACCTTAGTTTTAAATTTTGTTATAGGTTAATGCAATTGTGTCTGATATCTCTACTCTACGTTGATACCGTTTCAAATCCGAAAATGTTAACGAAAATTGTAACTTACATGTTAACACAAACAACACTAATACTATGACTTGTTAGTCACAAAAATTTTCAAAATCAAGAGAGCGAGAAATCAGGATCAATTCCTTTTATGCTTTTCTCCTAGATACAAAATTTTCAATTTTTTTTTTCTACATTACACACAAAAGATTCTAGTATCTGATTGGTCTAAACAAAATTGTTAAATTAACTAAAACATAAATTATACTATATCTTTTTTAAATCAAATCAGATTCGCTTTTTAAATACAAATTTAAAATCAGGGCAACTTTCTGCATACAAAGCCCTACTTTGCTTCGACGATTTACATTTTGACAACTTAAAATCTAAATTTACTAATATTTAAACAAATTTACATTTTACAACTAAACTAATTACATATTTAAATTCCACATAAAAAACTGTATCAGAATACATCTATTTTAACACATTTTACTTAGTTTTAACAAAATTTCCACTGTCATATCTATATTTTAGGTAGTTAACCCAACTTTTCTAATTTTATGTTTAGATTACATATTTATTGTTAATTTCCTTGTGGAAATGAGGGAAACCTACTATTATATGTTTTTATAATTTATTCTAAACTTATCCTATAAAAACTATAATTTTGTAAAATTCTTAAATATAGTACTTAACCTAACTTAATATAAATTTACTTTTAATTTGCATAATAAACGTCTCTAACACTTGAAATGTTCATAAAATGTGTTCTTAGATCTGTCTCTAACACAAATACTGTTTATTTGCACTCCATAGTTCTTAATTTTGTCATTTCACATTTTCATATTGTTTAACTAATTTTGTCAATTTTTGTATAAAATTTGCAATTATATATTAAATATCACACTGCACAAATGTTGTTCATGTTCTTAGTTATGTTTCTAAGTCACTACCACTTCTTATGCACGTTTTAAACACTTCGAGTTATTAATATACTGTGTTCGTACCATAACCCTTTTTTATAGCTCATAGAGTTTATGCATTGTACCTAATACTATACATGTTCTACATATTATAATTATCATACTTCATGTGATAATATCTGTTATGTGTTTATAATTCTTAAATTCATTGATTAAAATGTGAAATTACTTAAATATGTTACACCAAACTAATCCTACACACTAATATGAATCGTGTTGACCTTTCTCACATGCTACTGGTATAGCTCATTGCTTTTATGAATATAATAACCTTGTGCATACCCCACAAAACCTGTTTTGTTACATCAAAACCATATTTTTGCACTCGTATACCTTTTTTCTATCAAAACGAACTGTATACTTCCTCAATTTTATTTAACTTGCCTACTATAAAGAATTCACGCTCAATAAATAAACTCTAGTCCCTTTTATCATACCTAATTCTAACCATCTCTCTCTCTCTCTCTCTCTCTATATATATATATATATATATATATATATATATATATATATATATATATATATATATATATATATATTATAATACTACTAACATTTTTTAAAATTTCAAAAGGAACTACATTGTTTGACATAACTTCTACATTAGTTATAATTTACTAGAATAGTAATTACTGCATTGGTATTAGAAATAATTAGAATTTTGGTTGATGTTATATTTCCGCAAAAATAAATTTTCAGGGAAGTTATGAAAAAAATGACAACGCCAATATTAACTAGCAACATAACTTAGTACATCATAACAATTTCAATTGTCTCCGGTATCATGAAAACGATAAAAACCCAAATTTCTGTTTTAGCCTTACTACGCCAGCGCAGTAATGACGCCATTCTCCTCATAATGTAGGGTTTACATATAATTCTAGCGTAACAATGCACATTATACCAATATATATGTATATATATATATATATATATATATATATATATATATATATATATTGGAGATTCCCAATATATCTCGTTCTATGACATGCAATCGATTTGGAAAAATAAAACGATTTCTTCATTTCAACGACAATATACTGCAAATTCCGCATGGCCAACCAGGACACGATAAACTCTTCAAAATACGTTTTTTACTGAACAAAATTAGTGAGCGATTTCTGCTTGTTCCTAAAGAATAACACATGGTCGTAGACGAACAGATTATCCCAACAAAATCCCGATCGTTTCGGAAGCAATACAATCCCAAGAAGCCCCATAAATTAGGTTACAAAGTTTCTGTCGTAAGCGGAGTCTCCGGCTTTTCGTACGATTTTCATTTTTACTTTGGAAGTACCGTTCTCGATGCCAATCGACCGGACCTAGGCGCAAGCAGCAATGTCGTGGTCAAACTTTCAGAAACCATTCCAAAAAATCAAAGATACAAACTTTTCTTTGATAATTGGTTTATGAGTATTCCGTTACTTACCTACCTAACCAAGAATGGTATCTTACCTCTGGGTACAGTAAAAGCTAATCGTGTACCAGATATTCAATTTCCAAAAGAATCAGATATGAAGAAACAGGGAAGAGGTGCATGTTTGGAAAATGTTGCTAAAATAGATGGCGTTGACGTATCTGTTGTTTCGTGGTTCGACAATAAAGTTGTGGACACTATTTCTACTTACGTTGGAAGTCAACCTACCTCTGAAATAAGAAGGTTTTGTCGAAAAACAAAAAGCCGTTGTATACCGCAAAGTATGGCAGTATACAACGCTTATATGGGAGGAGTCGATTTTTTTAGATTTTATGTTGGGTTATTAGGAAGGCCTATAAAAAATGATGTTTTATTTAATGAGAAAATAACGAATGAAAACTGTTTTTCACTAAAGTATAAACCATTGTAAAGTAATATCTTTCGCCATCTTTCCGCAAGATCCTCAATGCCACGACGGCACCATGTGGAATTAAAGAATTCTCAGCATGTAGCTTCAACTTCCTCAACGCTTGTAAAATGCCGTTCACGAAGGAAGTGCGCATCGATCGGAATAAGTGATAATCGAAGGACGCAAGGTACAGGCTATAAGCTGGACGAGGTAGAAGCTCCAAATTCAATTCCCTAATTTTTTGTTGAGCTTCAGCTGCAGTATGAGGTCTGGCGCTGTCTTGTTGCAGAATTGCCCGTCCTCTCTTCACCACTCCAGAGTAACGCAGACTTAGAGCATCATGCATCCTATCGACTTTTGACTGTCTGCCCATCAGGAACCAACTCAAAGTGAATAACCCCTTCAAAATTCCACCATACACAATTCATAACCTTCGTTTGGAACCTTTCTCGTTTGGGAACCGGCAATGCAGGTTGCCCAACAGTAATCCACTGATTTTATGTGCTAGGATAGTTGAAGTAAATCCACTTTTCATCGCAAGTAACGATCCGTTTAAAGAAATGTTCATCTCAAGGATTTAAAAGCACTTGATCGCAAACCTGAACTCGCCTTTCTGCCATTGCTGGCTTTAAGTCGTGTGGAACTTCTACAGCGTCTATTGGCTTTTCCAAGTTGATGCAAATGACGCCTTACGGTTTCTTTGGAATACCCAAGTTCTGCTGACAACTTACGGGTACTTGTCGATGGATTCTCTTCAACAACATCTCGAAGTTCAGCGTTACTTAACGATTTGGGCCGACCAGAACCTTGTTTCCTCTTGAGACATATATCCGCTAGTAAATTTTCGAAACCAGCGCTGCGCCGTACGAATGTTCACTATTCCTTTCCCTTTTTAACTGCGGCGTTTGCAGAAATGTTTTGTTTTTGTTTGTTTTTGTTTATTGCTAGTTAGAAACAAAAGAAAATCAGAAGAAAATTAGTCGGGGACATTCGCCTGCTTGATTAGCTTTTAATACTGCATAGCATTAACATATAAAATGATTTCTAGATAGGAGCAGAAGGGCTCAATAAGAAACTCTAAAAAACGACATTTTTTTATGGGCCGCCCTAATACTATAGAGTCCAAATTACATCCAATAGATGGACGTATGTTTTCATTTCCTGGACATGATTTGTATGAACTGCTGGATATTGTGGAGGCAAAACATGAAAAACGATTATTTGTACCTGCGACTATCAGAATTCAAACTCGCCCTTGCCGAAGTTTTGACGAGAATCCATGTGCTGTACAGGAAACGAGGAAGACCAAGTGTTTCCTTACAACCTCATATGTCCTGTGGTAAATGTTGGGCATCCTTGTGCCTAAATAACACCACACCTGTGTCTCGAAGTTTCACACGGAGTAAAACGTGTTTTGTACTAATTTTTTTATAATAAACCCTTAAATTCGCAAAGATGCATATATGCTACGCTTGGGTCATAGACACATACTGTCAACATTTTCCGTAAAAGAGAACTCTATATAGCTTTCTGTAATCTAGAGGTATTGGACTGCAAGATTTAAAGCGAAAAGTGCAGATGGTAGTTCGAATTTCTACAGCGGTCATTTTGGTGAGTGCAATCAGGTGATTAGGCTATATGTCAATATGTGTACGTTTTACTGAACGGTTTCATAGTGAAAAATCGAGTAAATATGTCTCAGGAAGTTACTGATGATGAAATAAAGTAATAGTTGCATATTTGAATGTCATTTAGTAACAATTTTATGAAATTCGATTTTTGTAACGATTATTAAGTAGTGTTGTATATATGCTTCAATGCACTTTCGAGGATCAGGTAACTTTGGTGACTGTTATAAAGAGTGCTTCATATCGAATACAATACACATTCGAGCGTAAAATAATATTTGAGGGTTATGACGTGCATTAGTTCCTACTAGTTATTTTTTCTTTATAGAGAAACAAAAAAATACCAAAAATCGTTAACCAAAGATGAGCTTCAGCATTTTACCGATCACTTGTCGGACATTGGTGAAGATGGGTTGAAGTATTCTAACGAGGAGGGTGGTTTATTACCGCTAGATTTGGGGGGACGTCATATTGGTAAATATTGATGAAAGCGATGGTGATTTTGATGTTGATAAAATGCCGATCATTGTTTTAAATGACAATTTATTAATTGCAAACGAACAGGACACCAAATACAACTCTATTTTAGGTGAGAAAGCCAACCAACAAGATATTTTCCCTACATATACACAGCTCTTCAGATAATATCAACGGAGAATAAACCAGGAAAGTGCAAACAACTGAAGAAGAGAGAAAAAGAGAATGAAACTGATGAACAAACCAAGAAAACCAAGCTAGCAGAGGAAAAACGGCAACTAAAACTGAAATTAGAGAATCTAGAGTGGAAGAAGGGAATTTAGTCATGCAGGAAAATTCCGTAAAATTTAATGGAGATGTAAGACTGCCACCGACGTTTCATGAATTACAAACCCCTTATGATTTCTTCCAGTATTTTTTTGATGAAAATATAATAATTATTATTACTGAACAGTCAAATCTATATGTAATAGCCATCCGGTAATGAAATGTGCCTAAATAAGATTAATGTAAAAAGATATTTAGGGTATGCAACATAGGTACAAATATCATAAAAACACAATGTAACGAAAGAGATTTGAGACTATCAAACGGATCCTACAATTTAACGATAACTCAAAAATGTTACCCAGAGATAACACAGCTCATGGTAGACTGTATAAAATTCGTCCTCTCGTCTATCATCTACTAAGCCGCTTTCAGACCGTTCCATATGAATCGTGCCTTTCGATAGATGAATAAATGTGTCCAACAAAGGGAAAATCCTATTTGAAGCAGTATATGCCTAAAAATCCCCATAAATGGGGTTATAAATTACATGTACTCGCCGGTGTCTCTAGATACACATATAACTTCGAGATCTACACTGGCCAAGAAATTAACATTCAAGTAGAAAATACAGAACATTTAGGTTCATGCGCTACAAGACTGTTGCAAGGTGTTACTAAAAATTTTATCGTGTATATCTCGATAACTATTACTCAACCATCCCACTTTTAGCTCAATTAGGACATCACGGAATTCTTGGCTTAGTAACAATTAGAAGAAATCGTGCGCCAAAATGTCCCCTGTCTAATCAAAAACAACTCAACAAACAACAACGTGGGGTAAGCAAAGAATATGTGTCAGAAATAGATGGGGTACCGTTGACATTGGTAGCATGGAAAGACAACAAAATTGTGAATCTTGTTTCATCATTTTGTGGTACTCTCCGAAAGGAACAGTTAGAAGATACGAGAAATCACAAAATCAAAAAGATGACATTGACTCCCCAGATCTGGTAAAACAGTACAATAGACATATGGGAGGTGTTGATTTGATGGACAGCCTTACTGGTTGATATCACATCAAAATAAAATCGAGAAAATGGTATTTTCGAATGTTTTACCATTTACTGTATTTGACATTAGTTAACTCTTGGTTACTGTATTGTAGAGTAAACAAAGAGAAAGACATAAGAGAAGGTCTTGGACTTGCTGAATTTCAAACTGAGGTAGGTGAAACGTTTTGTACGATGGGCATCCGTCACACTGGCTCAAGCGGCCGAAAATCAGATTTTGAAAGACAGCTCAACGAAAAAGAAGGTCTAAGCAGTGCTTTATCCCTAGCAAAGAAGTTAGAACTGATGGAGGCTCCCACTGACCGGTGTGGATGGACAAACGTCTTCGGTGCAAAAATCCAAACTGTGATGGTTTTACCTACGTTTCTTGTGACAAATATTCCACGTCACCTCATTTCAATAAATCGAAAAACTGCATTGGCAGTTTTCACGTTTATTTTTTCTGTATATTTTAAGTGTTAATAAAAATTGCACAGGGAAAGTTTTTTTAGTTCCTCGTAAAATTTAATCCGAATGAGCATTGTTGCATATATGCTTGTTAATTTAGAATAATCTTTACATTGTTAATCATTATTATTAATTTAGAATAGTATTTATGCATTTTTTATTAAGTATGGTTCGGAATTTTTTTTTATTTCTATGTACATATTTCCAATAATATTTTTATGCGCTTGCTCTAGCCCTTGTTCACGCCCAGGGCAGGATGTACCTTTTTTTTGTGTGAACCTGCTCACTCACTTTGTATTTTATCTTTCAAACTTACAGTCGGGTTCGAAAATGTAGTGTTAATGCATTGAGAATGTAGATGCTATAGGCAACCAACATTACACATGACGTTTTTTATACCTCCTCTCTTCAAACTTATTTCTTTTATTACAGTTAAAAGCAAATAGGATGTACGATTAAAACTTGAGAGTACTAATGCTTTGTTCCGCATTATCCTAAACACTTAATTTTGTTCATAAGGGAACTATTAAGTATTAATTATGATGAATAACAAGACTGTATGTAACAAAAAGAAAATTGTGAAGATTTACAAATAGTTCTAGATCAAGTTATTAATAGATAGACGAAAATGGCTATCAGATTGTTTTCAAGATACAATGATGTTAAGAATTTTCAACATTTGTGAACATTCCTTAAAACGTAGTAAATGTGTAAGGATTAAAAATGTGTAAATCATTCATTTAATTATACTACTTTTTAACATTTGTTAGAAATCCATTAGACAGAGATTCTGGTTAAAGTTTGGGTTCACTGGTTTAAAGACTCGGGATGTGGAAGTACGTATAATTAAATAATTGATTTGCACATTTTTAATACTTTCGTTTTCAGAAATATTCACAAATATTGACAATTCTTAACATCATTGTATCTTGAAAACAATAAGCATTTTCCTGTATCTTTTCATAACTTGATCAAGTACTATTCGTACATCCTATTTGCTTTTAACCGTAAGAAAAGGAATAAGTTTGAAGAGAGGAATTATGAAAATACTCATGTGTAATGTTGGTTGCCAGTTTTTTTTAAGTATGCATAGCCCATATGTATACATTTAAGAAAAATGCCCGGCGTATATATATATATATATATATATATATATATATATATATATATATATATATATATATATATATATGCTGCTGTCCTAAGAAAAAAATGCGACAAGTGATTTTTTTGCATTTTTGGTTTTTGGTATTTTTGACTTTTCCTCAATGTCCTCTACCGGAAAAAATTTTTTTACAAAAATTTGTTTTATGCCAAAAAATGGAAACAAGGTTAGCAGAAAGCAGCATTTGACACAACCTAAACAAAAAGGCGGCAATAATTCTGTTACTGCTTTCTTGCCGAAAGTTTATTAAAACTGATTTCTTAAACTCAAAGTAAAAAGGCGGTAAAAGATAGTTTCCCGCCGTTTGTGTTTATTTGATCTCTCAGATCGTCATTAAACTGTAAGTAAAAAGGCGGCACGCTCATATGCGTTCTTTAAAGGCGCACTGCGCAATGAAATACGTCAGAGATCGCTCAGTTAAAAAACGGTCTTTTCGTTCGTTACCAGCATTATTTAGATTGCGGCATTATATTGTTTTATTTTGTGAAATAAATAGTGAATGAAGTATTAAGTGTAATCAATGCAAAATAATAGACAAATAAGTACTATTTAAATATTGTTTTTCTACTTTGCTTTTTTTGAGTTTGAGTTGAGTCATATAGTAGACATGCTTTAGAACACGAGTTCAGGTTTAGAAAACGACGAGCGTGGCGAGAACGAATGTTCGAAAGTCTTATAAAACAAGTTTCTTACAATATTTTTCCTACTTTGTGTCTTTTTGTACTGTGATTTTAAAAAATTTACAATGAATTTTCAAAGAAGTGCCATGATAACTGTCAAATGATACCATTTCGATGTCATAATATTGACAGTTTATTATAACACCGCAATGACGTCATTTGAGTTGCATAAAAATGTTTTTTTATGAAACTGAAAGGTAGCAAAGCAGAAAAAATACTATTATACTTTTTTGAAATTTCGTGTTATAATAAAGTTATTATTAACGTTTTCTTAATTTTCTTAATTTATCTCCAAGATTCTTTCATTATAGATACCGCCCAGCCGGACCCAATTTATGGTACAGGAGGCGCTTTCCATTTCCAAAGGTGAAACGCATTCCAAAAAAACCTTTAAAAATAAGCACCCTTATTTCAATGTATTCGGTCGCACATAGTTTCTTGCTAATCAGTTTACATAATTTAGATCGATTAAAACAAAATAATACCTAGAAAGTTAATTTCGACACAGAATTAAAAAATACTGAATGGCGATTTTCTTAAAGTTTTACCAGTAATATGTTCAGGTTCTCATGGAAAAGAGAGAAAATACAAATTTATTTTCTTTACTAAGTGGTAAACATGTAGAAAATTTAAAGAAAATTGATATAGCCGTTTTCGACAAAATCAATTTTCTCTTCATTTTCGTCTTAATTTTGGGTTTGTCAGAGTTCAAAAAATATTGTCACATCAGATACTGTTAAATAAGTTTCGTGATTTACTCATATTCCTTAAATAGTTAATATATATTTTGTTTGCAGAAGAAAAAATGCCTCAGCCAGAGTTGCTACTAGAAGAAAAAGAAAACATAAATCCGAACATAGAATATTTTTCAGAAGCAACTTATTTTTCGGCGACAAAGAAACACAATGATCAATTTATTGATGTGGAGCCGATTAACGACTTTATATTTCTTGATGGCAACAACTACTACTCCAACTTGTGCAACATTGAAACTGCCCTGGAAAACTCGTTTAGGGGTAGTATATTCAATATAACAGAAGAGACAGGTGATGAACCCTTTGCGGCCAGCCAGTCTTTGAAAACAACTCAGTTTTACTGGAAGAAAGCCAAAATAAGGAGACACAATTTAAGCAACCCCGTCATCCCGACACCGTAGATACTGTTGAGTATTTTAGTAGAAAATGTAAGCGAACAAAGTGAAGAAACAATTAACGTCACACCTTCGTTGAGAACGTTAGATTCTGTAGTGAAGAGAAATATTTCACCTGAAATAGATGAATCTTTTTCTTTGGAAGTCCGTCATGATGTTTCCCCTTCTTTAGAACAATCTTCTACATAAACCTTTCCAAAAACCAAAAATGGGAAAGATCGAAAAGGAAATTATTTACTGCAACAGTTTCTGAAAGAAAAAAAATGAAAAAAGAAGAAAAAAGTGAAAAATATAATGTTAAACCTTCTTGTGTTAATTGTAAGCGCAAATGTCCTGATTATTCAACTGAACGTTGGCGAAAATCAATTAACTACGACTTTTGGCTCCTTGACTGGATATCGCAAAAAAGATTTATTCTTGCTAATACTGAACGTGCAGATGTAAAGAGAAAAAAAGAAGGATCTTTTCGTAATAATACATTTCTATACTTTTTACCAGATGAAAATGGAAAGAAAGTTCCAGTGTGCAAGGCATTTTTCTTAACAACGTTGGGTTATAAACCAACAAACGACAAAGCTATAACGCATTATCAAATGACAGAACAGGACTAAACATCAAAAGTGACCAAAGGGGTAAGTTTCTTTAGGTTTGCTTAGAGTACCTGCATGTGATTATAACAGTTTTTGTCGTTTTAACAAAAACTTTAGGTTTGGTGGGGTAACCCAGGGGATAAACCACTGAAGAATTTTCTCTTTTGAATTTTTTTGCCATTATTATTTTTTTTTAATTTAACTGTGACATACCTTTGAAGTTAGTAGTGGTATTGGTATTACTGTACAGTTTGGCCTTACTATATACAGAATTGTGATCAGTGGTCTACCTCTTGGTTTTGGCTAATATGTACCTATGTTATTTGATAAAGATATTTTGATAGGAAACTTTATCTCGATTTAGCGACACCATACCGTTGCAATTAAAATACTGTGATTAATTAATACTACGGTAATATTTTAATCCACCCATAACATATACTATTTACCTTTATAATGTTTATTTTTTTCTCATTTGCGTTCCGTATTAATTCTCCTTAATAAACATGTAGTTATTACTTATTTACTTCTATATTTTGATTATTTTAGATCATCCCGCATCATCCAATAAAATTAATAAAGATATTATCCTTGAACATAAAAAAATTTGTGATTTTCAAGATTTTATAAACACTGTCGCCTTAGCCAACTCTAGAAACGTGTTAGTTCATGAACTTAATGTTCACAATTTTTACAACTGGGCTGACTGTACTTCTCAAGTTAAAATAAGAAAAATGAACCCTTGGTCATATTTAAGCCATATTGTTAAAATAACCGCCATCAGAAGTGCCCACACCTTAAAATACTGGACAAATCTCGACGTAGAAGAAGGAGTTGAAATAAATTTCTTAAAAATAGCAGATTTAAAAAATAGTATTTGTCTTCCTGTACCCCACCAAGAAGCGAGCTAAGAAAGAAGCCATTATTAAAAATTTGTGTCCTTTAATGGAAAAATCACGCAGAATAATTTGCAAAAATATTAAAGAAGCCAAAGTTAACGATTTAAGTGAATCTTTTGAATAGAACCTGAAGTTTTACTTCTGCAATATTTTACTTAGTAGCTATAAAATAAACAAATATTTTCATTTTTGGATTTGTTTTCATTAACTTGTTGTCCACTATAAAATTTAAGCTAAACACTTAATTGATAAACAATAATCAGAAAATACTATTTAGGATAGGATACAATTTTAACTTTTATACTTATTGTATAATATACTGACTTCAATAAAAATTGCAACACCTAGAATTTATTGAACAATTTTATTGAAATTTTGTCTTTCATTAGAGTAAACAAACGATTAACATTTGAAAACAAAAGAACAAAAACTAAAAATGTTTTTCTCAATAATGAGCTGCTCCGCCACGATTTGTAATGCACTCATTTAGACGGCGTGGCATGCTGTCAATCAAGTGATCTATAGCTGCCTGTGGTATATCAACCCAAGCATCTTGAATCCGTAGCCGGAGATCGTGTAAGTTATCTGGAGGCTGTGGTAAATTACCCAGTCGCCTACCGACCTCATCCCATACATGTTCAATGGGCGACAAATCAGGCGACCGAGCAGGCCATGGGAGGACGGCAATGTTAGCTTCTTGCAAAAAAACGTGTTGTAGCCCTTGTCGTACGAGGGCGCGCATTATCCTGTTGGAAAATGTGATTTTCCGTCCCTGAAGATATGGAAGCGCAACGGGTTCTAGCACATTGGCAATATAACCAGCGGCGTTTATGTTGCCATCAATGAAGACCAAAGGTGATCTGCTACCGTAACATATTGTACCCCATATCATCACTCCTTGTGTGAGGGCTGTATTGCGTTCCACAAAAATGTAGTATTTTTATATTCTCCACGTCTGACCCTCCTACGACCATCGTAGGCCCACATGCAAAATCGGGACTCGTCACTAAACACAATTCGATGCCATTCTTGCGCCCAATTCGCTCTTTCGTTGCTCTATTCTAGCCTGGTAGACGGTGAAGTGGTGTAAGAGGAAGACATGAACGCAGCCCATAAAACCTTATCCGGCGATAAACAGATGACATTGACATTCTGGTTCCTACATCTCTCATCCAATCATTTACATTCGATCGAGTTGTTGAAAATCTGTCTCTTGTGACCAAAAGTCTTAAGCGACGTTCTTCGCGATCTGTAGTCCTGCGGGAACGTCCAGATCCAGGGCGACGTTGTTGCACCGCTTTCTCGGGCCATTTGGACCAACATCTCAATACCGTTGTAACATTTCGGTTTACACGACGAGCAATTTCTCTTAGCGGAATTCCGGCCTCTCTCATGCCAATAATACGGCCACGTTCAAAATCAGTCAATTGGGAAAAATGTTGATGTTGACGTTCTCTTGGTATTGTTCCCAAGTTCAGAACGAAATTGTGAACTAGCAATTTGCAAAATTGACAGTTAATTACATACTGATTGGTTTATTCCTTCAAATTTATTGTTACTACGTGCAAAGGAAAAAACAAAAAAAAAACTACTAACTAGATTTTATTCAAATTTTAATCGTTTGTTCTAATGAAAGACAACCTTGACGAAAATTTCAATAAAATCGGTCAACAAATTCTAGGTGTTGCAATTTTTATGGAAGTCAGTATATATATAATTATAAGATAATTTAAATATTTGGTTTTATTTTAAAAGAAAAAAAAGTATCTTACTAGTTTACACAAAGAGTTGAAATTATGCCAAAGCTGCTTCATTTCCTTTAAGCTTTTTTCAACCCAAACTAACCATAGACACAATGAAAAAGAAGTGCGAAGAAACAAAAACTATATATCATACAGTAACAAGTAAACAAAAACATAAAAGAAAACTAACAAGCAATTTAAGATTTGGTAAACAAATTTTTTTTCTTTTGTATACATATTTAGTAAAGCATTAAAAGAGACTTTCCTTGCCATTAGAGACAATGGCGGCATCTCACAGGGGACTAAGTAAAAAGGCGATAACTCACGTGAATTTTTTCACTTGCCGCTTTTTGCTTACAAAAGCTGTGGGTTTCGTAACAACGTCCTAAGCAAAAAGGTTGTAATAAACATAATTTTATTAAAAATACGTTTAAAATCAAGATTTTGCTTAAAATAGACTAACTAAAATTTATCCCAATGACTAACAATAAAAAAATCATATAGCAATTATCCAAATAATAAATTATATATATATATATATATATATATATATATATATATATATTGGTATGTTATATAATATTCAAATTGAGGGGATAGGGATCAAGTATTTATAAAATAATGATTATAATATGATTATGATTAATTTTAATTAAGTGAGCTCAATCTCAATTTGGGGATAGGGATCAGTTATTTAGTGGGAAATTAAATTTATTCTGTATGTAATTATATGAATTACACTTTATAGAAATTATCATATATGTATAAGAAATAAGTCTGAATAGAATTTACACTTCTAACGCATGCGTTGTAACGTTATTGAATGAAGTTAACAAATGTCAAAATTGTCAAACAATGATTTGCAAATTTACTGTTTACAATTAAATTTAGAATTTGAAAATAATTTAAAATTTTGTTTCTTTTACAGGTGTTTATACAAGTATTATTTGAAATTTTACACCAATACATATACCCAATAAATAATAATTTGCAGGAAATTTAACACAATAATGTACACAATAAATAGGGCTATAATGAAAATGTGACTCACATATATTGTTCCAAATGCAAACTGATGTCTTCAAGTTGTTCCAATTTGACGCAGGCACTTTCCACTTGATTCTTGCTGCTACCATACACCCATTAGCTGCTCACAGGTACTCGGGTTGTAGATCACACTATCTTCCAAAACTAGTAATGTTTTCTTCCAATTCGGCAACACTCCAGTCACTAATTTTATCTTGGTAATTTTTTTATTTAAATAAATTAATGTTTATTGAGTGGTATCGTTTATAAAATGTTTAAATGTTGTCCAAAATTTATTATAATTTCACTTTTATTTTTAGATGCCGGATCAAATGTAAATTATTTAAAAGAAATTCGTACCAGGAAATAAAACACAAATGACCAAATAAATGCGATTTTAATTTGGTAGAACGTAGTCAAACCAACTTTGACAAAACGAAAACTTTCAACAAAATCGTCACACAAATTAAATCGTAAAAAGTTTTCCGAAAACTAACAGGTATCGGAGACCGAACTATTTAAATTATTGCCGGTATAAAAACAATTGCTCTAGAATATTCTCTTTGTTATTTATAACTTTTTTCCGATAATTAAATTAGGTTAGAAAAACTTACTTGTTACACAAATACACAACACTGCTTTAACCTTTTTTTAAAAATTGAACAAATTATAGAGAGCTCACCACTTCCAGGGCAATTCCTTTTATACCTTTTTGGTTGTTACTAAAACTTCAATTTTTTTTTAGCAAACCTACGTTTGTAACTAAGTCTCTGATTGGTTGAAACATTTTATAATTTTGACTAAAATAGAAATTTGGCCATAACTTTTTTATATACTAACGGATTCAAAAACTAACGATAGAAATGAAAACTATATAAAATTTCGAATAAATAGACACCCAACAAGATATGATTCCTTAAAATAATATGCGAAATCACCTAATCTAATTTAAATTTGCTTATAACTACCTAAACTTACAAGCTACACTTAATCTAATTACATAAACGTAATCCTGGTAAAATTTTACATAGGAAAACACACTTTTAGAGTTTCAAATCTTGAATTTAAAGAAATTTTAAGTTTATGTAAAAAAAATCCTAAATTCAACCCATATTTCACGAAATTTTGCGGTGAAATGCATTGTATCCTTTTAAATACTATGAGATACTGAGGAAGGACTCCTATTAATTACTTTAAGAATATAATTTAAGCCTAAAAATATAAAAAAACTATAAATTTGTGCAAAAAACCTAGAAATTACAACATAACCAAACTTAAATCTAAAATTGCAAATAACTTATATTTAAAAACGTTTTTATAACTCAAAATGTTATGCTAGAGGCTTGTAATACTTGTCTTTATTATATTTAATGTTCATTTCAACTGTATTGTATCAAATAGTGTTGCATTAAAAAGTCACATCGTTTAACACACTTACTTGAATTTTCACTACAAAAATGTATATAACTGTGAATGTCTTTGTGTTAAAATGTTCTATGCATTGCTCTTGCTATTAAAATTATATCACTATGTTTGTCACAGAGTTGCATCCAAAAATATGTGAGAAATATTCCTATTAAGTCCATATTATAACCCTTTCATGAATTTATCACATTTCCTGCATTCTAAAACTATTTACACAATATCCCTAATATAATTCTAACTTTACAATTTATGTTTAAACACCTGTAAAATATCCACTTGCTAAAATACTCTCGAAAACTTGACTTTTATTGAAATAAAGGAAAAACTAAATTGACTTTACGAAAATAAGTGTATTTAACATTCTTGACATTTTTGTTGGTAGCACAATGCTTTTTATGATGAAATCAAATTGTATAAATAATATTCAGATTAGAAACTATAGGATATACAGGAATCGTTAAATGGGAAAAAAGTTTCTTACATTTATACCATTGAGTAAACACACTGAGATATTGATTAATGTTAATTAATGTTAATAACTTTTTTATTTATAAAGTAACGATTTGAAAATTAGTGTATGCGTACTGTTCAATAGTCTTTATATCATTTTATAAAAAATATTGTTCTAGGCCTGCTAGATATTAACAAACAATTGCCAACTTTCTTTTTTGTTATGGACGCCATATTTGTTTTATATATTGTTTAAAAGCAGAAAAAAATTGCAATACAATGGTATAATATTCAATAAGGTTTATACTTAATTCCAATGAAATATTGGAAATTTTGTATTTATCGATGTTTTGAAAAACAAATTGTGTATACGATTGTAAGATTATTTTAATCATGAACTATTAGATTTGTAATAAGTAACTGATACAGTAACAACAAATTATGTATTATTGAAAATAACAAACAAACAAATGTAAATATTTATAAATGTTCAAATTGAGCTCCATTTTGTTTTAAACATAAAGCGACTCTACGTGGTACATCTGCAGTCGCACGAGCAATCATATCACAATCAATATGATTAAAACAGTTTAATATTGCTCTTGATTGAACAATGGTTCGTTGTAAATATTCGATCTGACATACCCCCATAAGAAATAATCCAGTGGATTTAAACAAAGTGATTTAGCGGGCCATCCTATAGGTCCGTAAGTGCCAATCCAACTATTGGGAAATCTGGTATATAAATAGTCTTGACTATTCTTGCGTTATGGGCGGCACATCCATCTTGTTGAAAATATTTCATACTTTCTATGTAATTTAGAGGCAAATCGTCTAGCATATCTTCCAAATGCGTTTGAAGGAAATTAAGATATAAATTAGAATTTAAATTTCCATTTATAATGTAAGGTCCAAGAATTTTATCATTTAATATCCCACACCAAATATTAATTGAAAAACTTTTTGAGGCCTCGTTTGGTACATCAAGTGCAGATTTTCGGTTGCATAATAATGTTTATTGCGGGAATTGAATACACCTGAATTAGTCAAGCTACATTCATCGCTCCACAGTATTTTCTTATAAATAATCGGATCTTCAGTCATTCTATTGTTTATCCATTGACAGTATTCAAGTCTTCTGTTCGTATCTCCATTATAAAGCATTTGTACTTTAGTAAACTTATAATCATGATAATTATGCTTTTGCGATCGGTAATGTTACATTCATTCGCTATAAGACGGCTTGATGTTTCAAGATTTAAATGAACTTGCGCCAAAACATTTACATCGTTATCATCATTATGACGAACATGTTTACCTTTTTAATAAAATACTTATCTTTTTTGAAATTTTTAATGGTGTATTTAAATTATACAATCTAAACGTTTCGATAACACTTACAGTTATCTTCGTCAGTTTTTAGTTTTTAATTTTTCAACTTTGACAAAATTGTTTAAAACATCTTTAACAATTCTTACAAATATTACTACTGACGAAGATAACTGTAAGTGTTATCGAAAGGTTTAGATTGTATAATTTAAATACACCATTAAAAATCCCATAAAAGATAAGTTTTTCATTTTTCAACTTTGACAAAATTGTTTAAAACATCTTTAACAATTCTTACAAATATTACTACTGACGAAGATAACTGTAAGTGTTATCAAAACGTTTAGATTGTATAATTTAAATACACCATTAAAAATCCCAAAAAAGATAAGTATTTTATTATGAGTGTTAATGGTGAAAGTTTACATTTTCATATATTTACCTTTTGGCTGCGAAACTTTTTCAAATTTAATTAAATTCCTTGAAGTTCTTGAGAACATAAATCTAGACGGATGTTGTCGTTCCGGATACGTATTTTGGTAAACAAGCGCAGCGACTTTAGAGTTACGATAGTTTTTAATGTAAACGTTGTACATATCTAGTTTTTCAGATTCATTGTACCGAACCATCTTAAATCTTAACGTATTGAATCAGATTTCACTACTGTCTTGTTAACCTAATATGTATAAGACGTATTATTTCGTGCATCAGAATTTGTTTTTCAAAGCGTTCTTCGATAAATACAAAATTGCCAATATTTCATTGAAATTAAGTATAAACCTTATTGAATATTGTACCATTGGATTGCAATTTTTAAACATTGTATAAAACAAATATGGTATCCATAACAAAAAAGGAAGTTGGCAATTGTTTCTTAATATCTAGCAGGCTTAGAACTATGTTTTTTTTATAAAATGATATAAAAACTATTGAACAGTACGCATACACCAAATTTCAAATCGTTACCTTTATAAATGAAAAAGTTATTAACATTAATGAAAAATCACAATTTTTACATTATTATGAATATCTCAGCAAACTTTGATTTTTTTTAAATGCATTACCGGTTTTTTTCTGTGTATAAATGTAAGAAACTTTTTTCCCATTTAACGATTCCTGTATATCCTATAGTTTCTAAGATCCCAATGGTGAGCATTCAAATTTTTCACCGTATATGGTATATATATATATATATATATATATATATATATATATATATATATATATATATATATATATATATATATATATATATATATATATATATATATATATATATATATATATATAATATATATATATATATATATATAGGTGTTTAAAAGGATCGGCAATATTAAAGGGTGTGATTGTCCAGGTCATTTTATACAATAAAGTTCCTATAAACATAGGTCCGCAAACGCTTCGTCACCGATCTACAGCGTGTTGAAGTTTAATTTAAAAAAACAGTCAAAATTAGATTTTTCCAAAACGGCTTGAGATATCATAATGAAATTTTACGCGTGTCAATAGCTGTGGGAGACGCATACTTTGCAATACAACACGATGTTTCAGTCGTACCACTGGCGAGCGTATTAGCACGTCACGGGCTATTTTTCAAGAAAAAAGTAGGATGCCGCTCTTGACTTTTTGTCGTGCGACGTACCGTTTTTGAGTTAAAAAAACAGTTTAGTGCATGTCCGTTTATTACAGAAAAAAAGTTTTAAAAATCAAGTGTTTCATTCAAAGGCAAAAACAATTATTTCACCAAACCAAAAATGTTACCAACCAAAAATTACAAAAACTGTTCAAAGTGACCACCTCGAGCTCGGATGCAAGAATCCAATCTTCTCCTCATTGACTGGCGAACTCTCTCAAAAACACCAGGATTTGTTTTAATTGAGTTGCACCCAGCAATGATTCGATTGCTTTAAGTCTTCTGCGTTTTCCAATAGAGTAGCGTACACCAAGGACTTCAAATGGCCCCACAGGAAAAAATCAAGGGGATTTAAGTCCGGGGAACGTGCAGGCCATAAGTGAGGTCCGCCCTGGCCAATCCAACGATTTCCGTATGCTTGTGTTAAGAAATCACGAGCTACTTGACTAAAGTGGGCTGGTGCCCCATCGTGCATATACCACATTGCATCTCTAATTGCTAATGATACGTCCTCCAGAAATCCAGGGAGCGTGTTTTCCAAAATGTTGCGATCCACCTCTCCGGTAAGTCTCCCGGGTAGAAATACCGTCCAATTAGGCAGTCACCCACAATCCCAATCCAAACGTTCAAAGAAAACTAATGTCGAAAACGATCTTCAACAATTTCATTTGGATTTTCTTCACACTAAACATGGTTATTATGGAAATTCCGTATTGCATTTCTTAAAAAACTCGCTTCATCGGTGAACAGAATCAACATCAGGAGTTGGGGTATTTGAACCATTTTGTGCAAAAGCCATTACAGAATGCAATGCGAGGAGGAAAATCAGCAGGAAGAAGTGCTTGAACGCGTTGTATATGGAACGGATACAACAAATTTCCCTTAAGAATGTGCCAAATAGTCCCATTACTTACATCCAAAGCGTCAGCAAATTTTCGATCTTCTTCAATCATGTCCAGCACATCCTCTTTCAGCTCTACCGTTCTTGCTGTCCTTGGCCTTCCTGCTCCTCCATTTCGTCTTAATGTGCCTGTTTCATAAAGACGCTGATGAATACATTCGAAAGTTTTTCTATCAGGAGTAATACGGCCCGGAAATCTTTCAGTATGCAACCGCCTAGCTTCTGATGCATTCCAATAAGCAAGTCCATAAATGTAGTGCATGTCGGTCATCTCGGCATTCATATAGCGATTCATGATAAGGAACTTCAACAAATTCGACACATACAAAATTATTAAACACGAGACTCATTCAATATGTCAGTGATATGTCAGTGAATAATACAAGAATGTTTAAAAATATTTTTGTAAGCATGATAAATGGACATGCACTAAAATGTTTTTTTTTACTCAAAAACGGTACGTGGTGATAAAATGTCAAGATAGCTTTTTTCTTCACAATTGAACAAAGAATTAAAAAATATTTTTTATATTTACAGAAATCAGCGGCATCCTACTTTTTTCTTGAAAAATAGCCTGTGACGCGCCAATACGCGCGCCAATGGTACGACTGAAACATCTTGTTGTATTGCACAGCTATTGACACGCGTAAAATTTCATTATGATATCTCAAGCCGTTTTGGAAAATCTAATTTTGACTGTTTTTTTAAATTAAACTTCAACACGCTGTAGATCGGTGACGAAGCGTTTGCGGACCTATGTTTATAGGAACTTTATTGTATAAAATGACCTGGGAAATCACTCCCTTTAATATTGCTGCATTTTTTTTAAACACCCTTTATATATATATATATATATATATATATATATATATATATATATATATATATATATATATATATATATATATATATATATATATATATATATATATTATATATATATATATATAAATTAATAAACTGCGTGTTACAAAAATGTTCTGTGTAAATGTAGCTTTACACCTACATTAGTAGAAATAGACAAGTGCAGATCGATCCAGCTACCAGAGCACTCGAAGTATTTTCAATTTGATTTCAATTGAAATAAAACAAGGCTACACTAAAAATTATAACTTTAAATTTTTTTCATGATTTTTGAAATTAAAAAAATTGCGCATTTAAGGATTTTATTAAAAATAAATACATGTTTTTCATTTTCATTTCATTATTGCATTTGTGCCAAATTAGGCACATATCAAATTTGTGTAATTTTTTTGTCAAAAAATGATCTATAATTTTTTTAATATTTTTCTCCTGTATCTACCAGTATTTAGTATCGTTCATATTTTTGTTTGAAATCAAAAAGATATGATGCAGTAAGGGGTTAATGATATTGGTGCGCAAAAAAGTAAAGTGGGTTAAACGTAAAAAGTCAGAAATTAATGTGAAAAATGCTATTTTCTTATTTTCTTGCTACACGCAGCATTATGGTCAATGGCGTTTTTATTATGCGGTTTTTTACATTCAATTTTCTGTAGAGGTAATTTTTCTATTTTCGGTAGACATCAATGGCTTTGAAAAATCGTTCTACATTCTTATTGCCACTTCAGTATAATGCTACGTATAGTTTAGTCGGGAAATTATAATGTATTATAACATTCTACTTTTTTTTAACTATATTAGAAACCCCTCATAAAACAAAAATAATTTTGTCATTATTTGAAACATTTTTGTCATTGTGATTAAATTTACGTAATAAAAATAAATTACATAAATAAACACATAGAAAGAAGCAGTACTTCTATAAACTCTGAAAAAACCTTAGAATCTAGAGATTAAAGTCAACCGTAAATTTTCTTAAACTTAATACATTTACAGATACCGTACTTTTTACACAAAATGCCTGAAGAAATCTAGAGTACAATGAATTTTGTATTGCTTTTTTAATTACAGGATAATAAAAAAAAGCCGAAATAGGAAAAGGTATAAAACCAAATTACGCGTTTTTATCACTGTCGTCGCGACCCATCGCGTTTATAGAATTAAATTAGTATTTAAGAGTTCTTTAAGACAAACATAGATTAATCTTTTAAATGTCTATTTTCTTAACTTAATAATATAAATGGTGTTGGACAAGATAGAAAATTTAATCATGTGCTAAATACAATTTTATTATTTATTACGTATAATTCACACTTCATCACTCTCCAGTTTTCTTAAATTGGGATCTTCTGCCATTTTATTATTGAGTTTAGTACTATTATTGTTAACATAATCCCTTTTTGTGTTGTTATTCTTAGGAGTTGGTAACTTGCCATCTGAGTTATTTTCTGTTCGCGCTTCCTTCAAGTCCTCGTTTTCTTTATTACCAACTGGTTTGTTCAGAGCATTTTCTATTTTATTGCTCATTTCAATTAACTACAAATAAAGTACAACATTATTATCGTAAATATTAATTTATAAACAAAATAATCATAACGTTTAAAAACCTTTACAATAAACTAAAATATCTGGTGTGGAACAACGCACGACGTACAAAGTGAAGATAAAAAGAATTTTTAGGATAATTAGGTAACCTCTCGTGTAATGAAAATAGACGTCGTAAATGTAATAGCAATGGTTCATGCCAGGTGGATGTTAATAATGGTGGTACCTATGTGCAAACATATTGATCAGCCCACTCGTTACGGCATATCATAATCTACATGTATTGGGTAACTTCTTTAGCAATATAAATTGTGTAATAGAAAATTCTCAGATCACTATTGTCAATTATTCTCTTTATAGTGGATTCAATAACTACGATAAGAAATTATAATAAGCAAAACTACAAAGCTATGATACGAGGGCGTATTTTTATGTTATCTACCTAGCCATGAAACAAAATAGTGACAATTCCAAACAAATTATTAAAACACTGCTGTCACTGTTAGAAGTACACTGCTGAGTTGTGTTAAGTTTGCGCCGTTTACAGAGATTTGAGACAGTCTCTTTGTCGATAAAATGAGTGAAACTAAGATTGAACATCGCAGCGTAATAAAGTTCCTGACAAAAGAAGGCAATGGTCCAAAAGCAATTCATGAAAGAATGATTGCTGTTTATGGGGAAGATGCACCATCTTATTTTCAAGTAAAATATTGGTCTACCCTTTCGATGTGGTCGAGAATCAATTATCGATGACCCAAAGTCTGTACGACCCGTTGAAGCTCGAACTGAAGACATTGTGCGAAAAGTCGAAAATTTGGTACTGAAAGATCGGCGGGTAAAGATCCCTGTAATTGCCAATGAGGTCGAAGCAAGTGTCCTCAAAATTATGCACGACGATTTGGGTATCAAGAAGGTGTCTGCACAATGGATACCCAAATTGCTTACACCTGAACAAAAACCGTATAGAGAAGAAGCTTCTCTAGAAAATTTCTGAGTTGGAGAGGGACAAAAAAATTTTTTCCTCGAATTATCACCGGGGATGAGATGTGGGTACATCACTGGGATCCTCCTACTAAACAAGAATCCATGCAGTGGGTCCAGTACCATAACGCAAACTCGGACCCCCAATTTTTCATCAATCAAATTATTCAAAAGGAGAAAGAGAGACAATCAATTACAATTTTGTTGGGGTTTGTATATATAACTTTACACGAAATTATAATTTCAAAATCTAAACATAATAAAGTACACTAAAACAAAACAACTAAAATAAAAATAGGATAAGACATTAAGATATTACTATGTAGAGTTGTAGACAATAAACGCGCTTTACGCCCTTAAAATTTTTTTTAGCAATATCTATTAAATCATCCAAATCAAGTTTTTTTGCATGTTACTGTTCAATACTTATAATCGACAAATCACAGCCTTTCTTCGAACATAGCACTTCTTAAATAATTCTTTATCAATTTTAACTTTGAAAATGACCTCCCCGCCATCGCAACAGTAACCGGTAAAGTCAAAAATAATAATATACCAGTGCATACATCCGATAAACATGATGCTGCTCACTTGTTTTTTATTTTTATAAAATCGACCAACTCTTTTATCGTTTTCAGCGTATTCAAGTGTTCTGCAAAAACTGCTTTCAGAGATAGAATTTGATTTGGAAATGCAGCAGATAAATCATTACTGTAATACTTTTGAAGATTGCTGACCATGGTGTATAATTCTTCATTTTCAAAATATTATTCGGCGAAACAAAATTTAATTTTGAGTTTATCTCGCTCATGCTTTCGAACCGATTCTTCAGCTGAGTAGTAATGATATCAATACTAGATTTATACACAGATACTTCAACTATTCTCTCGTCAGTCCTTGTAACAAACTTCGAACGTATTGTTAATAATTCACCTCTATGTAGGCAACTTAACGTGCATTTCGTGCAGCGTGTGTTGCATATATAGTTACATAAAAACATGCATTTAATTATTTTAGTTAGAACTCGTACGCATGTCGTTTGGACATTCAGTTTCAGGCATGTTCATTCGTAAAGACTACTTTAGCGATGCTTGGTTGATCATATTTTTAACGGTGATCTAAGCATCCTTTATTGCTTTGATAATTTTTTTAAAAAAGTGCTATACAATTTGTATGGTGAGTTATTTTAAACTATTACATTAAAGTTTTATTTTTTATTTTAACTTCACCTTTACACGTTTAAACACATCTACGCAATTAAATGTTTTACCGTTAACCTAAGTTACAGTATAAGTACGATTAATCAAGAATGAGATCTATTCATTTGGGAATTATTAAGCGTAAAAATCAAGATTTATTTCAACCTGAAGCAATATTACGCAACAATTTTACAAAACGCTGACACAGCAGGCATCTATTTCGTTATCTACAGTGTGACCAAGAATAAGGTATTCTGATTCCATTAATTACTCACAACATTAAGTATTCATTAGGTTATAACGTTACTAACATTAGTATTAAGGTATTCCGTTTATAATCAAATAGGGGTTGTGTAATAAATTTGTTATTGTAGAAATTTCTTTTAACTTTACTGTATAATGGTTTACTTGTTTATTCCATATTTAAAAACAAGTTGGCGTCCGAGTATTTAACTATTAGTTTCAGGAAGAAGCAACACCGATTTTAAACGCACGGTTTAGGTTAGGTCAATAATCGCGCGCGAGTATTGACCTAACCTAACCTGTGCGTTTATTAATCTAACGTAATACTGTACGTGTGTCCGCGGACAAGACCCAAGGCCGGCAACATTCCCGTTTCTCGCGCGTTTCGCTCTTTAAAGTGTAACCGTCATCGAGTGAACATTATTATAATGCATTCTCCTGTTTATGAGCCATCAGCGGACATTAGATATTTTACTGACTTGTTAATAAACTATTACAACATAACCGTTCAAGATGATGATGGAAACGATCATGTGGATGAGATTAATGTATCTCAAATCCAAGATGATGGTTATGATTCCCAGAAGAGGGAGAAGAGCGGTAAGATAGAGGAGAAGGACGAGTCTCAAAACCATGATGACGCTGATAGCGACGAGTCACGGTCGAGGAAGAAGAGAAGACCGATGTAGAATGTGATTAAATAAGTGATGTATTGTTTTTTTATAATATATTTTCAAACGCTAAACTTTCCTTCAATTTTTATTAATAAACTTGTTTTCCTAACGGTGTTCGTACCTGCACAAACAATGTTGCAGTTAATGCGAAAGGACGGTTAGATGAGTAATTATAATAAGCGTGAGTCTAATTTTCTTTTGCACACTGTAAGTTAAACCATACTCCTATTTTTTGAATTGAGAGCTGATTTTGAATGATTAAATTAAATCAATTTGGTATTTTTGAATTGTGGTTGTTTGGTTTTAGCAAAGTTTAAGTTAGTCCAATCAGTATTTTTGAACTGTAAGCTGGTTTTCGCCTGCTGTAAGTTATGAATGATTGTTTGAGATTGATTTGGTTGATTGATTGATTGAGATTGATCTGATGGTTTGATTTTATTGAACGTGATTTGTTTGGGATTGATTTGGTTAATTGATTTATTTGTTTTAGAAAGAGTGGAGGGAGAGACGAACATGATTAACTTCTATTACAGAAGACATTCATTAGTCTGTACACCACTAGATGGCGCCACAAACAAACTCTAATTAGTCCTAGAAATATACCGCTATGCGGCGCCGCCTCTATTATATTTGCTAGTTTAAAGATATATCACCGGATGGTGCCACAAAACACTAATTAGTCCTAGAAATAAACACTAGGTAGTGCCACCTTCATTACAGAAAATTTTCATTAGTCCATACACAACTAGATGGCGACACAAATTCAAATTTCGCAACAAGGGGGCCGCGACAAGAGGTGCATATCTTAACACATGTTCCTATACTTGCCTTATGAGATAAACTACGCAAACATGAATAGGGATATTGTATTTATAGCGGCGTGTAGCTGAACTTGGTGATATTTATAAGCAAAGTGAATGGAAAACAGACAGTTATTTATTGTAACTAAATATGGAATTAAAAGTAACAGCCTACTTAAAATCTAAGTTTAATACAAATTGAGGAAAAAGTGGTTACTGAGTTGTTTCACCCTATGTAATTAAATAAATTAAATGGATAATACCGTGTTGCTCCTCTACGGGCGTTAATAACTGCTCTACACCTTGCAGGCATACTTAGAATGCAGTTGTCTATATGTTCTTGTGGTATTTCCTGCCAGATAATCGGTAATACATCTCTTAGCTGCTGAATTGTGGTTGTCTGTGGAATATCTTGATCTAGTCGCCTCTGAAGAAAATCCTACACGTGCTCGATTGAATCTGACGAGAACGTTGGATGTGGTAAATGATTTATTTCTTCATTTTGAAAACCGTTCAAAACAACTCGAGCACGGTGGGGTCTTGCATTATCGTCTAAAAAAATTTGATTTTCTCTGACAACGATGTTACGGCATTTTAATACTTAATTCATTACAATGTCTTCATCATAACGGTGACCTGTCAAAGCACCAATAAAGATATGGAGTTCGGTATGCCATCCCAAAGATAGTCCGGTCCATACCATTAAACTGCCTTCACCATACGCGACAACTGACTCGATATATTGAGGCAAGGTACGCTCTCCAGCACTTCGTTAAACTCTTTGGCGTCTACTATCGTTATGGCGACAAAATCGAGACTCATCCGAAATAATATGCAATCCCATTGGGTCACTTCTTTAAGTCTCCTTCTTGACCATTGTACACGAAGCCTTCTTTGTGCAGCAGTTCTAGCGGGACATCTCAGAGGACTGTAGGAAGTAAGTCCTGCTTCGAACAATAGATTTCTTATCGTTTGAGTACATATCACATTCCTGTTGCATTTTAAATGACTTGCTGCAGGTGCGAGCCGTAGAGAAACGGCGCATTCTTGCATTTATTCTTACAGGTCCATCTTGTCGAGGTGTTGTGATTCGACGTATCTGTCTCACGAAAATGTGATATGGTACGAGAATTCACACTCTGCGACGTTCCTAGCAATTCTGAGATATCTACCTGTAGGTGCCCCCTATGATGCATTTGTATCACCAAATTTGCCTGTTCCACCGTTAAATCATTTCTCTGCATTGCTTTTGTAATTAATTAAGCAAATATTCTCTCTAACTTAAATAATAAACCACAACGATTATCAAAACTTCAGAAAAGCTAGATTTTCAATCAACACAATTTGTTAGTTGACAGGAAAACAAATAACAACCGCACCAGTATTAGATGTTTTCTGTTTATAAGTGTAAAGCCACGACTCCTTGATCTATTTGTTAATAAAACATTGTTTGTAAATGCAAGGTATTAATAAGTCATCGTTAAATACTAAATGAATAGGGATATCCCTATTCATTTTTGCGTGGTTTAGATTTAGGGCCCCCTTATTAGAATACTATTTCCAGCCAGCCATGGGGTCCACGGCAAGGGGGCGTAGGCCCGGGAGCAAGTTCCTGTATCTGTCTTATTTGATAACATTTAAACATTCCAGGGTCGACCGTTTCTATAAAATATCAATAATACAGGGTCATTTCAAATACGTTGTAATTTATATACGTGCTAATATTAGTGGTTCGCTAAACTAGTAACACTAGAATATATCTCAAGATAAAATAGAAAACGTACTACTGACTCGAAATCGGGTAAATATAAATTTATGAAGATGAATACGGTACAATCTCTGAGAACGAGGAAGAAGGTTTGAAAGCGTGTGTAGTATTTCCAGGGTCGTACTGAAAACAGCTAATTTAAGAATAATCTCACATCTGTAGTGCTAATAGTAGCAAATAAAAGGTGTATATTATCCTTTGCATGTATCTAAAGTACCACCGAATGAGCATTATTATTGTTATGAATCAGCATCAGGGATATTATATGTTTTGCGGGTTGTAAATAAACTATTACAGTATAATCGTTCAAAGTGAAAAACGATGAGATGGATGAGTTAAAATGTATCTTAAATGTTGATAACAGCGATGCTCTCTCTATGAAATTTCAAATAAGCTAAATTACGTCATTCATTTCAGATTAGAAATTTAAAGTGTTTAATTAGCGTAGCTATTAACGTCAACTACTAAAAGTCCATATAACGTGAAGTATATGAGCATAATTGAACTTACAGATAAATTATCCATAATTTTCGAAT
Organism: Vesta saturnalis; assembly: GCA_036346205.1. NCBI lineage: Eukaryota > Metazoa > Arthropoda > Insecta > Coleoptera > Lampyridae > Vesta > Vesta saturnalis. The sequence goes on along the minus strand of JARFJB010001851.1, from coordinate 6,888,041 downwards.
ATACACATAGGTGCTGGTTGCTTAGAAAGAGAATCTGCCTATATAAAAAACACAAGGATATAAAATTATTATTACTATTTCGACTAATATATTTTATTTAAACCTTTAATGTATTTTACAGCAGCAATATTTTAAAAATATTTGTAAGTACGTTATTGTAACAAGATGTTAATGAGTGGGTGATTACCACTTTCCCAATCATTTTAATGAAGTTGTATAACTGTTTAATAATAATTGCATGCCATAAAAAGAGCTTATCGTATATGTAAATTTTACAACCTCAAGCCTCAAGTCATTTAAAAGTAATTTTGTACAGTCATTGAAGGTTGACTGGTTTCGAGGTGAAATTATTTTTAAAACTTACTTTTTGTACTAATTTGCATGTTTAAGGACTTTGTGTTTAATTACAGACTTGTATTATTTTATTTTTTAGATTAGGACTTGCATTACTATTCTTCATTTATATCGGGCTCGTCGATATAGACGCTTGTCTTACCACTATGTTTTACGCCAAATTTTTCACGTGATCTAATGCACGAGATTGCGCATTCACAGTGCCTCCAGCTCGTCGGTCATTTATTGTAAATATCATTTTCATGCTACATGCTGTACTTAGATTTTGTATATTATATGCGACTGTTTCTTCGCATTGTGAACATCGAGCAATTAAACCGTAATTTAATTCTGATTGTGTGTTACCAGCTAAGGTGGTAGCAGAAAACGATTTTAAGTCCCAGCTTAAAAGCACTTATATGATTGTTCTAGAGGATACGGTCTTACATAAGCAGTTAATTAATAAAACCAGACTCTATTTACAGAAAATATTTATTAGTCAATATACTACCAGCTGGAATCAAAAACTAAACCGCATTAACCCTGAAATATACCGCTATAATGGAAAACATACTGAGATTGCAGAAAACATTCATTAGTCCATACACCACTAGATGGAGCCGTAAACAAAACCATAATTAGTCCTTAGAAATGTACCGCTAGGTGGCGCCACCTTCATTACAGAAAATATTCATTGATCCATACACCACTAGATGGCGCAACAAATTCAAAAATGCCAAGCTAAGAGGCTATGACAAGAAGACGCAAACCTTGACACAAGTTCTTGTAGCTGTCTTATAAGTTAGCATTATGGCCTCCTACTTAGAATACTATTTCCAGTCAAGGGGCCACGACCAGAGGGGCACAGACCTAACACAAGTCCCCGAAGGCTTGTCTTACAAGATAAAATTAGGGCCTCTTATTCAAATTTCCTGTCTAGTAGGTTAGGCTACCCAAGGTCAACCTATTTCTCAAGGGAGACAACTTTCTCAAAGTAAACCTACTTTTTCAAGGTAAACCAGTTTCTCAAGGTAAACAAATTTCTCAAGGTAAACAAATTTCTCAAGGTAAACAACTTACTCAAGATTAAAGAAAACATTCATTAGTCTATACACCACTAGATACCACCACAGACAAACCAAAACAGATCCAAGAGATAGCTCCTACACTTGTCTTACAAGAATCTCCTTATTAAAACAATTTCAAATTTTCCGCGCAAATCCATGTCCAAGGTCAACAACTACCTCAAGATCAACCACTTTCTCAAGGTAAACCAGTTTCTCAAGGTCAACCACTTTCTCAAGGTAAACAATTTTCTCAAGGTCAACCACTATCTCAAGGTCAAAAGACAAAGGCGAGGTCATCGGAAATACCCCTGTCCCGAATTTGCAGGCTGAATTACGTCATCAGAAAGTCCCAGGCTGAATTACGTAATCGGAAATTCCCAGGCCGAATTACGTCATCAGAAATTCCCAGGCTGAATTACGTCATCGGAAATTCCCAGGCCGAATTACATTATCGGAAATTCCCAATATCAAGCCGAGGTTAGCCACGTGGCAGGCCTAGGGGAATTCCCAAGGTCAAAAGTGAAAGTTGAGATGCCTCTGTTCTACTTATGAGATTTAGTAGATTCAGTGATGTTTATATTTGTGAATGCTTTCAAATGCAAGTTTTCCACTACTTTACACTTACAACATAACTTGATTAAATTTTGTAAAATTTGTTTTCTGGTTGATATTTTTCATCGTTAGCTTTCGGCTGTAAGTACATGTTTAGGTTTGTTATCTTCAAGGCTTTATACGTATATCAAACTGTTATATTAATAGCAGGCTTGTGTTTATGTTTTCAATTTTTCAAATTTCACAAAATTATATCAACGTCTTTAACAATTTTAATAGATAATATTACTACTGACGAAGATAACTGTGTTATCGAAACGGTTAGATTGTATTTTAATATGTGTATTAATGATGAAGGTTTACATTTTCATATTATTAAAATTATTTCTTTTTTTTTATTTCCACCTTGCAAGTTAGAAGGTCGTGTGCTGTTTCGCACCAGATATTTTAAAAACAGTTTCAAAGTAAGCATTTAAACTAGATACCAACCTAAAAATTAATTTCTAAAGCCGATGTCGTATCAAAAACACCGTAAATGAGGTTTACGCGTTTTAAATCCTGTTTAATTAATTTTTAAAGTTTGTTTGGCTTTTTTTATCAAGAACTTTTATAAAGAAAATTTATGTAGAATGGAATTATCTTTAGAAAATATATCTACATATTTCCCTAAAGAGTTGATGATCATTCAGATATTTAAAAAAATGATTGAATACTTAAATTCCACCTTAGAATTTTTTGCCGCCGAAATAGGCATAGCACGAGAAAATTACATAGAATATAATCAATTTGTAATTTTAAAACCTATATGTTAATATTTTGATGTATGTGAAATATGCAGCTGTTTCATAAATATTTGATAAAAACCGAAAACTATGCCTAAACCCCGTCAGATTTCTTCCAAAATACAATCCTCGCCAGAGGAAAATCAAATAGAGGAGGAATTAATTAGAGCGCTCTAAAATTAATGGGAATTCGACACACCTTTGAGACGGTTCGAATCTTTCAGTGCCCCTAAATATCCTTATAAGTGCAATAAAAAAACGGAAAATTGAACCAACGCCACCAAGGGAACCCAATACAAATGTTTTACAAACCTGACTCTTTTGTTGTATCTCTATTGCAATTCGACTCCGCGTCTGTACCGGCTAGAAACTCTACAGTGATATCTATATTTTCATCACTGCTCAAAGCCATTCAATATCTTTTCACAATAAGATCTAGACCATCTAGTTAGGCACAAATTAACATCTAATTAAGAGAGTGACATTAAAGATCTTTGGAAATGTGTCTGATGGGAAGCCCTATCGATTTTCTAAATAAGCACTCGTAAAAGTGAAGGATTTAACCTGAAGCAAACCTTCTGATGTCATAAGCAAAAATGTGCCATTATCAAGCTGTTTCATTTTCTAAAAGGAAAAGTCGGTTATATGTTGATAGTATAAATATTCTATGGAGCCCCCTTTGAATGGTAGCGTGGCCTGTAGCTTGTAATCACACCTTTAAGCTGTGAATTAAGACTCTAATTGGTTGTTAGTTTTATTAACCACGCATTGATATAGTAGAGTTAAATATTGCACCCACTGATCAGTTATATTTCCCCAATTTGAGTCATAGTAAGCTTTGACGCATTCGGGTACATTCATTTTAGTGTAAATCTCATTGTAATTAGTTTCGGATAATGAGAATGCCAGATTGTGCAAATATTGCTTCGCTGATTTGAACTTCCTCAGATGTAATGCCTATTTTTTTAGTTAACACTTCTCTATTAAACATTTGAAGAACGTGAAAGATTTAGCTTTAGGAAAGTTTTTCGAAAAAACACTTGTACTCTTTCCCAACCGGGATTTCGATTCTGAAAAGTATTTACAAAACAGGTTACGCCTCCTTATTTTCTTCGGCAATCAAGCAAATTGCAACGATTTCACTTAAACCATTTTCGCCTTTCATAATTATACAGGGTGAGCTATGACGAACTTTACATACTTATGCCATATATAGAGTCCCTTATGGGGAATATCATATGACCACTAAAAGTGTCAACTCCGCTTTTTTATTAATGTACAGGGTCACTTATCAATTTTGATAAAAAATGCATTTGGCTATAATATCTACACGGATTATCTGATTTTTCTGATTGTTTGGTGAAACATTACACTATCATGTAGTATTAGATCGGCGTGCTCATATCTTAGAAATTCCAGGACCGGCCTCGGAAAAATTAATTGGGCCTGTTCTTGTTAAAAAATTCACCCTGTATAGGATTTTTTAAACTTGTAATTAGTAATTATCAAAATACACAAAGAGACAATGAAAACCATGTGTGTGACATTTTTGTCACATTTTTATTTCATTTGTAATAAACGATCAAATTTGAGTGAAATTGTAAATCCGCCGTAGCTTATCACGTAATAATGTAATAATTGAAAAGCAACATTATCAGTGGCAGATATTTTAAATAAAAATAAGTACAGAATACGTGAACATTGCTTTATCTACATTGTTACTGTTCCTTTGTGTCGTTTCCAGGACCCGATTAAACAATTTTTAAAAATTTAATTTTTAAAAGAAAATCACCCTGTACATTTTTATAGAACGTAGCTGGAATAATCAAAATACTCAAATAAAATGAAAATTGATTCATCTGCATTATAAATATTTTATTATTAAATATCAGATCAATAAATGTTAAATAAACTGCAACGCATAGTAATAACAAGTAATAAGAACGACTCCAAGAAATTTTAAAATTAAAACTACATAACAGGAAAACGTAAATAATTTAAAAACACAAATTCACAATAATATATAAATAATTACAAATGCCTGTAATTAATAAACTTTCTCTATTTCGTGCGGTAATCGTTTACATTCTCACATTATTTTGCTGCAAAATAATGTGAGGAGGAGTCACATTCTTAAATGATTTTGAAAATATATCAAATTGAATAACTTAACACTTTATAAAAACAAAGTAATCAACAAATAAAAAGTATTCATTGTGGTTAGTAAACGTACACTTGGGTATTAATGAAATATTTTCACTGTTCCATAATCGAAGATTAGGTATTTTATTTAACGTCGTATCTAATGGTACATCGGGAGTACGGAAATTTTTCGTACAGCCGAAACCATATGATTGTATGTGATGACGTAGAAGTAATCCTGACGAGGATAAATCTATAAACAATGACATTAGTTTAGATTAGGTAAACAAAACTACTGTAATCTAACATATAAACGAGATATACAAAATAGGTTTGAAGAGGTATGACTTTCAACGACAAAATGGCAAAACTCGTTTGGTGCAGAGGCAGTGGTACTTGTCTGGCACGCGGTTGGGCCAGGTTCGATTGACATGCAATTTTTTTTTCTGTTAGGTTACAGTAGTTTTGTTTATCAAATCTACTTTTGTTAGATTACAGTAGTTTTGTTTATCTAATCTAATTCTGTTAGGTTACAGCAGTTTTGTTCATCTAATCTAGGAAAATTTCCTAACCTAACTTTTCCGCTGTATGAAAAATTTTTGTACTCCCGATGTACCATTAGTCACGGCATTTATTTAGATTTTAAATTATGCTGTCAATGTGAATTATTATTTTTAGTGTTGCCATCTTCAAATAATTAAACTAGTGAAAATTAATTTTATTTATAAAAAATCAAAATGTTTTAGTAATCGAATTACTCAACAGAGAAAACGTTACAAGACACACGTTGCAGAAAGGCCATTTGCTTACTCGTTAGTTCAATTCCTGACTCTTGCTCCAATTAGCTACCTTCTGCAACCTGTATTTTAATATAAATGCAAATATGCAATTAGAAATACTTATGTATGGATCATGATATTTTGACATTTCTTGTACCTAATTGTTATTTGTAAACATTATTGCTATTATTCATTTATTTAAACTAATATTTCATTTTTTGCATCTATTTTACAATAGTGTTGGAGTTTTTGTTATTTTTTAATTATAATGCCACTTCAATTTTCAAATGCAGAATATGCAGACATAACTTTGTATACGGATTCTGTAATGGAAATGTTAGATCTGCTGCCAGAGAATACGAAAGAAGATTTCCTGGTCGTGATCCAACGTTTGGATCTGTTTTTAGTTATTTGCGAGAAAATGGCACTTTCCCAAAAGCAAATACAGAAAGAAATGTTGATGATCTACAAGGACGACAATACTGGTGATGCTCTTCTTACGAATCCAACAACAAGCACCATGAAAGTAAGTCGAGAACTTAATGTTACCCAATCAAAAGTAAGTAGTGTTACGAAAAAATCGTTTACACCCATACCATATCCAAATAGTGCAGCGACTACATCCTGGAGATGAAATCCACACGTTGCAATTTTGTAGGTGGATTGCAAATCATAGAGTACAACTATACAACTACACAGACGAAGCACAGTTTACAAGGGATGGGATAAATAATTCTCATAATGCACATGTGTGGGCAGAAGAAAATCCACATGCTGTTCGAGAGTTCTGTTCCTAGGTCAGGTTTTCTGTCAACATGTGGATTGGTGTAATAAATGATCCACTGATAGAGCCTCACTTTTTTGATGGTCCTCTAACAGGACAAATTTAATTTGAATTTTTACAAAATACTTTGCCTAACTTACTTGTCCACATAGGAATCCGAGGGATGTATTTTCAATATGATGGGGCGTCGCCTCACTTTTTAGTTGCAGTAAGAAATCATTTAAACAATGTAGAAAGAAATGTTGATGATCTACAGGACGACAATATTGGTGATGCTCTTCTTACGAATCCAACAACAAGCACCAGGAAAGTAAGTCGAAAACTTAATGTTACCCAATCAAAAGTAAGTAGTGTTACGAAAAAATGGTTTACACCCATACCATATGCAAATAGTGCAGTGACTACATCCTGGAGATGAAATCCACATGTTGCAATTTTGTAGGTGGATTGCAAATCATAGAGTACAACTATACAGGACATTGTTCACAGACGAAGCACAGTTTAAAAGGGATGGGATAAATAATTCTCGTAATGCACATGTGTGGGCAGAAGAAAATCCACATGCTGTTCGAGAGTTCTGTTCCTAGGTCAGGTTTTCTGTCAACATGTGGATTGGTGTAATAAATGATCGACTGATAGAGCCTCACTTTTTTGATGGTCCTCTAACAGGACAAATTTAATTTTAATTTTTACAAAATACTTTGCCTAACTTACTTGTCCACATAGGAATCCGAGGGATGTATTTTCAACATGATGGGGCGTCGCCTCACTTTTTAGTTGCAGTAAGAAATCATTTAAACAATGTAGAAAGAAATGTTGATGATCTACAGGACGACAATATTGGTGATGCTCTTCTTACGAATCCAACAACAAGCACCAGGAAAGTAAGTCGAAAACTTAATGTTACCCAATCAAAAGTAAGTAGTGTTACGAAAAAATGGTTTACACCCATACCATATCCAAATAGTGCAGTGACTACATCCTGGAGATGAAATCCACATGTTGCAATTTTGTAGGTGGATTGCAAATCATAGAGTATAACTATACAGGACATTGTTCACAGACGAAGCACAGTTTACAAGGGATGGGACAAATAATTCTCGTAATGCACATGTGTGGGCAGAAGAAAATCCCCACGCTGTTCGAGAGTTCTGTTCCTAGGTCAGGTTTTCTGTCAACATGTGGATTGGTGTAATAAATGATCAACTGATAGGCCCTCACTTTTTTTATGGTCCTCTAACAGGACAAGTTTACTTAGAATTTTTATAAAATACTTTGCCTAATTTACTTGTCCACATAGGAACCCGAGGGATGTATTTTCAACATGATGGGGTGTCGCCTCACTTGTTAGTTGCAGTAAGAAATCATTTAAACAATATTTATGGGAACAGGTGGATCGGACGTGCAGGTCCTATTTCATGGCCTCCACGGTCCCCTGATTTCAACACTGTAGACTATGTTTCGGTACGATTGAGAGAGTTAGTTTATTCGGAAAATATTTATTCCCGAGAACAACTAATTAATAAAATTCTCCTGTGTACGAATGTTGTTAGAAACGATGCTCTGACAATTCGCAAATCGATAAGACATTTAACAATTCGTAAAAAATGCGTAGAGGCTGCTGGGTTTCATTAAGAAAATTTACTATAATTTATTATCACCATTTTCTTGTTTACATTCTAGCAGCTATGGATATGCTTTAGTTTTAGTTTTATTTTCAAAATAGTTTGTTATTGTTATTGGCTACGATTTAGTTATCGTTCTTGGAATTAAATTTAAATAAAATAATACATGATTACCTTGATATGTATTTTTTATAACTACTGTATTTGCAAAAATAAAATAAGGAGTGATCTTTAGAGCTTAATAATTATTAGCAATTGTAATTATTTATAAATTATTGTGAATTTTTTTTTTCAAATTTTTTACGTTTTCATGTTATGTAGTTTTCATTTTAAAATTTCTTAGAGTCGTTTCTTATTACTTGATATTACTATGCGTTGCAGTTTATTTATCATTTATTGATCTGATATTTAATAATAAGATATTTCTTACGAAGACGAAGCAATTTTCAATTCATTTGAGTATTTTGATTATTCCAGCTACGTTCTATAAAAATGTACAGGGTGATTTTCTTTTAAAAATTAAATTTTTAAAAATCGTTTAATCCGGTCCTGGAAACAACACAAAGGGACAGTAACAATGTAGATAAAGCAATGTTCGCGTATTCTATACTTATTTTAGTTAAAATATCTGCCTCGGACAATGTTTCTTTTCAATTTTTACATTATTATGTGATGAGCCATGTCGGATTTACAATTTCACCCTAATTTGATCGTTTATTAAAAATGAAATAAAAGTGTGACAAAAATGTCACGTACATGGTTTTCATTGTCTTTTTGTGTACTTTGAAAATCACTAATTATAATTTTAGAAAATCGTATACAGGGTGAGCTTTTTAAAATGAATATGAATTTTTCCGAAGTCGGTGCTGGAATTTCTAAGATTTGAGTACGCCGATCGAATACTACATAATAGTGTAATGTTTCACCAAACAATCAGAAAAATCAAATAATCCGTGTAGATATTATAGCCAAATGGATTTTTTATCAAAATTGATATATCACCCTGTATATTAATAACAAAGCGGAGTTGACACTTTTTAATGGTCATATGATATACCCCATAAGGGACTCTATATATGGTATAAATATGTAAAGTTCGTCATGACTCACCCTGTATGTGTGGCGAAGCGTAAGAATACGTTCCATCAATAAAAATAATTTTCGGGATATTCGTTCGTATAGCTTTTCATGCGGTCATCTTGAAAATAGAGACATTTGAACACGTCATTTTTATCTACTAAAACTTCGAGCACCGTGCAACCTTAATTGTTTTTTTTTAATTCTAACATATTCTTCTTGTTTTTTATTTGGATTGTTCAAAATTTGTAAAGTTAGTTTGCAACCCGTTTCTTTTGTTACTTGATTTAAATATTTTGTTTGCTCCTACGTTCACGGCATGTTGTGTATCAAGTTTAATATTTTTGGGCAGGTTCAGTCTCTGTTTAGCAAGAAAATTAAAAGACCTAAGAGGTAAATTAATGATTACTACAGTGTTAGGATTTCGATGTTTTTGTTTTTCGATTGTTCTGCTAGCACACAACCAATACTCATGATTTGCATTTTTGGTTATAAGCGAACGCCGGTACCGGTGTCTAGACACTGGGGAATAAGTAGACTGCCGGTAGCGGTTTCCATATTATACATTTTATAAGATTGCCGGAATCGGCATCCGAATTAAAAATATTTGAGATCAAGCCCCGGCAGCTAAGTCACTTCTTAAATTTAAACGTTTCAATAACAGTAAATATACTACATAGTAGTTGCTAATATCTTTAAGAATTACTTAAAATGTTAAAAGAAAAATTAGGTTTCCAATAATCCGTCACGTCCATTCTATTCATGTCTACTTTTACCAGTAGACTTTAACCGAATTACTCTAGAACTAAATACAATAAAATCAATGCCAATTTAAGATTTTAACAAGGTTAGTCTCATCTGTTTGTTTTCAAATTAAGGAATACTGAAAACTACTATTTTGAAAGTTATTTATTTGTTTATGTGAGCTTTAAAAAAGAATTAAAAGAGGATCGCGTACAAGGTTAGCACAGTTATTGCAGCAGAATTGTTTGAAACCTATATCATTATTTAGTGCTAATTTGTTATCACAAAAAAATTTTGGCGCGCCTATCATTAATAGAAAATTAGGGGCAGTGTCTGCTTAACATAAAGTTAGCACAGCCAACGTACAAGTACTTAGCTAACAATGCTTTGCTAAACTGAAATTTGTTTTTGGGCTTAAACTTTATGAAAATCGGAAAAACCCTATAACGAACAACAGGATGATTGATATATTATAATTTGCTGCCCTTTTGGTACCCTAATGGTTTGGGCTAAAACATTATGGAAATCACGAAAATGTTATAACGAAACATGTTATCAGGATGAGTGATATATCATAATTTGATGCTAATTTGGTGGTATTTTCTTATCCTGAAAAGAATTTTGTTGCTCGAGTTTTCCACACTTTTGGGCTACAACGTCATGGAAATCACGAAAACCTAACAAAGCATGGTATCAGGATGATTGATATACCATAATTTGGTGTAAATTTGGTGCTACTCTGTTATCTTGAAACGAAATCTGTTGCTCGTATTTTTTATAAAATTTTTGGGCTAAAATGCTATGGAAGTCAAGAAAACCTAATAATTAACGTGGTATCAAGATTATTGAAATACCATAATTTGGTGCTCCTTTGTAACCCAATCATGGAATTTCTTGCTCGTACTTTACATACAATTTTTTTTAAATGTTATGAAAATCATGAAAACCTCATAACGAGACATAGTATTCGGATGATTGATACATTATAATTTTGTACTAGTTTGGTGCTACTTTGTTACCCCGAAAAGAAATTTGTTGCTAGTATTTTTCATTACATTTCTTGGCTTAAACGAAAACCTTATAACAAAGCATGGTATCAGTTTTATTGATATTCCATAATTTGATGCTAGTTTGGTGATACTTTGTTACTCTAACATAAAATCTCTTGCTCGTATTTTTCATAAAATTTTTGTCCTAAAACGTTATGAAAATCATGAAAACCTTATCACAAAACAATACCAGGATGATTGATATATTATGATTTTGTGTTAATTTGGTGTTATTTTGTTACCCTGAAATCAGATTATATAGTATTATTCAACAAAATTTTGGACTAAAACGTTATAGAAACCATGAAAACCTTATAACGATCATGGGCCAAGATAATTAATATAAGATAATTTGGTGCTAGTGTATAACCTTAAAATGAAATTTTTGCTTGCACTTTACGAAAGGTTTTTGGGCTAAAACGATACGGTTACCCAAGAAATCTTGTAGCCATATATCGTATATTGGGGGGACGCTTGGATTGGATACAGGTCTGTTACTCCAAAGTGAATTTGTAACATTTTTCGCACTTTCAGATTTAAACGGTACAAAAACATTTTACCCACATCAATGATAACATAAAAATTTGATGTTAATCTGAAACATCATTAATACTGTTAATAAAATTGTGCAGTAATAACTCATTGGAATATTATTGTTAGGGTAAGTGCATAATAACAGGATCAACAACGTATCTACGAATGTTTATATTTGTATAAATATTACTTTTTGCCTTCCAACCTATATATAAATATGTAGGCATAGAAGGTTATGCAATCAACTTTTTTTAACTACCGCCTGTGTCTGTGTCTGTGTCTGTGTCTGAGTCTGTGTCTGTGTCTGTGTCTGTGTCTGTGTCTGTGTCTGTGTCTGTGTCTGTGTCTGTGTCTGTCTGTGTCTGTGTCTGTGCCTGTGTCTGTGCCTGTGTCTGTCTGTGTCTGTGTCTGTGTCCGTGTCCGTGTCCGTGTCTGTCTGTGCCTGTGTCTGTGTCTGTGTCTGTCTGTGTCTGTGTCTGTGTCTGTGTCTGTGTCTGTGTCTGTGTCTGTGTCTGTGTCTGTCTGTGTCTGTGTTTGTGTCTGTGTCTGTGTCTGTCTGTGTCTGTGTCTGTGTCTGTGTCTGTGCCTGTGTCTGTGTCTGTGACTTTATCTGTGTCTGTGTCTGTGTCTGTGTCTGTGTCTGTGCCTGTGTTGTGTCTGTGACTGTGCCTGTGTCTGTGTCTGTGTCTGTGTCTGTGTCTGTGTCTGTGTCTGTGTCTGTGTCGGTGCCTGTGTCTGTGTCTGTGTCTGTGTCTGTGCCTGTGGCTGTGCCTGTGTCTGTGTCTGTGTCTGTGTCTGTGTCTGTGTCTGTGTCTGTGTCTGTGTCTGTGTATGTGTATGTGTATGTGTATGTGTCTGTGTCTGTGTCTGTGTCTGTGTATGTGCCTGTGCCTGTGCCTGTGTCTGTGTCTGTGTCTGTGTCTGTGTCTGTGTCTGTGTCTGTGTCTGTGTCTGTGTCTGTGTCTGTGTCTGTGTCTGTGTCTGTGTCTGTGTCTGTGTCTGTGTCTGTGTCTGTGTCTGTGTCTGTGTCTGTGTCTGTGTCTGTGTCTGTGTCTGTGTCTGTGTCTGTGTCTGTGTCTGTGTCTGTCTCTGTGTCTGTGTCTGTGTCTGAAATTCAGCGTAGAAGAGGGGGGATTCGCGGCAAAGAATTTCTAAGGTAGAATTAAGGTTTTAGTTCAATTTTTTTCAGTACCTGAATAATGAATAATTTTATAAGAAAATGTTTCGACATGTTTTCTGAAGAAAATTTAATTTTACATAACTTTTCTTCTAACGTTTCTTAGCCCATTATAGCTCGTAACTATTTTAATCGGAATTTTTTAATAAAACTTTGAAAACTTAGGTGAATTGTCCCATGTAAGAAGAAAGAAGTTAAAAAATCCCAGGTAACCCATAAACCCAGAAAGAAGCGATTCCAAATATCATCACTGAGCACTTTTGGAAGATAAGACGATGAGTGTGATAATTTAATGAAACTTGTAAATTTATAATGAAAAACGTGTTTAATAATAAAATAATACAAGTTTAGAGTTCCATAAAGTTAAAATTAAAATTAACACTTTGAATGAAATAAAGCAAAGCGTTCAACACACAAGGGAACATGGCACTTAGAACACACAGTACGTGTCTGAGATTTGCAGTTATTGGTAGCGCATCTCCTGCGTAATTTTTCTGGCGTATGGACAACGTAATGATCCATGTGGTCAAATCTAATAGCATTCGCATGTCTTGATGATGAGACGTACTTGCCAGATGGTCCTGGGCGTCTTCTTGCAATCTTATAACGTGTCAAATAAGTTTCGGCAAGTGAACTCTAACTGAAATATTTTTTTATGTAATATCCACACGTTCTGAATAGCAGCATCCATAATCTATGAAAAAATTGACCACCGCCACTTTCTATTACGTATTCCGATGCGATAACAGTTTATATTTTGGTCCATACCTTGATTATATCTGTAAATCAGGTGGGGCATTTGGACCACAATATTCTTCTTTTGTTCCGGAGAATATCTTTCCACATTAACAGTCGGTGTTACCCCATACGTTGTAGATACCGCAGTTGCCACTCAATTACCTTTCCAGTGAATAAAAGTAATTCCGTCATTTCTATCTATTGCACTGGCTATTTCTCCTTCCGGTTTTTTCTCAAAATCTGCCTTACTAGGAAATTCTGATTGATTAAGCTTGTGTTTGTTCTTCTGCTTGAGACTCAAAATTTTGTATAATATTATATTCGAATTGTTGCGGAACTCTGTTCCCGCGAAATGTTCCCTTTGCTGAATATCCCATTTGTCTCAAGAAGTAAAATAAACTGGTACCACAAATTGAGTTGTCCAAAAAAATGTTATAACGCAAGGATTGCATTTCATTCGGAAATTCGTACATAATTTTCAACCAAGGGGCAGATGTTTTACCGAATAATTGGGCGTGTGTAGGATCTATTTTCTGGAGCTTACGTTGATAAACATCGAAATTGATCAAATAGCCATCACACGAGTTTAGGCACCAGACTTAATAGCCGAATCTAATTGGTTTACCACGAATACTTTCATCGTAATTGATGTCAGGCTTTCACAAAATTCAAAAGCTCCCTCAACTTAGTGACTTCATCGGTATTATCCAATTTAGTACTGTCGACACAATGCATATATTGCAGAATAGTCGCTTCATACCATTGCTGATAAGCTCATTGTGAAGATCTGGCTTTTGGTCCCAGTAGCTACGATTTGATGGAAGAACGTTATATTCACTAACAAATAAAATGCCAACGAAACGTTTGATTTCCTCTTCAGTTATAATAGGAATTTCAGTAGCAGTTTTAAATTGAATGCATTTGTTTGTTTCGTCCGTGGTTAATGTCCAGATTTCTTCTGTAAAAAACTGCTCAAAAACATCAACAGCGGAACCTTCAAATTTGGAATAATCAGCAACAGGAAACTGTTTACAATCTTTATTAAAATCTCCTTGTATAAACTCTGCACGAAGAGGTCATTGTTTTTTTCTTGTAGTCTCTCTTTACACCAAACTTGTGACTAATCGTCAGTAGGATCTTTATTCATCACTTCTGATTCAGTATAAACATCTTGCGCTGAATTGCTTTCAATTCTGGTCCTCTGATAACTAATCCTGCTGGTGCTAACAGCTGATTACCCGCTAAATGGTATATATCGCAGTCATCTTTATTTCCACTTTCTTCGTCAAACAGCAGGGGTTGGTGGTTCCACATAAATATCGACGGGCACGTTGTCAGATTCTGTTTGAATCTAGAAACATGCCCAGTGCATCCTGAAGGGAAAAACCTGGCCTGAAAAAAAGCAGACACTAAATTTCCTTCAAATACTTTGTGATTATAAAAAATGAACCCTCAAATTATGTCTTGATTGATGTAATTATTTTTTTGTGTAACTTTATTCTAGAGGTTGCTATTTATGTATTGAAAATAGAAAGAATAAACAAATGAATTTGATGAAAAATATTTTTATTGCTTTTCAAAATAATCGCCTTTAAGATCTATACACTTTTGCATGCGATTGAACCACCCTTCAAAGCACTTTATCCAGTCAGAAGGTGGTAGCTCTAAAACATGCGTTTTGAAGGCCTCAACTGCTTCTTCGGGCGATGAAAATCGTTGTCCACGCAGTTTATCTTTAATTAGTGGGAACAAGAAGAAGTCATTGGGCGTCAAGTCGGGGCTGTAAGGCGGATGACCCATCAATTCGATCTTTTGTGTGTCCAAATACTCGTTTGTTGCATGTGATGTGTGTGAGCTGGCATTGTCGTGATGCAAAAAGATTCGTCGTTTTGGGTTGGTTTCTTTCAATTTACCGAAAACTTCAGGCAAACAAATGGTCGTATACCACGCTGAATTAACGGTCTTTTGATTTTCGAGAGCCACAGTTACCACAGGGCCGGTTTTCGTGAAGAAAACGCCACCATATGCTTCTTAACGCTTCGAGAACGATTTTGGACGACCTTCTTTAACTTCATCCGTGAAAGAACTACGTCCACGTTTGAATTCATCGCCAAAAGTTGAATTCAGTTGATTGATGCATTGTTCTTGAGTTAGACCACATCAAAAGTCATAATAAATCATAGCTCGAAAATTTTCACGAGTTAATTCCATATTTTGGCTGAGATGAAATTTTCAACTTACTGTAAACAACACAAATAGTGATCGCACGACAAAACGTTCTGAGTACGTATAACCTCAAAAATGTCAAACTTTAAGATGACAGTGACAAATTTCACCTGGCAATACCAGTGTTGCCAATTCTCAATACATACATAGTATCCTTCTATATATGTTTAGCGAAAGAAATAATAAAGAGGATATTATTATTATATGCAACAGATACACATATAAAATCAAAAATTATATCCCTTTATAAAAAGTAGTTACCCGCCCAATGATGCCGTTCGGCGGTATTTCGAGTATTGCCGATGCGATTATTGTACATTTTAACGTTAGCTTTGTTGTGATATTTGTATTAGTGTAATTGTTAGATATTTTAACGATTTATCAACTCATTAACTATAGATCTCAAAGAAATTAGAGTACAATTATTAAAATTTTGTCGAACTTAATTAACAAATTGTAAATAATGTATTTTCGTTGTAATTTTCATTAAAATAAAATCATCCCACAGCACTGTATTGACCGATTTATTTTTCTTCTATTGTTCAGTTTCAAGGATTCGAATTTATAATGATGTGCTGTGCTATCACCTATTATGGAACACATTATAAGCAATGATTGCACTAATTATTCAAACAAATATTTATTAACGTTAAGGAAATCATACATTACAATTTATAGAAATTAAAAGTACACAGTATGCCTAACAACATCAATATAGCTAACTATCTACACAACACTAAAATTTGCCGGAAACACTAAATATTTTGTGGAAAGTTTTAGAAACTAAAATAGTATAAAACATTGTATGTACCACGGGCATAATAGTCGATAATGGCTCTCGGGAAATTAAAAGCCCTTCTTCAGGCTTTGAATATTCCCTCGTGCCATAATCTAATCATGCATGTAATACATAAATAACTATTATCAGAATACTGCGATTATGAATGTCAAAATCATTAATAATCTATCACTTTACGGCACAGCATGCTACGCTACGCTCACACGTTAAAATGTCTCATCATTAATGGCCTTCATTAATACACTGGATGGTTAAAAAACTATTTCAGAGAATCATTTATTAATGGGAATTATTAAGCAACTCCAAATCATGCATTAAAAGGGTCTATTAATAAACGATTTAAATGAAGTTCGTAGGAGGCGATTCATTGGTTTGTATGAAATATCTAACAATGAACGTAGTGCGTCAAGGAGTGAGAATTGTCTAGCGTATGAAACTCGTTTACAATGCGCGATTATGGCATTCGTAATTCGCTACGCTCAGGAGGTAACATTCGCTCAGACCATAATCCCTTGTTCTGTCACGTGATCGTGATTCTATCAAATATTTTGCCGTTAATCTCGAAATTATAAATAAGTACTGTACATCTGAAATGTAGTATAAGTTCATACTATTGAACTTGATAACTTTGGGAGCATTTCGATTGTAACGCTTTTATTTTGTTCCTTTACGTATTTAGAAAGTATTCGAAATTTTTACAAATAGTAATCGCATTTAGAATCCTATTTTTGAGAGCAAAATAAAGATTTGGGTATCAAGTTTAGATGGAAGCTTGAAATTAAAATATGATTTACGTATTGGTATCAATAGCTAGTGGAACTCTTTTTCTAATTTGTTGGAGAATTGAATAGTTTTTGTGTAACTAAATGTTCTCGTTATTTTAAATTTTGATGAACTTTGTTAAATGGATTTGAAATTTGAATCATGTAATAATTATATTAAGTATCAAGTTCTTACGTTGTATGGTATATCTTTTGTGAATATAAATAGCAGCCGTCAAACTATCGTCATATTTGGTCTTTAAACAAAGAGTTTGGGTTTTATGTACGTTATTTTAAGGTTCATTATTGTAAAGTTTTGTTATCATAGACATATCAAGTTACACGGGGCACCTTTGAGAATGCAGTTTAAGTAGCTGCCGTAATCTTTTCCGATTTTTTTCCGAAATGCTTTTCGTTTTTAGCGGGTATGATAGTTTAAATGAACGAAGCTGTTTAATTGGTTAAAATGATATTTAAGGGGATTAAAATTAAAATGACGAGATCTGAGCGATGTTGAAGTTAGTTAGGTCCAAGATGTAGTGGACGGCTCACGTTTTTTTGTTTGCGGTTACGCAATATACGAAAAAGGAGTTAGTGTAGTAGAAAGGAACAAGTTATATCGAACCGAGGGTGTATCGAACATTACCGTAGGATATTTTCCAGTTCCATTAGTATGGATAATTTTAAAATTTCAACTCGTCCCTGGTTATTTTATCGTTGTGTTCCGTGTTATCAATAGTGACACTTTTCGGTCATAGAAGTAATTGATTTTAGTGTTTTTGACGATCTGAACCTTTGTTCTGTTGACTGTTTTAACACATTTTGGTTATGTGGATTAATTTTAACGAGTTCCTGGGTAAATGATAGCTTTCGCGTACACTGCGACTTCGAACAAATAATATAAACTGCTGTAAATATAACGCTTAATAAGTTCGTGTAAATATGGTTTAGTTTTAATAGATGTGCACATAGCGATCAAGAGTTGTTTTATGAAAGTCAAATTCGATTTGCTAAAGTTTATGTAAACATAAATCTAATAATTAAGAAGCGGCTGGTTTCCATTAGTCACCTACTGAGAGGAGTTGCTTTTATATCGTTGTGGGTAAGAAAAGGAAGTTCGATTGGCCATTTGTGCTAATATTTTTACGTTCATTCAAATTTTAGAAGTTTAGTTATTTTGGATTACATTCAAAGTTTATGAGTAAATTATTTGTGATAACTGTTAATTTGTACAACTTTGCAGTGGCATTTGTTTGAAGTATTTGATTATTTATGGAAAACTTGAACGTAATGGATTATGAGAATTTCTAAACTAGAGTAATTGCTAAAAATTATTATTAATTTTATTAAATACATAAATAAAAAGTTTACCTCGAGTAGGATTTGAACCTACAACCTGTACTTTGCTAGAGTAATAATAATAATAATAATAACTTATAATAGAGTAATTGCTATTTTGATTTTGACGATAACTTCATTTTGAAAGACGCTTTGAATCAACGTAACGTAAAATATGAAGTAAAGTGGTCGTTGACCGATCAGCTGTTGAGTTTTGCAAGTAGTCGCAATTTTGAAGTTTTTTTATAGGAGTCATCTGATCAGCTGTTGATTACCTAGATTTGCCAAAAGGTAAGCAGTTTGGTTATTTGTTTGAGAATGAGCTGTGTATTTTCCCGAATTTAGGTACTATATCCCGATATCGACGTTTACTACATTTTAGGATTTTATAAATTTTGGATCGCGTTTAGTTTTGTTGTGACGTATTTTTCGTTTTAAGTTGAATCTAGTTTATGACGTTTTCCCGCTATAAATGTATTTAACATGTGACGCCTTTTTGACATTTTTACTCGATTTTGACGTTTTTGGAGTTGTGACCAGTGCCCTTTTGCAGCATTAAGTAAGAACCCAGCCCACACCACTGAGCTATGCCGTGCGCGAAATTGCCGTTATGGGTTTGATGCTCTCATGAGTATTTGGTCTGTAATAGCTCTATAAACTAGTTTCATAATCTACTATTATGGATGAATGGTTTTTTATTAATGCGTGATTCAACATTGGCCTTCTTCCTGGTTTTAAGAACTAAAATTATTTTTATTGGGCAGAAAACCTTTAATGCAAATAACTTTTTTTGTCTTACCTTCAATGCAATTGACGATTTATAATGAACGAAAATTTTTACTAATAAAGCCTAAATGCAAAAAATGCGAGCAACAAACGTCATTTTGGAGTTTAGCACTAAATTATAAACTATCCTTTTTCTGATACTTATAAGGTATTCGTGATTTCCATATCGTTTTGGTTCAAAAATTTTATTAAAAATGCGAGCATCAAATACCAATTTTGAGATTAGCAGCAAATTTACACCAAATCATTGTATATTATTCATCCTGATGCCAAGCTTCGTTATAACGTTTCCATAACGTGTTATCTCAAAAATTTAATAAAAAATGAAACATACGAGCAACTCATTCTAACTTAAGGTAACAAAGTAGCACCAAATTAGCACAACTTTATGATATATCAATCATTTTGATTGTATGTTTTGTTATAAGGTTTTCAGGATTTTTATAACGTTTACGTCCAAAAATTTTATAAAAAGTGCGAGCAAGAAATTACATTTTAGGTAACAATGTAGCACACAACTAGCACCACATTATGGTATATTAATCATCCTGATACCATGCTTAGTTATTAGATTTTCGTGATTTTCATAACGTTTTAGTCCAAAAATGTTATGAAAATTACGAGCAACAAATTCCGTTTCAAGGTAACAAAGTAGGAACAAATTAGCAACAAATTATGATGTATAAATCGTCTTAATACCATGCTTTGTTGTAAGGTTTTCGTAATTTCCATAATGTTTTAGCTCAAAAATGTTATAAAAATACGAACCAACAAAGGGCACCAAATTATAATAAGCCAATCATCCTGTTGGCATACTTCGTTAAATGGTTTTCCTGATTTTCATAAAGTTTAAGTCCAAACATATTATAAAAAATACGAGCAACAAATTTTAGTTTAGAGTAGCAAAGCGGCGCCAAATTATGGCATATAAATGATTTCGATACAATTGTTAGCTAAGTACTTGTACGCTAACTTTAGGTTAAACGGACACAGCACTAAATTTTCTGTTAATGATAGGGGACCTAAATTTCTTTTGTGGCAACAAATTAGCACTAAATTATCGTACAGGTTTCTAACGATTGTGCTGCAATGGCTGTGCTAACTGTAGATTTATTTTATTTAAAAGCATTAAGATTTTACTTTCAGTATAATCCTTACCTGTTGATCAATCTGGCTGTCGTGGCCACAAGCCGATTTAAATTTTTCTAAGAATTCTAAAGCTTTTTCTTTTTGCCCAGTAATAATGAAAGCCAAACTAATATTTAATATATCAGAAATATCTTCTTTAGATAAGAATGTTGCCTGCTGAAATGCTTTGACAGAATTATCTGGATCTTTCAATTCAAACAAAGCACCTAAAGAAATCAACGTAAGCGTAATAATAAAATTTAAGTGTGAACACTTACAACCAAGTGCTGAAAAAGGTAATGCTACATCTGGCCGTAAATTTACAGCTGCACATAAAAAATTAAATGCAGACGCAGGTTGACTTGTTGCTAAATGAATCAATCCTAAGTTTAAAAGTAATTTCCAATTTAATGGAGAAATCCAAAGCGCTCTTTTCAAACAACTTATGGCCTAGAAAAGAAACAAATATATGAGATTAATTGAATGTATACACACACACAGACACACACACACACACACACACACACACACACACACACACACACTATATATATATATATATATATATATATATATATATATATATATATATTGGCATAAAATTTATTAAATTATAAATTAAATTTAAGGGGGTATGATAATATTTTAAATATAATATAATAATAATATTTGTACCATGTATGCATGTCAAATATTTATAAGATGTAATAACAGTTTAGTAAATTGTAGTGTATTTCACTACAACTTCACAACGTTGTACCATTATTAATTTAATATGATAATAATTGCTCCTTTTATTTAAATAACTTACCTCGACTAGGTTCTCAAAGGGGATAGGGATCAATATATAGTTCGGTGTAAAAATTAAAACATTAAACAATTGTGTAAGGTTCTCTGCATCATAAAATTCAATCGTTATTTTATATAATTCTGGAATTGTATAAATTTTACTTTTAATCAAACATCCTGTATCAGATGAAAATATATACCACGTTGTGCGCATGTAAATTGCGTTGACTTAATAAGATCTGTAATTATCATGACTCAACAATTCTATTAATTTAATTTTGGTATCTTTTATCTTTTTAATATAACATTGAATTACTATAAATCAATAAATGGTTGACTTATTTCTAGTTTAGCACATAATCTACTTGTATCCTTTCCATAATACACATAAATAACTCTAATGAAATCCAGTATAACCTCAAATAATAATTAAGATTCATACACTCACAGTTAATGTTGTTTTCTTGCAGCTGGTTCAATTTTCAATTCTGATGTAATTCCAATTTCAATACTTTTGTTCCCTCAGTGGAAGTTCTACACAGCATCAGCAAGTTGTGGGTATGCTGCACCAATATTTACTTCATCGGTGGAAATTGTATACATCAGCAATATGCATAGGTATACTGCACAAATATCTGCTTTGTCACTTTCCAAAAACGCTTTAATCTATTTATAAATATTACTTTCAGGTTTTTATCTTCAGAAATACCACAATTTTTATCAGCATCCAAAATTATTAAATTATTATAACTTGCACTTTCAATTTAAATTTCAATTGAATAATAATATAAGGGCAATTAGTTTAAAATAATTTTAATTTTAATGAAATTATTTTATTTACATTCAATTAAACGACATAAAAATATCACCCGAAACTAAAATTACGTTAGCCTTATTTTTATTACAAAAGTGAATTTCACTTGTTTAATTACATAAAATTTGTAAAGGTTATACGAACCACATGGATGATGTTAAAATTTTAATCATGTACACATCAAGTGACATGTTCACACTTTAGAAAGTTATAAGATAAGATAAAAAATTTGCTGCCACTTCCTTATATAGCTTCTGAACAAAACCAAATCACCTTAGCAAAATTGCCAATACAAACTTAAGATTGCTTACTTTCTATTGGTTAATCAGTTTTCACAAATTTACAAATTATCATTTTTACTGATAACTTCCTTATAAGTAGACAAATCTTAAAACTATAATTATTTTTGCATTCTGTGCAAAATTCCCTATCCATAGGTATCCCACATGATATATTTCCTTTGAAATTTCTTATTCTATACAAATTACGAGTAATATGTGAAATTTCATATACAAATTTACTTATAACTAAATTAATCTAATTCTTACAGGAAAACTACACACAGAAATGGATTCCTTGGCCCAAATTATATCAGATTTCAATAGTCTCAAACACTTTTATGATTCATGTTAATAAGTTCTATCTCAAGTCCTGCGGCATGAATCATCATAACCTGGTTTATCAAGTTTTAAGGTTAAATCACACCTGGAATGTTAATTTAAGTTGTAACAGTTCCTAAACACACTGTTAAGTAAGTTTATAACATAATATTTCTTCAATTTCACTTTTAAAATTAATAATTTCTAGGAATCTTGCAAACTTTGTTGTGAGTCACCAACTTTAACATGTCCTTTACACTTTTTACGTTAATTGATACAATTTAATCTCTTTTTGTTTAGAATAGAAACATATTATGGTACTAGACTAGTACATTGTCATAAAAAATGGAATACATGTATTTTATATATGGAATACATATTTCACTACTCTAAAGCTACTCAGAAACTATAAAAATGAAGAATAACACTGTTTAGCCATGATAACACTTTGATATTTATGAAATCTGGTATAATTATCTAACAACATGTTCTATATTCACATTTGTACTTATTTTTATGTTAATTTTTACCTATACAGTTTGCGCTTTACATATATGTTTATTCAAATTCAACGTAATTAATTGATGTTTAATGTCTCGTTTAATCTGAACTTATATTGTTCTAATGCTGATATTTAGCTTAACTAATATCATCTCAACATATATATATATATATATATATATATATATATATATATATATATATATATATATATATATGTATACCTACATATACAACGCCATATAACAAATTTGTATTATTTGTTCTTATTTACTCTGAAGTAGTTTAGTGGAATAATATTCTACAAGAGGCTATCCAAAATTTAATCAGAGGAATGAACCGACGATTAGAAGCAATTATAGCAGCTAGAGGAGCTAACACGAAGTACTGATTTTTGTTTTCAGTTTTATGGTTTCATTCAAATAAAGATTTTGCCCAAAAATTGTCATTTATTAAAAAGTCACATCTCTTAAACCGATAAAGATATCTAGAAGACTACAAAAATAAAATGTAAAGAATGAATCGTAGTTGTTAGAAAAAAATACGTCCTAAAGTTTAGATTGCAAATTTGTTTCACAAGGTAATGCAAACCTTAGGGGGAAAAACACACTTTCCATGATCCTGTATATATCGACATGTATAATTCCTTTTAGTGATAATTGACCGCAACATCTTTAAACTGGTCCAATTTGAAGGACATTTTAGATGTCCCGAATTTTATGTCGGTGAGTTTAATATTTAAATTTATGAGGTTTGATTTTGTAAGGTGTGGCTTGTAGGTGGACATCTGAGCGAGCCTTGTTTAATGTGTTTATAGTTTTGTCACAGGAGAGTTGACTTGACGGTTTTGTGGTTTTCTTTGAGACACCCTGTATCAACATATACACAACACCAGTTTAGATCATTCAATGTAAATGGGATAAGCTAGCGCCCCATCAGGGGTAAAGTGTGTCAATTGTGTTAAACTATCACAAATCATCGTTAACCAAAAGGTTAACTGGATGCCAATTTTTCTTATGTAGTAGACACGTAATTCTTGTTCTATTTTAAAAGTGTGATTTTCTACATTGCATTTTTGGTTCACTTTTCTGAGATTAAGATCAGACCACAACATACAAGTTTGGCCTATAGTGCTTATAATGTATATAGTTTACATTGTTTGCTATTTCCCTCCCTTCTTGGCGGGGGCAACAGTGCCAAACTGTTGAAGTGCTATAGAATCCAATAATTTTTCGTATTTTCGATTAATTCTCTGAGAGAGTAGAAATAGCAATTTATTTGCGGCAAGATGACTATACACACTTACCGGGACTGAACCGTCCGGATTCGTGAACCTGTATCTTAGGCCAAATTGACAAATTTCGGCAGTTCTTTTGTGCGTTTTGGTTACTCAACTAGTGAACTATACCGAAAGTGTTAATTTGGTACGTTAAATACAATTTAATTAATTCGTAAATAGTGATCACTTAGAGTTGGTTCGGCTCATATACCGTAACTTTACACATTTGTGTTTTATTAATAATCTAAATTAAGTATACGCTCTTCGTTTGGGGCAGCAACTCTAAGATCGCTATCCACTTATTTCTTTTATTCTTTAAACTCCATTTCTTGCACATTCACAACGTTTTGTCTATGGGGCGTCTCAGAAAAGCAGAATGCATTATACTAGGCAGATTATTTGTGCGACTACGATCGTTAATAAACCAGATCTTTTACAGAACTGTACAGTTGGTATTGGTAGAGGAACATTGAGAGACGGATTACGCATAAAATTAGCAAAAAATTGTTTAGCGAATAGATCTGCTCTTATTTTGAAGGTGGATAGTGTTTCTTATTCAGTCGTTAGAGAAGGAAAGGCTGCCTTGGTAAATCTTTGATTTATGATCTTGGCAAAAGTCTAGAATGGGTTACTACTACGTTGATAAGGGAGAACATTGTCATTGATGCAAGAGATGAACACATCTTTGGTTTCCTGGCTTAAGTATCTGTAGTAATGTCTTGCCTGAATACTAGTGTGCTTGTTTTCGAAAGTGTGGTTTAGAAAAAACGATTTTTATTGGTCTGATATTTACGAGCTTATTTTTTAAAGGATTTTGAATACCAACAACTTGGTTGGATGGTTTCGATACAAAAATTAAGTTATCATAGGTAAAAAAAGTTACTTTCAATATTTTGTGTATAAAATCTTCCACGTTTCATAGTTTGTAATATATTGTACATATTAGATTAAATATAGCCCACTAATTGTTTTGTAACGGCTTATTAAAAAAGCAATTGATTTAGTATTATGCTACCACCAAATTTGTGCGTCTGCATATGATGTATTGTAGAATTATGGTCATGTTTGTTGTATAGACAGCGCTTTTCAGTTAAAACGAGCTACCCTGCATAGATCAGTAGATATTTGGAATGTAAAATATGGTGACATACGTTGTTTGGCTGTTAGGGGAGCACATTTTATATGCAAATCAACTATATCAACAACCCCCTCGTCACACCAACCCCCATGTCAAGCATTTTAAATAGGAGATACTGTCGACTGACCTCTTATTTGAAAGGTCTTTCACTTGTATACCGAACACTGTGATGTATCTTTTTGTAATGCTCTTGTACAATGCACAACATTTCATAAAATTGCTGTTAAATAAATTTTATTAAATAATTGATTCCCTAACTAGCCCTTAATGATCGGTTACAAGTATAAATTATTAATTAATTTGTTATTATCAGTAATTGTAATCAAAAGAGTTACACCATATACTTGTAAATTGCTCAATACTTATTTCTATTCACAAATATTGATATATGTGCGAATTTATACAAACAGAAATTTCGCTAACACAGATAACATGTTACCTTTCTTTTGAAAAATGGCCATTAAAAACAAAAAAATGCTTTAACTTCGATTAATATAAAATAATTTAGTACATTCGGCATTAATTTATTTATACGTGAACAATTTCTGTTTCTTAAAAAAATCTTACTTCTATATATAATTCACAAATTGAAATTTAAATAATTGCTTTAGTATTAGGACTTGACTAGTTAATTTCAACAATTAAGAAAAAATATACTTAGGAATTTCCTTGCTCTACTAGAAGGCGAAGTATATACACTTATGTTCTGTTTCTTTACAATATCTATAGCCTATTTTCAGTAGTCCATTTGATGCACATATTTCCTTAACTGATTGCTTGACGAATCATTTTCTTTCTTATTTAGTAGTCACTGTTGCTTTAACGGTAAACTATGTACTAATTACTCACCGATCTTCGTTCACTAAGTCACTAAACTCTCAAAATTCGTGCTATTTGCTGATGTTCTTGCACTTAATTAGTTTATTTTACATGTACCAGAGTATTTACACAGGGTGTCCCAACTTTTAGTCGATAAACTTTAACCGCGATTGTTACATCGAAAAATAATCCTAGTTTGATCTATAGCTTATATTCCAAAAATGCTTCGTTAAAGAAATACAGGGTCCTAATATTTTGTGAAAAAAATAGAGATTTATTAATTTCTCCGAAAGCGCTGAAATTGAAATTTTGTAGGCGTTGCTCACTTCAACCAACTAATGTTTTGTGATAAAAATATAATTTTTAGTCTCAACAGTGGCGTGCGCACGGACACTACTTCGAATATTTTTAAAGAAAAAAAACTTTTTCTCAAAATAAAAATCACACTTGTAATCTCCATTCAATTCTGAATAAAAATGATATCTTGTCTTTTTTTTCGAGAAATGCGCCGTTTGAGAAATAAAAAATTAAAATTGTCCTAGTTCTTAAGTAGCTCTTTTTTTCAATTGTTCTCTGAATGATAATGTCCAGATAATTTTCGTTTTTTCTTAATAAAATAAGTAAACAACTACTAATTAACAAATTGGTAAACATTATTTTATAACAACTGCTCGAAGTGTGATCCTTCCTGTTCGATGCATTTTTGACGACGGCGCGTGGAATTCACTGCAACGCCAAGTTGATGCTTACTGTTACGGAGTGTTTCACCAGCCTATTCAATTGTCAGTACAAGATTTTCTCGTGTGTTTACCGGAATACCACACACTCCATCCTTCAGAAAGCCCCAGACTGTTAGGTCGGGGGACCTAGGTGGCCATGCCGCTGGACCTCTTGTAAGTAAGTAGCGAATATAATTTTCATTGTTACCCAATCTAGCGCTCAGGATAATTCGTGTCACACCAGCGACGAACACTTATACTATAATGAGCCGGTGCTCCGTCCATTTGCAGCCACATTTTTTGCCGCACATTAATAGGAATATCTTCCAAATAATTGGCCATTTCATTATTCAAGAAGTTTAAGAAGAGATTGGCATTAAGACGGGGCAGATAAAAAATATGGGCCAATTAAATTATCCCCCAGCACCTCTAGCCAAACGTTGACCATAAATTCTTGTTGAAAAGTGCGCGCTCTAATCATATGAAAATTTTCGTGCAACGAAACGTGTGGAAATTTGCCACTCATTGTCTTGCAAAGGTCGGATCATCGGTAAATAAAATTTTTCTTAAGAATTGAACATCTATCTCTAGTTACCTTAGGAGCCAATTGCAAAATTCTACACGTTTTGCCCCATACTCTGGCTTTAGTTCTTGGACAGGCTGCCATTTCTTTTAAGCTTTTAAAGCTTTTATGTTTCGGATTACTAATTCTCTAGAAGCTTTTCGACAACCTAAAGTACTTTTGTTATCAAACAGTTCTAGTATATCTTCTTCCAATCTTTCATTCCTCTGAGCTTTGCGATGATCTTTTTGTACGCAAAAATTTCTAAAACTATGATGAACATACATGAAAACCTGCTTATAGAGACGTCTCTTATTTGGGAATCTCCTAACATACTCTTGACATGCTCCTTGAGCGTTTTCCTTACAGTACCCATAAATGAAATGAATGTTTGCATTTA
>JARFJB010001851.1:6697500-6855000 GCA_036346205.1 Vesta saturnalis | reverse complement strand
TGTGTGTCTGTGTGTCTGTGTCTGTGTCTGTGTGTCTGTGTGTCTGTGTGTCTGTGTGTCTGTGTGTCTGTGTGTCTGTGTGTCTGTGTGTCTGTGTGTCTGTGTGTCTGTGTGTCTGTGTGTCTGTATGTATGTGTGTCTGTGTGTCTGTGTGTCTGTGTGTCTGTGTGTCTGTGTGTCTGTGTGTCTGTGTGTCTGTGTGTCTGTGTCTGTGTGTCTGTGTGTCTGTGTGTCTGTGTGTCTGTGTGTCTGTGTGGCTGTGTGTCTGTGTGTCTGTGTGTCTTGTGTCTGTGTGTCTGTGTGTCTGTGTGTCTGTGTGTCTGTGTGTCTGTGTCTGTGTCTGTGTGTCTGTGTGTCTGTGTCTGTGTGTCTGTGTGTCTGTGTGTCTGTGTGTCTGTGTGTCTGTGTGTCTGTGTGTCTGTGTGTCTGTGTGTCTGTGTGTCTGTGTGTCTGTGTGTCTGTGTGTCTGTGTGTCTGTGTGTCTGTGTATCTGTGTGTCTGTGTGTCTGTGTGTCTGCCTGTGTGTCTCTGTGTCTGTGTGCATGTGTGTCTGTGCGTCTGTTTGTCTGTGTTTCTGTGTGTCTGTGTGTCTGTGTGTCTGTGTGTCTGTGTGTCTGTGTGTCTGTGTGTCTGTGTGTCTGTGTGTCTGTGTGTCTGTGTGTCTGTGTGTCTGTGTGTCTGTGTGTCTGTGTGTCTGTGTGTCTGTGTGTCTGTGTGTCTGTGTGTCTGTGTGTCTGTGTGTCTCTGTGTCTGTGTGTCTGTGTGTCTGTGTGTCTGTGTGTCTGTGTGTCTGTGTGTCTGTGTCTGTGTGTCTGTGTGTCTGTGTGTCTGTGTGTCTGTGTGTCTGTGTGTCCGTGTGTCCGTGTGTCCGTGTGTCTGTGTGTCTGTGTGTCTGTGTGTCTGTGTGTCTGTGTGTCTCTCTGTGTGTCTCTGTTTCTGTGTGTCTGTGTGTCTGTGTGTCTGTGTGTCTGTGTGTCTGTGTGTCTGTGTGTCTGTGTGTCTGTGTGTCTGTGTGTCTGTGTGTCTGCGTGTCTGACGTGTCTGTGTGTCTGTGTGTCTGTGTGTCTGTGTGTCTGTGTGTCTGTGTGTCTGTGTGTCTGTGTGTCTGTGTGTCTGTGTGTCTGTGTGTCTGTGTGTCTGTGTGTCTGTGTCTGTGTGTCTGTGTGCACCAATTTGGTGGATATGTGTGTAGACGTTCATCCCCGCTGGTTATTTCTTTTGAAATTACGGATCGTCGGGTCAATTAACGAACATTTCACAAAGGGATGTGTTTATTTAAGTGCATCTTGGTAGTGGTAGTGGTAGACGCGCTAAACGAGGATTTATATTATCGAATAAAATCAATGTGAAGACATAACGTTTTCTTTCCCTGTAATAAGAATCGGCTACAACAGACGAAAGTCTTTGAGTTAATAATTTGTAATTAGACCTTTTTTGGTTTTATTATTAGACAGACCTGTAAATAGAACTTCCGAATTAAATGATCATTAACCAGAAGTGTGTAAATATCTTGTGCATAAAAGCTATTTGTTTTGTGTACATAAACTGTGTAACGTTCTGGCCAATTACCTTAAGCGTATCGCTATCGAAATTAAGACTGGGAAATTGCCGCATTTGGTTTGCCGATCGAGAAGTTACTCAGCACGTATCCTGGAGCCGTTCACACCCGAATTGCTTTCGTTAACACCGGGAGGAGATGTATTCAAGAGTTCTGTGTAGAAGATAACTATATTGTACGTTAATGTGATTGCTTTATCATATCTCTGTTTGTAAATTTGGTGAAATTATTTGTTGATGAGTGAATAAACGTAGTCGTTTTTTGGTGTTATTTTGCGAAAATTGATGCTCTCACGTCCGTCTCAATTAAAAGGTTGGCGAACTGCTTTTATTTGCGCTATCTTTGGTATTTTATTTTTTTTAATATGTAATTAAGTAAGTAACCATTTGGATACGTAATGTTTTGAATTTTAACCATATTTAGGTAACTTCATTTCCGTAATTTAAAATTAAGGCAATCTGGTAAGTTTACAAGTTTGGCCTACTTATGCCCCCGTATTCTAGAATTTAAGATTTTAAATTGAACCGTAAGCTGTGTAAATATATGTATCTTGTTGTTTTCTTTCTGGTAAATGGATATTCACGTAGAATAGATGAACAATTAATTGAATTTTATAGTGTTATTTGCGATCTCCTCCCGACCAGTGAGAGCAATAATTTACGAGAAGTGGCGATTTTATTATTTAAACTAAAAAGATAGCTAACTTTCAATTTCAATTTTATTGATTCATTTCAAAAGTAACCACTAGTAGTTTCCTACAGTTGAAGCATTTAGTGTCACAGATTTTTTGTGTGAGTTTTATTAAGTATTTTGTTTGGTTTAACGTAACAAATTAGAGGAATTTTAAATGACGTTTATCTAGTTTAAGTCTAGCCATTTTAGTTTGGAGTTCAATTACTGACAGAGCTTTGGAGTTGAGTAGTATTTAAATTTGAGTTAAGATTAAAATTTAAGCGAAACATTTAGTGTGGATTATTTTTATTTTGTTTGAGTTTATTTTGTTCACAAGCGTTGGGGGTAACGTAACGAAATATAAAGTTAAAGAAATCATTGATATCCAACAGCTGATTTGCGCACGCGCTACTTTAGTATTTGAGCGTGTAAATATTTTAAGATTTGTTCTAGAGCTAAAGTTTCAAAGCATCTCCGACATGCCAACGTAAGATAAGTGTGATCCTTTGGCTGTTGAAGGCTGATTTATCTACGTGTGCCCAGGTGTATTCTTATCGATATCGTCTTAATAACAGTCTGGCGCCCACTATTTGACTTCTATTTACGACGCACCCTTGTTTGCGACTTACGACAATACGATCAACCACCTGCAGTGATTTTAAATTCAAAAACACGGCCGCGCCCTCTGTCCCACCGAGCTAGGCACTCTAATTATGTTACCTGCCGTTTTAGTTCCTCAAAGGAGGATCTCACCTAACACACATCACAATTCAATATATCGAATCTACAATCCTATAACTTTTATTATCACTCATCAAACACAATTCGGTTTAATAGGGCGTCCAACAAAACTGTGCTATTACTGCCCTTGGCTTGGCTACTGCATTTATAAAGAAAACACAAGCAGCGACAGACTAAATTTGGCCTATCGTGCTAAAGCACTCAGGTACACTAAAGAGGATGGATATAGGGACATGAATTGCCAAGAGATGCCTATGAACAGCTACCTTAAGTGTTTTCATATCATAAGTGTGAGGAAAACAGGAACTAGGGAGATCATTCCAGAGTTTAGAAGCAGTGTAGAAGAATGTGGATTGCGCCCGTTTGGTACGACAAGTGGAAATTTGTACTGGATACTGAAGATGTGAATGACCGAACTGAGTATTCCAAGCAAGGCTAGCCCGAGGTGTTATCAAAGAATGTAATGCATCAGCGCAATAGCCATTATAATACCGATAATACAAAGAAAAAACTGAAACGATTCTTTTATGCTCAAGGGACTGTGTATCAGAAGTTAAGTACGGGTCATTTATAAGCCTAATCTCTGTCTTGAGACATAGCAGATATATTACCATTACAGGTATACTGAGACGAACTACAATGAAGAGTACTGTCGCTAGCAAAGCAATCGATCGGATTAGTTGTTGAAGAAATAAGGTCATTTATGTATAGCAGGAAATGTGTAGGCGCTATAACTAATCCCTGTGGTACACCCGCGTTAATTGTAACTTCTTTTGAAAAACAGCCATCAACTACGACACGTATGTAGTTGGTGCACATATCATTTAACCCGAACGAGACGAGTTTGGCAAGTAAACACTTATGCCAAACTTGATCAAATGTGTTTGAAATATCTAAAGCGACTACAACTGTTTCACCGAATTGTTCTAATGTATTACTCCAAACTTGGGTCACATATGAAAAAAATCACCTGTAGAACGACTCTGCCTAAACCCATATTGGTTGTCACTAGGAGTTTGCTAGTTTCAAGGAACGAGATCAGTTGCTGATTGATGGCTTTTTTCATGATTTTAGACAAAATGGAAGTGATGGCAATTTGTGGGTAGTTCGAGGGATCGGTTTTATCTCCTTTTTTGGGAATAAGTTGAACATTTGCTAACTTCCATGCTGAAGGAAATTCCCCAGAAGACATAGAGATCGAATAGAGCTTAGAGAGGACTGGTACCAGTTCGGGGCAACATTTCTTACAGACAATAGCTGAGATACCGTCTGGGCCAGTCACCTTATTGAGATCAAGCCTATTGATAATAGATTCTAGGAACTTGTACCGAAAATGAATCGGTTTCATGGCGACTGAAGAAGAGTTGACTAGGGGTACATCTTGTCAAGAATCATTGAGACACGAGTTTAAATCAAATAAATCCACAGAAACATTGGCTTTGTCTACAGGATCAGAAACTACAGATCCGTCAAAAGATGGATTTAGCTAAAGACCAAAATTTACGACTGCCCAAAGAAGATGTAGCTAGTTCAATGTATTTTCGTTGTTCAAACAATGTTTTAGTTTTAGTTATGTCACTTTTGCAGATATTTCTAGCACCAACGTATTCTGCATGACTCTCGACTGTTTTATTATATTTCCATTTAATATCAGATTTATTTTTCAAAGATATTGCATCAGCACAAACGTTATTACACAGGGTTGAGAACGTGAATGACCTACACGATTCTGTTTTTTGGGAATGTATAACTCCATGCCCATGAGGATGACTTCAGATACTGAAAGAGCAATGTCTGAAGAAGCGGACAACTTGAAACAATATTCACGCCATAGAAAGGTTGCAAGGAAGTCTCGTAAGTCACTCCATTTAGCTGACTTAAAACACCACAAGGTTCTATTAGTGTTGCAAACAACAGCGGAATTAGGGACAGTAGAAATTATTTCTATTAGACAATGGTAAGATATACCTAGAGGGGCAACAAGGAAAGTTTTATAAACAAGTGCGTTTGATGTAAGAAAGAGATCTAGAAGATGTGGAGTATGGCGAGGGTTATCAGTGATTCTTGTGGGTTCAGAAATCATTTGTATGAAATCACAAGCAATGGCAAATGATTCTACACTATGACCAGCTGGATTAGTAGTAGATGAAAATTGAAGCCAATTAGAGTTATGAACATTGAAATCGCCTACAATTGAGATATCACAAGATGGAAACTGAGACAGAAGAGAGTCAACTTTCAAACTAAGGTAATCGAAGAAGTCTTGAAAGTTACTCTCATTATAAATGCAACAGTAAAATTTCACAGATTTAGGACCAGAATTTTTAAACCAAATCACGTCGAAATTTGTATTTTCCAAGGAAGAAATCCTCTTGCAAGCAATGCTGTCCTTAATACAGGCACGTACGACTCCTTTATATCGAATGTTAAAGTGAAGGTTGTATTGGGGATATTGCAAATCGGGTTAATCTAAGCTTTCAGAGGAGACTTGTATTTCAGATGGAAACAAAATGTCAGGTTGTAATTGTTCAAGATGTTGGTGAACAGCATTAAGATTAGACCTGGTACAGCGGATGTTGCAATAGTGGATCAGAAAGTTAGAACGTTTGATGACCGAGGTCGCTGGGGCCCTGTCCTCCCGGACATCCGAATGGGGCAGAATTTTAGGTCCAGTATTTATTACCCTAGAAACCGCAGCCATCTTTTTTGTAACTTTTAGTTTTGGACTTTCAATCCGATAGGAAGACAGTGAGGGCGAGAAGGAAGAATAAGGATGAGAATAAATTAAGGATGAAGAAAAGGCGACCGGCAGCCCTTACCGAGGTCATAAAATCGGAGACCCAATATTAAGCAGCCCATGGTAAGGATGATGGTAGCTCCCCGGCTGGCATGGGTTACTCATCTCTCCCACCTATGGTATTATTGTGCAATACTAGTTTCAATCAGCTATTCTGAGGTTCATTTCACGGCAGGCCCTTGTACCCCAAATTACGTATCCCTGAATAACTAATCCACCCTTAAATAAAGAGGGTCTGCAAGAGTTTTCTAACGTCAGATCGAAGCAACAAGCTTTAAGTCCGAATACGTAACTCTAGTCAATTAATGGAGGACTTCTAACGTTGGGGAAGGGCCCATATTACGTAATCCTTGTACAAGGCTCTCCTATAAAGACCGACCACGTATACTACTGTGCATCAACCACCCTCCTCAGAGATAAGGGTCTGCAAGGGTCTTCCAAAGACAGACCAAGTACACACGCTAGATGGAATTTACTTGTGCCTGAACGTAACCCCAATGAAATAAAGGAATACTTCTAACGTCGGCCGAGGCGCCCAGCAATCGGTTAACAAGTTTAGGTATCCAGAGCAAACACGTATTCCTCCATGCAGTACAGAGGTCTTCCAACTACAGAACAAGGCTACGTGGCATGGATACTGACCCCGTGCCTGAACCTGAGTTGGTGAGTTAGTGAGTGAACAAGTGAGTTAGTGAGTGAGTGAGGAAGTGAGTCAGTGAGTGAGTGAGTTAGTGAGTGAGTGAGTTAGTGAGTGAGTGAGTGACTGACTGAGTGAGTGAGTGAGTGAGTAAGGGAGTTAGAGAGTGAGTGAGTCAGTAAGTGAGTGAGTGAATGAGTGAGTGAGTGCGTGAATTTGTTAATCCTTTTTCGTTATATATTTGTAAACACCTTTAAAACAGAAATGTGTGTAATATGTGTGCAATAAAATGTTGTGGTCTATTCCGGATTCCTAGTATTAGCCAAAATATAATAGATA
Organism: Vesta saturnalis; assembly: GCA_036346205.1. Taxonomy (NCBI): domain Eukaryota; kingdom Metazoa; phylum Arthropoda; class Insecta; order Coleoptera; family Lampyridae; genus Vesta; species Vesta saturnalis. Next base: position 6,848,256 of record JARFJB010001851.1, on the reverse strand, counting down.
CCAGAAGTAATACTTGTTCTTATCTAACATCAATCATAATTGGTATTATTAAAGGACCGCTCACTCCGCCATATTGGAAAAAATATTTATTACTGACATCAAATTTATTATCTGCTTTAGAGGTCTTTACTGAGCCAACAATAAAATTTACAAGTCTACAAATGGCAGATGATAGAAAACATTCTGTGAACCACTGAAACTAAAAATTATTTTGTATACTGTAAGTAACAGTATTGATGTACTATTGCAAGTAACTATTGCCCATATAGAGCCTGCTTAAACTTCACGTTTGCTTTGCTTATCGTAACTTGTGATGCTATCTACTTTAGAATTAATCCAATATGGGACACTCACCTCCGGACAGATTTGATTGTCAAATGGATAAACAAATTTCTATTTTATTTACAATTTTACAAACTTGATACGTTTTAACAGAAATTCTTTTTCTTTAGTAAGATAAGAAACGTTATATTAAAAAATATTTTTTATTGTGAAAATGAATCTTGGAAGGTTTGTTTTTCAAACGATATCCTGGGTTTTATAAACGGAAAATATGAACTTTATGTTTTTTAAAGCGGCAGAGATTGGGGGTATACGATACTAACCAAAACGAAAAACGAAACAATTTCAGAAGCTGAAAAATGTAAAAAACAAATCACGTGATGTATTTGTCTACTAACATTTTTTGTTCATTAATTACACCTCCCTCTTTATTCTGAGAGAAATATTACTTTTTAATACACATTCAAGGTACAACACAGTGAGCGATAATACCTGAATTTCGTTATAATCGTAGCAATATTCTACTATTAAACGTTCTAATTCCAAATTTGCGACAGTATCATTCATTTGTTAACAGATCCTGCACTATTTATTTATTTTAGAATACTTACCGCAACGTACTTTTGTTTAGCAAAAAAGCACATTCCGATATTGTTCCATAAAGCAACCGAATCCGGGTTGATCTGTACAGCTATTTTATATTTTGAAAGCGCAACTTCATACTCTTCGTGTGCCTGCAATAAATTATTTCTTTTAGATTTTAAATTCGCAACTGAATGAATTGGATTATGGAAAATGAGTTTCGTTTCCCAATGGGAAAAATCCAATAAGAAACCGTCTACATGTAACTTTGAGATGATTATATAACGTAAATGAGATTTTAACATTATTTATCATTGTTTGTACTATAAAAACCGTCAGTAGTGAGGAATAGAGCATAAAGCAAATTATTTAAAAGTGAACTGACAGTAAATAAATGTTTCTCCCAAACTAAAAACGTTAGTGTTTGGATAATCGAGTAATTTCATTCTCGTCACAGACCTATCTTTTTACACATGTGTAAATACGATGTTTACTGCAAAGCAATTATGTTGAAAACTAAAGTTAGCAAGTTTTTCTCAACTAGAAAGTTTTTGAAGATGTGGTGAGGATTCTTTATTGGTTTGCGTTAAAACTTAAAACGTTTGTATTATTCAATTGAGAAATTAATAGAGAATGAAAAAATTGAGTTTAAGGTTTGTACAATTCATTCAATATTCATTGAACGAATTGTTCGGTATATTAATTCGACATTTGTGCTTTTTTCGATTTTTTTTTCATTTGCCTGGAATACCACGTCTAAACATGAAATATGTGAACAGGGTTCAAACATATATTGATTGGTAAATCATTAACTAGTTACAAATGAATAATTGCACTAGCGTAACGTGTAAAAAGAGCAATAAGTACTTTAACAATGTTTCGTACTCCAACAGGTGCGCCAATCACTACCCTACTCAATAATACCGTTTACACGATGGTGTATCAAAAATTGTTTCCTTCCTAGTTTGTGAGCGATGGTTCTGTATATTGATACTCAGAGAGGATTTCTAGCTTTGATACTTATTGTGAGCATTAAAAGCAAGCGAATAATCTTATGTCGCCACAGGGGGAGGGAACAGGGGCGCGCCGTCCACGTGTCGAATGTGTCAGCGAACACAGGCGCCAGGAGGCCAAAGGCGCCTTAAAAATGTGTATAAATTCAAAATTCGTTATAGGTTGCGATTAAAATAATTCAAAATCGCCTTATTTTATTATAACTTATTTATGATCTCAGTAATTATTCTTGTTCTAACATAAATAGTTCGTATAGTCGTGTTAATATCATGTATACAGTGGACTCTTCATATTAAATCGCCGATGGATATATAGCCGCGGGGGCGGGAGCGCGCGGGCAACGCGGCGGCGGAAATTTGTCCACGCACGAATTTACAAAATGAAGCGCAAGCGTTCTAACTCGTTTAGTCGTGTTAAAACATGCATTACTTGAAATCGTCTATGATTGAACAAACATATTATTTGCTTCATTCTCCTTCAGCAAGCAGTACTGCACTAGTGTAGAATTTATGTGCCTTGTATTTTTAAAATATTTGTGAGTGAATGTGAATTTAAGAATATCGAGAACATTAAAGATTAAAGGTAAGCTATTTTGCATTTAAAATAAACATACATACATAACAATACGCATTACCCAATAGGGGCAGCGATCATGTTTGCAAAATCTAGAAAAAAAAGTAATAAAAGCGAAATTATTCGAAAATGTTACTTCATAGTTTCCTATAATTAAAGCAAAACTAAACCAAATAACGCAAACAAGACTTTTGGTAATACAATAATTACATTCATAATTTATTGAATATTTTTATTTAGATGTCTCAAGAAAGAAAGGAAAAGAAACTCTCCGGGCATCAAAATTTAATTAATAAAAAAAGACGCCAAGAAGAACAAGAGAAAAATGCTTCAAGATTAACACAGTATTTTACGAAACAAACGACCAGAACTGACCAAGATTATCCGCCAGATTCAATTCAGGAATCAGTACCCGGTTGCAGTGTAGATGAATTCAAAATACAAAGTCAGCCAGGACCAACTCCCTGTGAAGATAATCAAATCGTTGAAGAAATTACCCCTGTTTTTGGATCTGGGGACTATACTGAAGAGACAGGTACAGATACAATAAATAAATGTGCATTTGATGACCCAGGGCTTTGGCCGGAACCAATATCTCACATATCTAGGCAAGCTATTATAAAAACGGGTCCTAAACAAATAAAAAACGTTAATTTTCCGCGCGATTTGTTGGGTCAAAAATTTTCTGAAAGTTACTATAGGAGAAACTTAAAAAATGGTGAAGAATGTAATAGAAATTGGTTGATTTACTCAATTACGAAAAATAATGTTTATTGCTTTTGTTGTAAACTTTTCGAACCATCTCAGCAAAATAGATTTATTCAGGGATTTAATGACTGGCATCATATAGCAATGTACCTGAACCGCCATGAAAAAACTTCCACTCACTTTACTAACTACAAAAAATGGACAGACAAAAATAAAACTACTGTTGATTATTTACAGCAAACAATATTAGACATTGAAAGTAAACGATGATATGAAGTAATAAAGCGAATAATTTATGTAATTTTTTTTTATGTAAACAAAATTTAGCACTTCGAGGCAAAAGCAATAATCTTTACAATCGCAACAATGGTAATTTTTTAAAATGTATTGAAATGCTAGAAAAGTTTGACCCTATTATATCGGAAAACACACGACGTATAAATAGCGATTCTGAATTTCACAAAATGCCAACATATCTAGGAGACAAAATCGAAAATGAAATACTTTCCTTAATGGCTTTTAATATTAAAAATCATATTATAAATTTATGTCGACAAAATAAATATTTTTCAATAATATTAGATTGCACTCCGGATGTTTCTCATATTAAGCGAATAAGTGTAATAATTCCTTTCTTTCATTTCAATTTAGCATTAGGATCGACTGAAATACATGAACATTTTTTAGCATTTCATCCAATTTTAGATGTTACAGGGGCTGAATTAACAACATTTCTTATTGATCTATTAAAAACATTAAATTTAGACATAAATAATATAAGAGGCCAAGGCTATGATAATGGCTCTAACATGCGCGGCAAAATAGTGGCCTACAAAAAAGAATTTTAGATTTGAACCCGCGAGCTCTTTATGTTCCTTGTGCGAATCACAGCCTGAATCTAATTGTAAATGATGCCACTAATATCAACCATGAAACAATACATTTTTTTAATATAATACAAGAATTATACAAATTTTTCTCAGCGTCTACTAATCGATGGAATATCTTAATCAAGCACGTTACTAATTTAACTTTAAAGCCCTTATCCGAAACACGCTGGTCAAGTAGAATTGATGCCATAAAGCCTCTCTATAAATATTTACCAGAAGTTTTTGATGCATTATTTGAAATTTGGAATGACCACACAAAAGTCGACGAACAATCTAAATACCAAGCAAAATGTCTGGGAGAAAAAATTTCTACATTTACATTTATTTGCTCCGTTAAAGTGTGGTATGATATTTTAAATCAAGTAAATTTTGTGAGTAAAATGCTTCAATCTCAAATTACAAATTTGCAACTTGCTTTGGATGCATTCAACAAACTAAATACATTTTTATCTAATTATCGATCTGATGCTAGTTTTGCAGAAATTGTTGAAAGTTCCAAATTAATTGCAGAAAAGTTTGACATAGAAACTGAATTTCGTAGTGCGAGGCCATTAAGACGACGTAAAAAACCTACTCAATTTGATTATGAACATGAAGATCAACCTATAGTAAATCCTGAAAATTCATTCAAAGTAAATTTTTATTTCTGTATAATAGATCAAACTTTAATTTCGTTACAAGACAGATTTTCTTTATTAAAAGAACATATGGATTCATTCCAATTTTCATATTCATTAGATAATTTACAAAATAAAGAATACCTATTATCTTGCTGCAAAAAATTACAAGCGAAATTAACTCATGAAAACCAGTCTGTTATTGACGCAGATGATTTATGTGAAGAAATTTTACAATGTCAAGTATTTATTACGAATTCAAAAAAGATATATTCCAAATAATTCAGTATATTTATTCAAATGATTTAGTAGGAGTTTTTCCAAATTTTACTGTAGTGCTCCGTATTCTTTTATCATTACCTGTGTCAGTTGCGTCCGCGGAGCGGTCTTTTTCGAAATTAAAAATCATAAAGAGTTATTTACGCTCCACGATGGCGCAAAATAGATTATCAGATCTCGCAATAATTTCAATTGAGTCTAACATACTGGATAAACTTGATATTCATGATATTATCCAAACTTTTTCTTTGCTAAAAGCTAGGAAAGTAAAATTTATTTAATGACTTATTTACATTGTTTGTATTTAATTTACCGTATAATATGTATTATGTTTATATTATAAATATTATATTTTTCATTTATTACTGTTGTTTATCTGTTTTCTTGTGTTTGTAATTTTGTATTTTAAATAAAAAAGTTTACACAGACTATTTCAATCTTTGTGTGTTTTTTATTTCAATGCGTTAAGAATATAACAAAAACAGTCATTTAAATGTCCCTAAACATAAGCCTAAAAATTATAGTATTTCAAATTAATTATTCATTATTTTTTTATTCATGTCGTATTACTTAAAAATGCTACTAGAGAATTAAAAAATAAAGTGTCCGAACCTGTAGTTGTTGGGGCTCTTATCACCTAGGCATGCAAAATATTTATAATATTAGTTTTTGATACAAATGTTTTTAATTAATGGGGCGCCATCAAAAATTTTGACACAGGCGCCGCATGCTCCTGGCGCGCCCCTGGGATGGAATGAACTTTTCTACGCCCCTTCAGCCACAGTGATGGATTCCCAGCATGCATACATGTATTACGTATACAGGTATGGAAAAATATTATCACGGGTCTGACTTATAAGCAGTGTTGGGTAGGATCTAGATCACTTTGATCTAGATCCACTAAACGGATCTATGATCTGGATCTAGATACTTTGCTCTGCTAGGATCTAGTATCTGGATCTAGATCACATTTTAACATATCTTTAGTACTTGAATCCAAAGATCCATTAGAATATTTTAAAATGTATTTTAAGGGTATTTTGTGAAATTTTTAACTGGCTTGAGGCAACAGAGCTTTATATTTAAAAAATACATTATGCTCCGTTACGACCGTTATATCCGTACCCCACAGAGATACATACACATTTACACAATTACCTACTGCCTGAGGCATGTTAAATTCCGAAATAACCAATAATAGAACTATTCATTTCCTTTGTTAATATTTCCGTCGGTTGTTTTGTTTCCCAAAGCTACAAAGGCAGGTAATGACAGCTAAGTGCTAATCTAATGACTTAATGAGTAATGACAATGGGGTCATCCATCCATTAAAGTAGGTACTTAAGTTAAGTGGAACTGGAATTCCCTGTTGCTAATTTAATCGAACAAAAGGAGGTATAGAAAAACAACAATCTTGTCTTCAGTTCTTAAGAATACGACTTTAAGTAAAGCACATTTGTTAATTGTTAGTTAGATCAACAATGAGTGAGGAAGCTGAATTAATGGAAGTTCCGCCAATCTTAAGGGGTAAATTTTATCAAAATGTGACAACAAGATAGTGACCCAGCGTCTAAATTGTCCCGTACAAATACAAGGTTATGTGACTTCAACAGGAAATTTTATTCGGCATATGAAGGTATGTATTAATATAGTTTTTGGCAGAATTTTAGTATCATTTATTGGATTCTTATGAAATACATCATCTGATATATCAAAACGTGATTTGTAGACTTAATTTTTCTTATTAAATTCTATATGAATTACGTAAAGTATTTTTTGTTGCAAAATACTTAGTTTCTCGTGTATAAAAGAACGTTTACAAAAGGTTGAGATTTATTTCTTAAAGTCCCTAATGCATCAAAAAACTTTTTTAAATGTTTATGATACCTGTATTCATAAAAAGATGGGATTCAGTCGCTTTCAAAATTGGTGTTATCTAAATTTTGACTGAAACTTGAAGTGGCTTCAATCTGAATTTTATAAATTAACATACACTTTCTCCTTTTTTTCTAGAGAAAGCATCCAGTAACATTTAGCAAATTCGATGCAGAAAAGACAACAAAAAAAAGTAAAACCGAAATTTTATCAATGAAGAATTTCAACAAGACTAACATTTTTCAACGATCTACCAGTTCTACCACAAAAAAACTCGGTTAACAAACTCGTCTTAGATTACATAATTGAAGAGATGAGGCCTATTTGTACAGTGGAAAAACCCGCATTTATTAGGTTAGTAGAAGGACTTTCTGGCAAAAAACCTTGTGACCGAAAAACGCTCAAGAGTAAATTAGAAGAAGAGAAATCAGCAGTTATTGGTGCTGTAATAGAAGAATTAAATAAAACCAAATACGTCTGTACAACTGCAGATGTTTGGAGCACCAATAACAAAAGTTATCTTGGTATGACTGCACACTTTATCGATAGTAATAGCTTCCAACGTAAATCTTTTGCATTAAGCTGTAGGCGATTTAAATTTGCACACACATTTGACAGAATTGCGGAATTAATAAGTGAAATTCATAACGAATACAAATTAAATCTCGGTAAAATTTCAGGAACGGTAACAGATAACGCAAGCAACTTTAATAAAGCTTTTAACCTATTTACTGCTTCTATATGTAATAAGAGCAGCGGTAGCGAATTAACAGAGTTGCAAAATCAAAATGATGTAGATGTTGAATCATTACCTGCTTTTGATACTGACAGTACTTACGTGCTTTTGCCCGAACATTTTAAGTGTTGTTCGCATACACTCAGCCTTGTAATTACGATAGATGCAGCTAAAGCATTTGAAAACATAAGGTATAAAAAATGTACGATACTGTTTTTGGGAAAGCTTATTCTTTATGGAATTTAGTGAGTAGGTCAACTAAGGCGTCGGATCAGTTAGAAAATGTTTGCGGTGTCAAATTGAAAGTTCCTTGTCCTACTCGTTGGAATTCCATGTATGACGCATGTGTTAAACTAATTAATATTGAAGCAAAATTAAGTGATGTTTGTAAGTTATTAAAATTAGACGTGTTCCAACTGTCAGATTTTGTGTTTTTAAACGAATATATTTCTGTTACAAAACCTATAGCCGTTGCAATAGATATTTTACAAGATGAAAAAACTTGTCAGTTAGGTACTGTTTTGCCAACACTTTTCAAAATTAAAGCTAGCTTAGAAGCAATGACAAAACTGACATTTTGTTCTAAATTAAGAGAATGTTTATTGAACGGCTTTACAAGACGTTTCTCTAATATAATGGATATTAAAAATTCTAGTAGTCGACCATACCTGTTATCCACAATTTCTAACCCAAAATTTAAATTATGGTGGTTAAAAATTACTCCCTTTAAAAATGAAACAGCATTCTGTCAAACGCAATTATTGTGTGAACTTAACAAATCCGGATTTCAAGAAAATCTTAATAATTCGGAATCAGAAATTCAGTTCACACTTACTGAAAAAAAAATCCTCTGCCACGGACGAATTCTTTGATTTCTTAAAAATAAATACTCAATCGCAAACAACATTTGATTCAGAATGCACAAATTATTTTAAAGACACAAGCACTAACTATGAGCAATTAAATATGTACCCTGCTATAAAAGAAATCTTTTTAAAATATAATTCTATACTTCCTTCATCTGTCCCTGTTGAAAGGATATTTAGTATGGGTGGACTAATTATAATTCCTCGTAGGAATAGATTAGGTGATGATATATTTGAGATGCTATTAATTTTAAAACAAAATAAAATAAAATTAGATAATAAAATGTAATTATGTAATGTATACTTATAATAATTTAGATAAATGTCCTTATCCTTATAATTGTATAACAACTATGTGTTAAGTTAAATTAACAATTAACATTGCAACTTGCAAGTGTAAATGTGTACCTAATACTAATTTTGTAATTTGTAGTGCGTTAAATAATTAATGTCAGTTTTCAATAAAACCTATAAAATTATATTTGTATATTATTTTTCTTAATAATTTAACCTTACGGACTAATATTTGTATTACATGAAAAATGATCATGGGAATGGGAGTACTACTCATCAGTAGCAATACTAGCAATTAAAGATAATATTAATAATTAGAAAAATCTCGAAACAATTTTAGGAATGTGGGATCTTTATAAAAGATCTAGATCCCATTTCAAGGATCTTTGATCTTTATCTAGATCCATTTTTACGTACGGATCTTGGATCTTTATGTAGATCAGTTTTTAAAAATGTGTTTGGATCTGTATCTAGATCCTAAATAAATGGATCTTACCCAACACTGTATAAGTAAAACAAAGACAGTACAATCAGTTCACGTGCTAAGTGAGGTAGAATACACAACAAGCGTCTTTTGAGTAGGCTAATATCAATAACACGAGAATTGAAAATCAGTGTTTTTTCATATCCGACATAATACTTATGTATTCCACTGAAGAAAAAATACAGATTATTAAGTGGTATTATTTAGGAAGCATTGCACAAGAAATAACGGACAGGTTTGCTTTTTCCTTTGAAAACAGGCCAATTCTATCAGAAAGTACGATTATGCGTACTGTCTGTAAATTTGAAAGATGTGGATGTTTAAATAATTGTAGAAAATGCAGTAGCATTGATGGTTTTTCAATAAGAAATATAATGCTAAAGTTAGACCTTAAACTTAAGTTTTACTATCAATGTAAATGTTAATGTTCTTGTTTGTAGCTCTCTTAAGTTTCTTCTTGGTTCTTCTTACGAGTAGTAATCGAACCATGTCATAAATTCGCAATTACAATAAACTTCGATGTTTGAGGTATTATCATTTAATGTTTAAGTGTAAAGTATTTACTTAATAGTTTCACAGAACACGCGACTTTTCAACATCATCTTAATTGCTTTGGTTTCGTTAGAAATGTTGAAGCTAGATTCAAGGAGACTTAAGTAGTTCATATTTTGTACCTACATGCAAATATGTACAAGTGGCAACATCGGTAAGGTTGTCTCTCTCACACTCATATAATGCTTATTGAATTTCTTTCTAGCTTATTATAAGTCAGGCCCGCAATAAAGTTTTTCCATACCTGTATATGCATAGTGTTACTGAGGATGGGTGCGGTTAGGTTAGGATCGGAAGGAATGGAGTTAGGGATCTGGAGGGGGAAGGTACTACCCCAGCATTCGCCTAAATAGCGCGCACATGAAGAACCCTCATACAAAGTAGACGGTAACGGGGATTGAACCCATTACCTATCTCCCAAATGTTAAGCAAACTGTGGTAAGAGCATCTATTTATATTTAAGATAATGCGACGATGCCAATTCGTCGAATGCAGTAGTAGTAAAGATTTAAACAAGTAGTATATTATTATATGTATATTTTTGAGGCCTCTACGGCATTATGCAAAACTAAAAATATACAGAAATAATAGCTTCTACTATAATTAATGCATCCTCATTTTTTGGAATTTTTTAGATTTTAGCTAAGTAATAAGTTAAATAATTAACAGTGCAAGACAGTATTACAAATGTAATGTAACAAATGCAGCAATCGTCAATAATGCTCGCAGCCACTAATTTGATTAAAGCCATTACATAAATTTAGACATAAATTATATTATGATAAATGGAATTTATGTTAAAATTACAGGTCACGCGTCAAAATATCGCAGCCAAAAGTTCGCGCGACAAAAAATCGCGGTCAAAATGTCGCACGGTAAATGATCGCATGCGACAAATGATCGCATACGAAAATAACTATATAGCTACATTGGGATAAAACATTCTAATTTTTGGGCTATAGATCGCATACTTACAATGCTGAAGAGACCAAAAAAAAAACATATTACGATGCAATTAAGTAAAACTTAAAATTTCTGAAATCTTAATTTAGTAATTAGTATTTATCTAATATCAACACAAGAAATCAAGTTTTAATTAGGGATTTTTTCCCTACTGTGATGCAATTACGAAACATTCAATTTCAATAGAATAAGTAAAACACGTTTAAAAGTTAAACTAGTTAATTACTTATGAAAATGTAAACTTTCACCATTAACACTCATAATAAAATACTTATCTTTTTGGGATTTTTTAATGGTGTACTTTAAATTATACAATCTAAACGTTTCGATAACACTTACAGTTATCTTCGTCAGTAGCAATGTATGTTAAAAATTGTTAAAGATGTAGTAAACAATTTTGTCAAATTTGAAAAATTCAAACATAAACATAAGCCTGCTATTAATATAACAGTTTGAGAAACGTATAAGCCAACTATAAAATTGTAGTAAAGAATAACTAGGTCATTAAAATTAAATATTGTTAAACTGTCTTAAAGATGACAAACCAGAACACTCTCTACGACGAAAGCTTTCGTCTAGTTACATTATTTTGTACCTAAATATTGCGAATTAACAAAATAAGTGCTTGATGCAATTGCAATTATTCTCTGCCTTTTTTTAAAACTAACTACTTTGTTGTTTTTGCGTATGTACAATTTAATTAGTGTATATTTTGTTTAAAAATTAAGTTAAGTGACTAGATTTGTGGATTAGGTAAGTATTTTTTTTTCTATTCATTGTACAATTGAGGGCCGATCTGTTTGTATGGTAGTATATTATTATAGGAGGAAAAGTAAGTGATTATAGCGCGAACATGAGGGAGGCAATTATGCGAGCGCAAAAATTAACTTATCCCCCGTGATTATATCATGAATGAAAACAAGCAGCATTAGATTGAGGATAACAGTTAAATTTAACATAACCTACAGCAGCTTTTTTTAAATTTGTTTAGAAAATATTTAAGACTTAATAATTCAAATCAAAATATTTGCTAAACAACAAATTTAACTAAAAATAGCTGCTGTAGTTTTAACCGAAAAGTTCATTGATCCAGGGATATATTTTAATATTATTTACTAAATCAGTTTTACACATAAAAATTGGAAATTTGGTTATTAAAATTGTCAGAAATGTCAATAAAAGGTAAACACAAGTTTAATAGCTGATAAAATCCCACTAGGATTTATTCAGTGTAAAAACGCTTTGATTTGTCTAGTTCAGGAAAATATCATGCTATGATTGGTTTGTTAGATGTAGTAAATAATCTAGGGAAAGAAATTGACAAGAATGCTGAGCCAATCAAAAATCAGTGTTTTACTCATTTTGTTATGAAATGTCAAACGTCAAAGTTACTTTGAAGTTCTCCGGCGGTGTCCACAATCATTATTTTTAGCTATTATAGTAATCACTATTTTTAGGGGTATAGAAAATATAGGGGTATACACGGGGGAAAGGCTCCGCTTACCGTCGGGAGGAAAACTTTAGGCACGTGTTAAAATCACTTACTTTTTCCCCTTGTATAATGAATAACTATTCTTATTATAGTTACTACTAATGTCATTGATATCATCTAACTGATTTGTAAGATTTGTAGAAAAAAAAATGCCAAAAACAAGACTTGCGCTATCTCAACGTCATAGACGTAAGTCGAAGCGTTCGATGATTACCCGAAAAATATGGAACGAGAAAAAATTGAAAGAATACAGGTAAATACCAAACTAATCTAATATAAATACTTTCTATTATTTTAGAATTAGAATTTGAAATCTTACAATTAAAGTGTATATTTTATAGCACTCTACCAATTGATGGCAAGCCTTATCCAGTATTGGAGGAAGAGATAGAATTACTAGCAGAAAATGTAGACAGGTATGTTGATTGTGCCCATGATTATTTTTCGACAAAAAGGGAAAGAATAGTAAAACGTTTCTTTCAGTGCACAACAAAATATAGACGAACCATTAATGGATTTGGAAGTTGCATGGAAATTAAAGGAAGAAACGGAAAAGTAAGTGGGTGCAATGTATTATACTTGCATGTCTTTACAGCAAAAGGTTAATTTCAGAGCTTCACAAAGTCAAGCTGCTGAAGGAACTTCTCATTTAGAAGAAGCATGGGGAACACAAGCAGACATGGAAGAGTATGTATCTCTATTGTTATACTAATTCAATTCACAAACTCTCATACTTGGCGCTTGTCGTATTTTTGTCGATTTTATAACATACATTATTTTTAGAGTTATGGCACATGAATTGACAATAGAAAAGGTAAAGAAGACAATATTCTGTCTGGATACAGAGTTGTTGAAATATCCTATTTTACAAACTGCATAGTACAAATGACCCAAGCACATGCATCCGTATGTACGGCAGCCGTACCTAAAATTGTCAAAGAACGGAGACATGGATTTGTCAGCACGTTAACCATGGAATGTTCTATGTGTTATAGAACATATACCCTATTAACCGAAGATCCTAGCTCTAAAAATGTTATAAATACGAGTGTGCCTTGGGGAACATTAGCAACTGGCAGCACATACGAACACATGCTTGAGAGATTTAGCATTATGGATGTTCCGTGTATGTCAAAAAAAATGTTTTACGAAACTGAAGAACAGTTGAGCAATGTAAAAGAATGTATAATAAAATGGATATAGGTAAAACATAACATGTTTCAGATATGGATGGCATCATCCATTACAGAAATGGAAAATGCCGCAGCGGAGGAAAGAAGAATCGCTATTGAAAACAATGACGTGGATTGTGATGGAATGCCCTGGATCACAGTATATTTAGATGGAGGGTGGAGTAAAAGAAGCTATGGCCATAATTATGATGCGGCGTCTGGAGTTGTATGAAGTACAATATATAAATCATACTTGTAAAATACCTTCATTTTTTGTAGGGTGTAATTATAGGAAAGAGGACCGGCAGAATCCTGTATATGGCGGTACGAAATAAATTTTGCATAATATGCACTAAAGCAGCTAATGCAAATGTCGAAGTGTCAACACATACTTGCTTCCGTAACTGGACAGGATCCTCTGCTGCGATGGAGAGTGATATTATTGTAGAGGGATTTATGCAAAGCGAAAAAGTTCATGGATTGAGGTATAAAAAAATTATTGCCGACGGCGATTCAAGTGTATATTCGAAAATAATTGAAAAAGTTTCGTATGGGCGGCAGGTATCACAGACAGTATACAATACTTCAAATACGATTTTATCGTTGTTTTCTAGGTACTTAAGGCAGAATGTAAAAATCACGTAATTAAGAACTATGGGAAACGCCTATATAAATTAAAAAATGACACTAGAAGTGTTTCGTTAGCAGCTAGAAAACTTCTTTCTGCAGAAACCATAAAAAAATTGCAGAAATGTGCGGAGAAGGCTGTATATGATAATGCACATGGGGACATTGGTTCGCTAATTAAGGACCTAAATAATGGACCAGCCCATGTTTTATGGATCACTCAATGTGCAAAGATTATAATTGTACAAATGTTGGGGATGACAGCAAGAGCAGACTTTCTGATGTAAAAAGCAGTGGATTATATCGACATATACATGGTATATAATTCTTCTTAAATAGAATACCTAATAATTTTCAGTAATTCATTTGTAGGTGCACTAAATCTTGTGGTGCGTAAAGCTTCCTCTTTAATAGACAATGAGACGAATAATCGCGCCGAATTATTTATGAGTATATTGGCACGATTCAACATGGGCAAACGACTTAATTTAATTCAGAGGGGATCTTTTCAGAACAGAGCAAATCTCACAACTTTACGCTATAATAAAGGTATCATTCATCGAATATTGTTGACTTTAATGCTTATTTACTGCTATCAACAGGTTTTGCATGGCACTATGATGCATGGAAAGCTGCTACGAAACGAAGTCCCGGTAAGCATTTCAAAATGTATATTTCAAGGAAGCTACAGTCTGCTACACTCAGAACTGGTGTCTATACGCGGCAACGCAAAACGCAACCTAAAGCTCGAGTGTGTTTAGACTATGGTCCCGCAGCTCAGCAACCTCCATTGGATGAAGACCAAGTTGCAGAAGAGTGCGAAAGAACTCTAAGGCAGCTTGAGGTGAACCCTATGATTTATACTTTCCGTTTGTAACTATGCGGGTGTCATTTTATGTAGATCACGCTACACGAAAGAAATAGAATAGCGAAAGAGACAATTGGGCAGTTTGACAATCCCTTGTATATATCTTTTAGGAGTGATCGTCTTACGGCATCGAACTTTGGTTCTGTAATTAGACGTCAACCTCACACTTCCTGTCATTCACTTGTAAAGTCTATACTACAAAGAACATCATTTTCTACGCCTGCCACAGAATATGGAAAAATGAAGGAAGCTGTTGCAATTTCTTTACTAGAGGAAAAATTAAAAGTGAAGGTTGACCCAAGTGGCCTGTATATTGATACTATCCACCCATTTCTGGCTGCATCTCCAGACGGTAAGATAAGGAGTTGAGATAGAAATAGTAGTATTGTACTTTTCGATAGGTTTAGTTGGCTCTACGCATTTAGTGGAAGTTAAATGCTTGTATAAATTAGCCCAACAGGATCTAAGCTTAGATGAGGGAATACAAAAATTTTATACTTGTTTAGAGAATAAAAATGGGAAAATTCAACTCAAACGGCACCATAACTACTACTATCAGGTATGAGTGATGACAGATGGCTACTAATACTTATCTTTTATTACCGTTTATTACTTATCTTAGGTTCAAGGACAGTTGCATATAACTGGAAGAGATGCTTGCTATTTTGTTGCTTACATAAATGACAAACAAGAGTTGTTTATTGAAGAAATTTTGCGGGATGACGATTTATGGAATAATATAATGGTGGGAAACTAGTTAATTTCTACACATATTGTATTCTTCCAGAAATTGTACGTGAAATTTGAAAAGAGGAGAAAAGTGCGTTGATCCTGACTACATCTTACAGGCAAAAGCTGAGTATGTCAAAAGGAAACTAAACAAGAAGTCCAATCCTAAGTAGTTCTTTTCATTTTCGAAATATTTCCAAAAAAGTGTATTTTGGCCACTGTTCTTACGATTTTTTTAAAATTGCTACTAGATAGAAAATCAAATTTCTGATCGAAAAGTATTCTTGTGATTTTTTTGAAAAAGTTAACCTTTTACGAGATACCGTTATTTTAAAAATTATGGTTTTTTGCTATTATGTAGGAAACCGTTCGTTGTACAAAAAAATGAATGCAAACAAAAAATACATACAATTTCCAACACTGCATTATCCAACCATTGCTCTACGTAATAATCAAAAAACTTTTGAAGATTAATGTTACATGGGGAATTTACTTGAATTCCTAACCACCCAGCATCTACGTCCTCTAATGGCAGATACGCCAACGCCGCGCACATGCGGATATGGAGTCTAACTTCTTCATTGTTTTTGTAGTGTGTAACTACAACAATTAGGACTTGTTACAAGTCCTAATTGTTGTATTTTACGCCACAGACACTGCGTATAATGAAAATGACATCTGTTCAATGTTGCATTCGGAAACACATTCTTTACTGCCAGAATAACAGCGGTTTCAAAGTCTGTAGTAAAAGCTATTGGATTCCAGGAAATACTGTTTTTTATAATTGTAAAAAGCCTCTCATATGTCGTTCTAGTTTTGTTTTGCAATAAAGCAAAAGCAACAGGAAGAACGTTATTTTCCTCTTTACTGCTTCCTACATCGGCATGTATGGTATAAATCTGATGTGCCTTCCTATATTTGATACTAGTAATAACAATCGGTCTTCAACACCATCGTCAACAAGTAAGAATGACGAACCGTCTCGCATTACGAAAATGTTTTCAGGAATAATAAGTTCATTTGCCGATTTTGCTTCTGATATTAATCCTTTTGCTTGGCGTCTATGACGGTATAATGTTGATTTCACGGATGCAAACATTCATTTACACACAACCCACTTGTCGATATTGATGTCCCTCTAGGATAGCTAAAGACTTTCCTTTATTCGATTCAATCATTTCCATAATGAAATTATACTAGTATAATAACTAATAATATTGAAGAGCACAACGGTAGGTACAGTAAGTAAAATAGTCTTCAAAGGAAATGACAAACATTTTTAAGGCAGCCCTTCTATATTGGTCGCATAAGATAAATTCTACAAATAACTAATTTCCGTAGATGCCCATTAAAATCAAATTAAAAGGGAATTTTATTTTCTGAGTTCAATTATAACAAAACATTGATTAACAATTGTCATTCATACTCAATTAATATAACATTTATTGCATTCTAAACAAATTGATTTAAATTTGATATTCTATGACCATAAATAAGTCTATTTCCAGTAAATTTCAAGAAATTGGTTTCAGACATGGTTTTTATAACAAGCAATGTATGTTTTTAAGGATTTTGTACGTTAAACAACTTTTCTTCCTAGATCTCAACACAAAACATAAATAACAATAACAGCTTTGTATTCTTTGTATTCTTGAAATAAATTTAAAAATCATTTGAGTTTTATTGTTTTACATAAAAATAATAATGGCAAGGAATTGATAACGTTACATTACACCTAGAATGTCTGCATACAAAAAAAAACATGACACGTCATCGGTAATCCAATACCTAAAAAAGGTGTTCGTTATCAGTTACTAGTATTCCACCGAGACATTTCTGTCTTTGTTTATTAAAAAAAGTACTGCAAGAAGAACGCAACGAATTTCATGTAAAGCATCCGTGCTCGCCCACTTTTAGATTTCACAAGTGCTGTCATCTGTAGACAATACTGCACACTCCTGCGAGTGTGTTTCGTGACTAAATAATGGCGCTTTATTGAATTTTACATTGCGCTTATGGCAACAACTTAGTAAATGCATAGTTTAAAAACGGTGCTACAAAATCCATTCATATTACGTATGATGCTGCTACACACTATATTGTAGGACTTATTCTATTTTAAAACGTATACTTGTACCTACCTGTCAAATAATATCTTCATACATTTTAGCAAATTATACGTGGAAGTTGCATAATTTTTTCAACTATTTCTTTACATTTGCTTGTAAAATAAAATAGCACAAGTCCTACAACAAACTTTCAACTATAACATTACCAAGTTTGATTTAAAACTATTACGTTTTAAGCAAACTGTGCATTTAGAAAGGAATGCATGTTTTAGCATAGGTGGAAACCCCAGCCTTAAATGACAAGCTACTAATTATTACTGAATAACATCTATCTGTCATTTGTTCACGGCTAACTCTTTCTGTTATTAAACTGAGAATATAATTCACATGCCACATGGTACATTTTTGATTACTTTCATTGGTTAAAATACAAAAACAAAATCGCAGAATAGGCTATCAAATCGGTGATAGTTTTATCGCCGTATGTTGACTGTCACATGATTTTAATGAATAAAATAGTTTACTGTCAAAGTGACAAAAAGTTTCAAAGAAGTAAATAATTGTATTGATTAACTTGCAACTGTAATATTTACTATCAAAGTGACAGATCGTTTAAAATTTTAGACTTTAAAAAATATATTTTCTATTAACGTTCATTATATTCTCTTACCAAATATAACCCGTATTATGATTAATAATCGCTGATAATCGTAACACTAGTTATATTATGCCCGAAAATATCTCAGAAATTAACGATTTTAGTTATAGAGAGTGCTTAATAAAAATGAAAGAACATAAAGTGTATTTCACTTTTGAAAATAAAATACAGGGTGATTCATTTGAAAAAATTGACAAAATCATGTGCTCGAGTTTTGGCTCGCTCTATATTCAATTGGTGCAATAATAAAGAAATAGCACTTTCTCATAACACTGTAACAATGTCAAAAAGTTGCGCCTGAAAAAAATTATTGTTAGGTTGTTCTGTCTAGTGTATACAGGACCTTGAAATGAGAATGATTTTCGTGTACAATTGACCATAACTTTTGAAATACCCTGTATAACGTAATGAAACCCTATATTGGAAGAATGGGGGACATGAGTTTAATCTAAATTTGACATAATATATAGGGTATCCCATTAAAAAAATATGTTTGGTTCACCCTGGTAATATGTAACAACCTGTAAATACGAAAATATTTTTATAATGTGAAGTTTGAAGTCGTCTACAATTTTTGTAAATAACTTTTCTTGATATCTCCTTTAATAACGGAAATATCGCACTTCGACGCACTAACGCCGCACCGTGTATATGTATAGATTGGGTATCTACTGCGTGAACGGAGGATTTCACCTAAACTATTAAAGATATCAAAACCAATTTTGGTGTGGTAATACACGATCATTGGACCTACATTCTAAAAATATTGAGATATGTACAGGGTGATTGACAAAAATATGCCAACCTAAACCTGTGTTTTTTTAATCGAACACCCTGTACATTTTTGCATTTTGGATTCACTGTTACATTTATAATAAAAGTATAGAAATTAGTATCTGTGTCACTAACCGTTCTGCAGATATCGTCACTTTAGTACCAAAATAGAGTTAACTTTGGAACCACGATGCGAGCGTTGTCACCACAATTTTGTAAATCTGTTTATACCACCGACTATTAATAATAGTCTACTAACAAACAAGTTGGGAAATTTTTCGAAAACATGTAAAACTGTACAGAATGTTTAACTTACAGGAAATGTAATGTTTCTCAATTTTTTCAAATGCAACACCCTGTATATTTTTTCACATTTTCGATTCCCCGTGAAAACTACATACTAATTGATGGTAGGTTTCGTAGCCATAAGACGGACCCTTCATGAGATATTGACGCTCTATTTGAAAATACTAAAGAACAAATTAAGCAAAATCCAGAGCAAATAAGAAAATACGAATGGCAAACAAATTCTTTAACTTATAGGAAAACTTAATTAATAACTAAACAATAAAATAATTCTCTACACCTAAAGGTAAGTTGAACAAGTAAACATAAACGAATCAAACCATAAATTCAAATTAAATGTTCAAAATGCTGACCACGCCTAGCTAAACACTTTGCAATTCGCTCGGTAAACGAAAGATTCACTCGCAACATTAGGGGGGAAATGGATTGAAACGCAGCTCTAATTCTATTTTTCATATCTTCGCTTGTGGTGGAAGGATGTTGGTAAACTTTTTCTTTAACGTAGCCCCAAAGGAAGAAATCAAGGGGCGTAAGATCCGGTGATCTGGCTGGTCAGTTTTGCACACCACCTCGTCCTATCCACCTCATCAGATAATTTCTATCGAGATATTGCCTAACGTTGATTGCATAGTGTGAAGGGGTGCCATTCAATTGAAACCACATCGTACGAATATTATCTACTGCGATATTTTCCTAAAACTGCAAATATCTTTCTCCATTAAGACTCCCATCAATTAAAAAAGGATTAACAACAATAAAATTGATTATACCACCCCACATTAACTGAACATCGATGCTGGTGATCAACAACTCTTAGGATGTGTGGATTAGTATCTGAATAGTGAGGATAGTTATGCGTGTTAATATTTCAATTATTGTGAAAAGTTTTCTCATCCGTAAATAGAATGTTATTAACAAAATTGGGTTCTTCATTGACTTTAGTAATTACAACTTGAAACTCAATTTCTTCATTTGGGCTTGTTTTTGCGCGCTTGGAATAACACACACTTCCAGAATGTATAAATCTCTCAGCTACATCCATAAACGATTCTTTCCGCGGCTGACTTCTCTCTGGGTATCGTTCACAGTACAAATGGGTAAAGCATTTCTTTGAGCTTCCCCATATATAAAGATCATATCGACCATTTCTTCTTTGGAAATATTCATTTTATAAAATAATGACAATCCAAAAACACACAAACAATATTTTAATGATTATACAAACGTCAAAACAATATGCAATTGTTCCTCTTTATTACGAGCGACTAGCCTACCTGATTTGTTTTGTTGAATTCTAATGTCATAGTAAATTTGTGTTTCAGAATATTTTTACGTAAAAGCGTCAATATCTCAAGAAGAGTCCGTCTTATGGCTATGAAACATATTATTATTTGGTTATCTACTTTTCACGGGGAATCGAAATGTGAAAAAATATACAGGGTGTTGCATTTGAAAAAATTTAAAAAAATTACATTTCGCGTAAGTTAATCATTCTGTATAGTTTTACATGTTTTCGAAAAATTTCCCAGTTTGTTTGCTAATAGACCATTATTAATAGTTGGTGGCATAAACGGATTTGCAAAACCTTGGTGACAACGCTCGCATCGTGGTTCCAAAGTTAACTCTATTTTGGTACTAAAGTGACGATATCTGTAGAACTGTTAGTGATACAGACACAAATTTCCATACTTTTATTCTAAATGTAACAGTCAATTCAAAAATTCAAAAATATACAGGGTGTTCCATTTAAAAAACAGGTTTCAGTTGGCATATTTTTGTCAATCGCCCTGTATATAACTAAATATTTTTAGAATGTACGTCCAATGATCGTGTATTTCCACACCATATATATATATATATATATATATATATATATATATATATATTGTGTGTGTGTGTGTGTGTGTGTGTGTGTGTGTGTGTGTGTGTGTGTGTGTGTATACCGGGTTAGGAAAAAGTACCGGACCGCTTAAAACTCTACAAAATCGCGAA
This sequence comes from Vesta saturnalis, assembly GCA_036346205.1. Lineage (NCBI taxonomy): Eukaryota > Metazoa > Arthropoda > Insecta > Coleoptera > Lampyridae > Vesta > Vesta saturnalis. The sequence goes on along the minus strand of JARFJB010001851.1, from coordinate 6,826,854 downwards.
AGTTACGATTACAAAATTCGGCATTTGGGGGTTTCGGGGCGCGCGGAATTGGAAAATACACTGTTGCCAGATTTCCCAGTTTTGCGATACACGTAGTCGTTTTGTTATCTTAAATAGAATGCCCTATTTATTTTTATTACAGTCAATTGGGCGTCTCAAACTTAGTAAGATCTCAAATTTTCAAACTTTTAGATCTACTAGTTGCTGAGATATGACCACACCGTATTTTCAGTAAAAAGTACCGGAACGCTTGAATATCTGCAAAACCGCTAAAGTTACGATTACAAAATACGGCATTTGGGTGGTCCTATGCATGCGGAATTAGAAAATGATATCGGCACTGTTGCCAGATTTCCCAGTTTTACGCTACACGTAGTCATTTTGTTTTCGTAAATAGAATGCTCTATTTATTTTTATTGCAATCAATTGGGCGTCTCAAACTTATTAAGATCTCAATACTTAGTCTTTTTGTTATCTGAAATGGAAGATCCCCAATTCTCAAAATTCTGTTTATACTATTAGATACTAGTGAGAAATATTATGGGATAGTTACTTATTTTAAAATGAGCATGCATTAAATTTATCGGAAATTCCCGAAAATATGAATACTCTAGGAATAAGTAAGCACTGCTTCAATTGTTTTCAACACTGTAGTCGTCGCCATGTTACAACAATGACAAATTAAACACAAATAAAAAAATAACCTTCATAACTCAAGTCATTTATTTCAATAAAAATAAATGGGACATTCCATTTAAGATAACAAAAAGACTATGTGTAGCGCAAGACTGGGAAATCTGGCAACAGTGCCGATATCATTTTCCAATTCGGCATGCCTAGGAAACCTCAAATGCCGAATTTTGTAATCATAGCTTTAGCGGTTTTGCAGATATTTAAGCGTTTCGGTACTTGTTACTGAAAACGCGGTATTGTCTTATTTTGACAACTAGTAGAGATAAACTTTTGAAAATTTGAGATCTTAATAAGCTTGAGACGCCCAATTGATTGCAATAAAAATAAATAGGGCATTCTATTTAACAAAACAAAATGACTACGTGTAGCGCAAAATTAGGAAATCTGGCAACAGTGCCGATATCATTTTCCAATCCTGCACACTCCGAAACCCCAAATGCTGAATTTTGTAATCGTAACTTTAGCGATTTTGTAGATATTTAAGTGTTCCGAGATACAAAAAAAAATTAAATACAAAAGTTGTAAGATATGTTCAGGTGCATATTCCAAAAATATTTTTAATTATACAGGGTAGATCATAAAAGCTTAGAAGTAATTTTAAATTTTTTTTTAAATGGAAAACCCTATATATTATTACATATTTAGATCCTACATACAATTTTAGACACATTTTATGTATAATGTCCTATACCTAAGTCTAACCGTTTTTGACAAATTTCAAATTTTTTGTCAAAAATGACGTTTGCAGGCCAAAACATAGGTGGAAATCTTTTCTAAACGAAGCCTTTATTAATTAGTTATGGTTGGTTTCCTTGGAAATGGGGACCTACTCTAATGGGCTGTATTGATATTTTTGTAATACATTCATACAGGGTGCTCAAAAATGGACAATAAAAAGTAGATTCAAAAAAACCTATAAAGTCATTTTTTTAAATGGAAACCCCCTATTTTTTTAATTCTATCTTATTTAGCATTAAAAATAAGGGTGATTTTGTATAAGAGCGTATATTCCAAAAAAATGTGGTTTTTGAAATAATGACAATTTAACATTTTTTTATTGTAAAAAGGCTATACGGCTTCCAAGTTTTGTTGTTAGTTGGCCGTGACGGCGAGGCGTGGCATATAAAAATAATAGAGATAATCAGAAACGTCATTATTTATTGTCAGTTAATAATTTGTGTGATGCATTAGTGTATTTTATTGCAATTTGATTTAAAACTTGAATTAAAATTGTAAATAACGAATTTTTCGCATGCCGAGATGGTTGATATGATTTTTGTTTTGGGAGCTAGTGAAAAGAATACGCTCTTAGCAAGAGGACTGTATCAACAACGGTTTCCAGAGAGACGGCAAACTGAAAGAAGGGCATTTGAAAAGCTTTTGGAGTGTTTTGAAAGAACTGGCAATGTGTTATATGAAAAAAATACTAGGAAAAAACGTTCACAGACTGAGAAAAATCAATTAAATGTACTATTAACAGTTACCGAAAATCCATATATTGGACAACGACATATTTCTCAGCAGGTTGGTGTTGAACGACGTACGGTACAGCGGATATTGAAGTTTCGAGAAATGCACCCCTATCGCATTCAACTACTTCAAGAGTTGGTTCCTGAAGATTATCAAAGACGACTGGAATTTTGTCAATGGGCTCAAAACAAAATAAACCAACAAAGAAATTTTGTTCATTTGATTTTATTTACAGGTGAGGCCACATTTTACAGAAAGGGAAGTGTAAACAGACACAATTTTCATTACTATTCTACCGAAAATCCACATTTTGTAAGATATACTTCTCAAACTAGATGATCTTTAAATGTTTGGGGAGGTGTTGTCGGTAACAATGTAATTGGACCATATTTTTTTGATCAACGAGTAACAGGGGAAGTATACTTAGACTTTCTGCAAAACCATCTACCTAATTGTGTATTCAAGAAAGAGGCGGACATTCGAACAACTTATTAGGTAGTACGTATTTGACGTGTTTCTAGTACTTTTCTTTGTATAATTAGTTACAGGTTTAGTTAATTAGAGGTGTTAAGTTTATGATTAGGATTAGGACATCATTTGTTGAATCAAAAAAATATTGTCTTTACTTTAAGTTCGTTTAATAAAATAATTATTTATATGAGGTTCAATAAATTGTAATATTTGGTTCTGAAATGCTCGACTTTTTTGTTTCGCTGCACCCCGCCGTCACGGCCAACTAACAACAAAACTTGAAAGCCGTATAGCCTTTTTACAATAAAAAAATGTCATTATTTCAAAAACCACATTTCTTTTGGAATATACACTCTTATACAAAGTCACCCTTATTTTTAATGCTAAATAAGATAGAATTAAAAAAATAGAGGGTTTCCATTAAAAAAAATGACTTTATAGGTTTTTTTGAATCTACTTTTTATTGTCCATTTTTGATCACCCTGTATGAATGTATTACAAAAATATCAATACAGTCCATTAGAGTAGGTCCCCATTTCCAAGGAAACCAACCATAACTAATTAATAAAGGCTTCGTTTAGAAAAGATTTCCACCTACGTTTTGGCCTGCAGACGTCATTTTTTACAAAAAATTTGAAATTTGTCAAAAACGGTTAGACTTAGGTATAGGACATTATACATAAAATGTGTCTAAAATTGTATGTAGAATCTAAATATGTAATAATATATAGGGTTTTCTATTAAAAAAAAAATTAAAATTACTTCTAAGCTTTTATGATCTGCCCTGTATAATTAAAAATATTTCTGGAATATGCACCAGAACATATCTTACAACATTTGTATTCAATTTTTTTTGTATCTCTTTAAATAAAGGAGATATGGGACTTTGTCACACTAATATAGTTTTCTTTAATGAACAAACAGAAATACAAAGTAATAATCATTAATGTATTTTTTTTTAACTTTTAGGGCTAAAAGTATTTAGCAAATAATTTCTGTTTTTGTACTTCCTAGAAATGCTTTTCTGTTGCGCTTGAAATTCGGCTCGAATCTTACCAGAATGTTAATTCTACATGTAGGAAAACTAAACAAGGGGTGGAATAACTCCAAAGCCCAATGTAATATTAAGTATCAATGTTTATGATTTTTAAACGTGAATTTTTTTCTTGGATTAGGGATACAATTAATTTAATGCTTTGATTTGTACCAACGAGGTGCATAAAATAATAGATTAGATTAACATTACAATTATTTTATGACATTTTTTAAAGCCAATTAACAGTTTTGTTTCTAGTCACGTGTATACGTCGTGTTGCATTTCGTAGCAATACGTTTTCAAGATTGTCTAATTACGAGTATGTTCATTATCACGCTCTTGTTATATTGCTACTGAAATTTTTTGTTGAAAAGCAAATCCAATTAAATTGATAAATTTGTAGCCACGTGAAAAAAAACAATTAGATTAACATTACACTGATGTTAACCCTAAGGTAGTTGGATCTTTTTGTATTTATCCACAACCGACACATTATCATGTCATAATCAACCGCTTACAAACGCATTATAAACACTATAAAACCCTAGTGTTTTATATTCATAAAACACTAGGGTTTTATATTCATAAGACACTGTAGCGTTTTCATATTTTATTTATTAAACTTAACATTTATATTAACATTTATAGAAATATTCTTATTATTTTCTTCTGCAAACCTTTTATTGGCATTAAAGAAATATGCCAGTAGAACTGTTTCCGTTATAGATGTTATTCCTTTTTCTTTTTTCCAGTTGTCGAAATCTAAATATTCTTTTTCGTATGCGTCCTTGGACTTTGCTGGAACTAAATGTAAAGTCGCTTGCTCTGCGTCTTCCAATATTTCTACTGGAACCAGGGCCGGCCCCAGGGCAGGGCGATCCGGGCGGCCGCCCGGAGCGCAAAGCTCTAGGGGCGCCAAAATCATCAAGGAAGGCGTTGCCTTCCTTGTCCTAACTTCGTTAGGGGTCGGGCGTCTAGCGGCGCCCCTAGGCTCGCTTCGCGAGCAATCGAAACAACTTTAAAATGGCTTTTATCCGTCACTAATTAAATAAAAAGTGAACGAAATATTTAACTATAGAGAACGCATTTAATCTTAACGTAAGCGTAAGGTAAACCGTGGATGTGGAAGAACGAGGTATGTTTTATTCTAAAAGTGCAGATGCATGTTTTGTAATAAAACACGTACATAAATTAAACAGATTATAAAGGTATTACGTGTATTCACCTCCAAACTTTTAAATTTAAGAACCGTTCTTAATTACGCTAAACTCCTTATTTTCATAATTTTGGATGAATTAATTTCAATTCGGTTTCGCTGCAGATTTAATTTTACCTTTTATAAATAGGAATTTGTTATCGATTTCGAGTACTAAAAAAGGAACGTGCAGGTGTTAGTTTTTGTAACGTGACACGTACCGAGATAAACAAACGAAATAAATTGATAAAAGAAATAAGTTACAAGCTTTTTTAAAATGCACTAAAACGTAAAAAATAAAAGTTATTACTTTTATCAATCATCATTTTATTTCTAAGCACATTATAAATTTAATATATGTATTTAAGCATTAAGACAAAATCTAGTTGAGTTCAATTCATCATGACCAAACCACTCAACTATCGCTTTTCAAGAATTTACAAGTTTTCGGTCCCTGCTCTGGCATTGGCAACACTTACAATACAGGAATCTACAAGTCTGTACCAATTTTGAAACCAACCGAAACAAGATGTCACAGGAGTTTTTAACTGCATATATAAGGGAAGTTGACTTAAAACAATGCGTTATTTGCTACTAGACTTCGGCCGGTGTGAAATAAAATAGTTTTTTTTTTATTATTGTACAAAAAGTTTTAAAAAAGTGCTTGTGCAATTGCAAATTGTCCAGTGTGAGTGCGTTTGTCGTTTGTGAAGGTAAGTTTTTTAATTTTCATTTTCAAAAATCGCGTACAAGTAGTACTAGAACTAGTAGTCCCAGGGTGATACATTTTTTGGGAAAATTTTCAATCTTCATTCAATTTAGAAACTTTTATGTATATGGTTTTATTTACGACAAATGTACCGTTTTCGAGATAAATGCTGAAAACTGTTCAAAAACATGGTCATTTTACGCTGTTTTTCTACTATTATTTTAATTTTCTATAGGTATACTGTTAAATGTGTCTCAAAAACCGCACGTCCGCACATTTGTCCTAAATAACACTGGAAACATAAAAGTTTCTAAATTGAATTAGGATTTTATTTTTCGAATTATTAGGGGTTAGAAGCGTTGCAGTAAGCAAGGGGGGGCATCACCCTGTGGGTATTGTCATCGGTTAAATTGCTCTTAATATTGAGTTTTAGTTGCCTTGCCTAAAATGTATACCAAATTCCAATTTATTATACAGGGTGTCCATCTATAAACTGACACATTTTAACTGCTTATAACTCGAAAACGATAAATGGTATCGATGTGCGGTTTTCACAGAACTTCATCATTTTTTAAATTTTTTTGACAGTGTTGCCAAGTTTTAAAATTTACCTGAAATAGGAGAAACAAAATTGACGATTTTCAAAGGCCGATTTCGCAAAAAACTTTAATGGGACACTCTGTATTTTATAATTTACATCAAAGCCTATTTACTCTCCTTTACGAAAATGTTGTTAGTTTGCTTAATTTTTTTAATATACATGTTATACGGATTGATAATTGGTTTCAGAAACCAAAATGTCTGATGCTAAGAAAAACCCTCTGGAAGCCAATTTAAAAAGCGGAGATTGAACAAGCAAACACAGCTTCAAAAACAGTCAGGTGCCCTGCAGAACTTTTTGAAAGAGGGTAGTCTCAACGCTCCCACTACCGATCAACATTTAAACAACGCCCAGCACATGCACCTGGATACTGACTTTCCCGATATGAATCCCCCTTTGGACGCAAACGTCAGCATTGCTGAGCTAGTTAATTCACCTCAAACGAGTTTGTTGAGTAGTGATGCAGTTCCGTGCAGTTCCAAAATAAAAACTGCAAGTTGTGCAGACCTCAGAAAAACATTTAGAAGAGACTACAGTCCCAATTATCTCTTCTGACCCAGGATTATGGCCCGAAATCATCCGCGAAGCAGATAGAGTTTTTTTGGTTAAACGTGGTCCAGCTGCACCTTTGTATAATTTTGATTTTCCTTATGATGATCAACATAGAAGATTCTCACCAAAATATTACAAGAAAGCACTTAAAAATGGAGAACAAGTTTTAAGAGAATGGATGGTATATTCCTTATTTCAAAACGTCTTATATTGTTTTCCATGTTGACTTTTTGCTGCCCCATCTAGCACTAGCGCTCTTGGCCATCGAGGATTTAAAGACTGGAAGCATTTAGGAGACTCTTTAGCACATCATGAAAATGGTAAAACGCATATTGATTGTTTAAAATCATGGCTTGAATTAAAGCAACGGTTGAAAATGGGTAAAACAATAGATGCAGTTTCTCAGAGGCTCATTGATTCTGAGATAAATCACTGGTCCGAAGTTCTTTTACGCATTATATCAGTCGTTAGAATGCTAGGTGAGAGATCTCTAGCTTTTCGAGGAACAACAGATAAACTCTATGAACACAATAATGGAAACTTTTTGAAGTTCATTCAGTTATTGGCTGAGTTTGATCCAAAAATGGAGGAACACGTTCGCAGGGTTCTTAATAAAGAAGAAATCAAAGCTACATATCTAGGAAAAACTATACGAAATGAAATAATTGATTTGTTGCATGACAATATAAAGCGCCACATCATTGAACAAGTTCAAAAGGCCAAGTATTATTCTGTGATTCTCGACTGTACTCCCGATGCAAGTAAAGTCGAACAGATGACATTTATGGCAAGATATGTTTCCATAGAAGAATCAGAGTCTGAAGTTCAAGTGATAATCAATGAAAACTTTTTGGGTTTTCTACCCATTGAGAGATCAAAAGCTGCGGAATTATCGGAGGTTTTAGTAGAAGAGCTAGAGAAAAATGAGCTTAAAGTAGAGAACATGCGCGGTCAAGGGTACGACAATGGTTCCAATATGAGAGGAGAAAATCGGGAGTACAAACAAGAATCAGAAATATAAACCCCAGAGCATTTTATGTTCCATGCAGCAGTCATTCGCTAAACTTGGTTGTAAACGATATGGCAAAATCCTCGTTTGAGGCTGCAAACTTCTTCAATATTGTTCAAAAGTTATATACATTTTTGCTTCGTCAACTTTTCGTTGGGCAATATTACTTAAATATATTGATAGTTATACCCTAAAACCATTAAGTGATACGCGATGGGAAAGTCGAGTAGACTCATTAAAAGCTCTGCGATTTCAAATTGGACCAATTTACGATGCTTTGTACAGTATTTATGAAGATCCAGAAATCGATAATATGATTAGAGACGAGGCTAGCGGATTATTAAATAATTTGAAGCAGTTCAAATTTATATGCTCTATTGTGATTTGGTACAAAATTTTGAGTCGCATTAATCCCATCAGCAAACTTTTGCAAACCGTACATTTTGATATATCACAAGCTATTGATACGCTTAACAACTGTAAACTCTTCTTTGAAAATCTGAGATCAGATGAAGCTTTTGAAAGCATCATTTTAGAAGCAACCGAGCTTGCTTCAGAGGTGGACGTGGAAGCTAATTTCGAAGCCACCACACCACGTCATCGTATCAGAAACAAAACACGAAACGTTTTGTATGAGGGCCCGGATGAACCCGTTCAAGACCTCAAACAAAAATATAAAATAGAACTTTTCTTTCACACTGTAGATCAAGCAATAAATGCCTTGAAACCAGATATAATTTGCTAAATACTCACAGTAATTATTTCAGCTTTTTGTATAATATTTTTGGTTTAAAAGACATGCGCAGAAATGAGCTACTGGCTTATTGCAAAGATTTGGAAGTAGTTTTAACTGATGGAAATTCAAGCGATCTTAACGCCCTGGAACTGGCCGATGAAATAAGCATCGTTTCGTCATTATTAACAAAAAAAGAAACCCCCGTTGAAGTCCTCAAGTTTATCGCTACACTTAAACTTGCACCAAACCTCAGTATAGCATTAAGAATCCTACTTACATTGCCAGTCACTGTGGCTTCAGGGAAAGAAGCTTTTCAAAACTAAAAATAATAAAAATTATCTCAGAACGATGCAGACGCAAAATCGTCTCAATGGATTGGCAATGATAGCTATAGAACACCAAATTAGTGACAAATTAGACTTGAAATCACTGGTTCGTGAGTTTGCCGAAAGAAAAGTTAGAAAAAGGCATTCTAAATACTTTGGTTAGTTAGCATTCATTTATATTATAGGATATTAGTAAGCATTAGTTCATTTTAATTTTTGTTATTTTATTTTACCTTAGTGGTAAATTGCTTATCTGTTACATACCTGTTACCTAATGATCGAGTTTTCAATAAAATGTTTTTTTTTTTTAATTTTTTTCAACGTTTTCTTGACTTTATGTTATGGGAGCATGCGATTTACTTTAATAAACGGAGAGGGGGGCGCCAAATTCAAGTTTTGCCCGGAGCGCCAAAATGTCTAGGGCCGGCCCTGCTGGAACGTCTGGTACGGCGAACTCTTCCATAATGTTCACAAATACTATTCTAATAATGCAAACTCTTTTCATCTTTATATAGATCATTTTAGAATTTTACTTACATTTTAACACCTTAAGCACAAAATATGACTTGAAAGATAAAATATGTAATTTATTTATTATTTACTATAACAACAACAAAAAACGAATCAGTCACTATATCAATAAATCCATGACCACCCTTAAATTCAAATAATAAGAAAATTGAATTAAAATTAAATTAACTAAAATAATTAAGTACATTTCATTCTAATTTATTGTCGGTTGTGGATAAAGCTTTGTATTACATTCGGATCTTATTTGGCATATAAAACACTTAAGAAAGTAAACGCTCTCGCGTTTATTTTCTTGCGTGTTTTATACGCCTAATAAGACTCTTATATAATAAATAACTATTAGATTGTTACGCAATGGAATGTGTGTCGAATGTTTGACAAATCACAGTGTACAAAACAAATTTGTGATCGAACACTAAACACTGAATAAACAGGTACTCATAATTTTACTACAAATTTGTAATGGCCATTTCCTTGGGATATTACCTACTACTGTGTTTTTTATAATAACGTTCATAATTTAACAACTAAACATATATGTATAACACGAGTTCCTCCTGGTACAAAATAACAGACATTAATTCCTTAAAACGCTATTCGTATAAAAATTCATTCTTAATATAAACCATTCACATAGTATATATGGTGAGATAGTATACAAGAAAAGAGTGTCATCCCGCTATATTAGTAAGATATTACCGTAAAATCCACACACCTAGATTGCGTGATCAAGTCATGTCCGTTAAGGTTAAGGTTCGTCGTTCTCAGTGACGGACCGAGCTGGTAGCATAGTGGTGATACGATCTGCTTAGCATTCGGGAGGTAATGAGTTCGATTCCTGTTACCGTCTACCTTGTATGAGGTTTTTTCATGGTCACTGCCTATATGCATACCATGTGCGGCTGCTTAGGCGAATGCTGGGGTAGTATTTCCCCCTCAGAACCCTAACTCCGTTCCTTCCGAACCTATCCTGACCATACCCATCCTTAATCCCGCCATGCATATACACGTAATGTACGCCGGGAATCCATGATTGTGGCTGAAGGAACTCGAAAAGCTCGACCAGCCCGCCCTTCCCCCTGGGGAAGGTATGAAATACGTGGCTTCTTCATCTTCTCTCTCTCAGTGACGGACTATGAAATAGACAAAAAGGCAATCGTTTACGGTCCGTGGCATTCAAACTAAACAAGCAAAAATATTTTATTCATTGCAGTAATTAAAAAGTTAGGAGTGGTATTCAATATACGTACAAAAATAGCCTTGTACTTGATTAAAAGGAACTATAATCCGAGAATGACCGCTGAATTATTTTTGTAAAAGTTATTGTACTTTGCGGACGTTTAAACATCCGGTCTAGTTACGTGAATAACATCTCCGCTCCCGCTGATTGCGCGTGTATGCGCGGGTGCACGGGCGTGTGTGCGCGGTGCGTGGGCGGGTGTGCGGGTGTAATAGTGTGCGTAAGTGTGGGTGAAGGCGGGTGTGGTAGTGAGTGTGAGTGTGCGTGTGCATATGACTGAGTGTGCGTGTGCGCTTGCGTGTGCGTGTGCGTGTGCGAGTGCGTGTGCGTGTGCGTGTGCGTATGTGCGTGTGCGTGTGCGTGTGCGTGTGCGTGTGCGTGTGCGAGTGCGCGTGCGCGTGCGCGTGCGCGTGCGCGTACGCGTGTGCGTGTGCGTGTGCGTGTGCATGTGCGTGTGCGTGTGCGTGTGCGTGTGCGTGTGCGTGTGTGTCGATATCGATGTAGCAGCCATGCTGGTTTTATATTCTATCTGACGACCCGTTTATAGGGCGGCCGTATATAGCTGTCAAATAGAATTACACGTTAAATCCATTTAAACGATCGCAGCAACCATATTATACAACAAAAATTGACCGTTTAATAATTGCTTTATGAAAATCCGTATAGTTGTAGTTCAGCATTCTTCCAATCATTAATTAAAGGGCGCTGTCTAGAGTGTATAATTTTGTATATTTTGAGTTTCATGGCATCGACTAGTTAACGGCCATTGCGTTGGTAACTTTGGATTGAGTTTACGTTTGTGTTCTCTCTTTATTTTATGTATTCTTGTTTTTATTTATTTCTATTTATTCAAAAGCGTTACTTAAATCATCTAAGTAAGATATGTTGTACCCTAGAATTACCGTAAACGGGTAGGATATGCAAAATGCCCTTCATAGTATCAAAATGTCCACTATTTTTTTCCAAAAAAAATGGAAATAGTTTTAATACCTCAAATTAAGTACAAAAATACAAAAATTTGTGGTTTATCATCACCTCTGCCAATGAAAATGTGCCAAATGTATAGATTTTCAAAATAAATGGTTTCAGTCCAATCAAATGATGAAATTATGGCCAACTATAGATATAGCTTTTACCTCTCTTAACATACTCATGATCCCCGTAAATTTCATATTTTTTTTTTACCAAAAAGTAAGTGAAAAGTTGTACTCCTAGCAGAAAAACTACTAAAATTCTCAAAAAATAGGGTGATTTTTATTTCATTGGTATACAAATTCATTATTATTATGTCAAATTTAGACATAAATCAAACGTCCTAGGTACTCTGTCAACTAACTTTTAATGTGATAAGGTAAGTAAGTATTTAAGTACAAATAAAAACAAAGCAAACGTATCCAATAAGTCTATCTATTTCAGATCAATAGGTATAGTTTCACAACTAAATAACAAGACAAAACATAAACAATCAAAAACTAGGTGCCCAATGTCTGCTAGTAAAAAATTGTTTAGTCACTAGATTATCTTCCTGTGTGATATTAAGGTCACTAATTTGCCTCTATTACAAGAGGACTGTTGTTGGGGCATCTCCCTTGGTATTTTATGAATCCTGCGATACATGAGGCTCATACCTTTATGTAATCGTGTTATTTTCTGTTACATACTTTAGCGCATGCCCAACTTATTGTTGAGGATATATAAGAGATCAATAAGATCTAAGCAAGCAATGACCTTAAGGCGTTCGCTGCCATAACTCTGAAAATTAGGTTATCCAATGCTAAAGTTGAACCTGACGAAAAACCTTCAAAAAAATGCTGAAAGCATCATCCCTTGTTTAAAACATAAATGCCAGCTGGGAATTTTGTTTGTGGACCATTCTGATGAAACAAATATATCAATTGAATAAATTGAGTTGTCGTGCAGGCTTATCAACGTAAGCGTGTTGCCAAGCTAACTGCGGTGGAAATGGGCGGGTTCGATATAAGACGTAAAATAATTAAAATTTAATTTCAATCACTTTACAGTTACCACAAAACAACAAATAACAACATCAATCCAGGAAAAATGGTCTCTAGGCGCCACCACAATCTCAAGTTACTCTAAAACAAATAGTCCTAGGCGAAGTGTTAAGTTATTCCTACCTGACTGGACGATAGACTTGTAGCATACTCTGTAAAATCATACACCATTCAAGTTCAAACGTTCAATACGTACAGCACCCTCTCACTTTAGATTCAATTACCTTTAAAAATAATTTTATCCAAAGCTTAATAAAAGTTTGTAGCATACACGTTGTCGTAAACTTATTGATCATACCCTGTATATTCCTAAAATATGAGAAGTAAGACCTTATCTGAATACTTTCTAATTTACCCTCGTATACGCGTAAACTAATATTTATAAATGTCATAAAATTTATTTCATAATCGATCTGACTCAAAATAAACTTTCAGATCAATAATTTAGTTAAGATATTAAAAGGTTGATTATTTTTTAAACGGTGTAATCCTTTATGTAATTTCACATAAAGAAAATAATGAAATCTTATAATATAGATTCTCTTTTTAAAACTGAATACTGTAATAAAGGTCCATCACAATTTAAACAAAAGAAAATTAACCAATTTTGCAAATATATATATATATATATATATATATATATATATATATATATATATATATTGCTTCCGAGAAGCAACACATACAACGAAAAACAATCGCTATAGATTAAAGTCCCTAAATCTTATAATCTAAACATAATAGGTAATGGGGATTGATTATCCTTAATTCCTAAAATGAAATTTACCATATAAACAATGACAATTTAAACAAAAGAAAATTAACCAATTTTGCAAAAAAAAAAATAATATATATATATATATATATATATATATATATATATATATATATATATATTGCTTCCGGGAAGCAACACACAACGAAAAACAATCGCTATAGATTAAAGTCCCTAAATCTTATAATCTAAACACAATAGGTAATAGGGATTGATTATCCTTAACTCCTAAAATGAAATTTACCATATAAACAGATAATCAAACCTCTACCATTCAAAAATTTAAAATTACTCTTACAGTAATGTATTCCAAAATTCCTTTAGCAGATGTCATGTCCTATCCACTGAGGTTGATATGCGCTTTAATTAGTCCTGAATATGTATGCACAATCGTCACTGATAGCTGTGACACCATATGCTAACTTAAATGTTCCTTAAACGCGTATTAAAGTTGGGCAATTGATTTCCTAAGTGCCCTTCTAAAAAAAATGTTTGTCACAGAACATTTTAGTCACACCAAAGAGTAACTACAATTTGTAGATAACTACTATTTGCTTACACTTTATCACTTTATTCGTAATTGTCTATAAACGGTCAATTTAGTGCAGTTAAGAAGCGCACCTGTATTGAAATCAGTAATATCAATGTCTGCGTCATTTAATTCATAAATCTTTAAACACCGTAAATTTTGGAAAACTCAAAAGTAATTTACAATTCTCAATTAATCATTTCACTTATAAACGTTTAAGTACTTCATCTGTAAAATGAGTTTTTGCAGAACACTAATATGCACCGCAACACTAATTATTTACAAATTAAACAAAACTCAGCGCAGATCGTTACGATCTCACAAAATACTCGCGCGCGACCACTCTCTTAAGTACAACTCTTGAGTCCGAGTGTCTCTTGCCTTACCCTGTCACTTTCCTGTATATACCGCGGTCATCCATTTTGCAAAACGGCATCATATTTATCCCGCCCAAACCAAAACAGCCTGTCCCAGAAGAGTCTCCAACGCGCGCCCTTGTCGGGCAGATACGAGAAAAACGGCCCCATCGCAATCTAAGCTTCAAAATCGCTGCCACCTTGAAATGTATATCAAAATCTTAATAATACTTCGAAACGATCCAATTTCGCCTCCATACTCATTCCACATACTGTCCATATTTAGATTCAACTTTTTATGAAAGTCCCATAGGTGCGCAAACTTTCCTTCCACAAAATTTAGTCAATTCTAACAACATTTGTCCTTGAACATGCATTAAATTTGTCCATTGTGATATTTATACAAGCAAAAATAAACATACGTATTCTGTCTCTGCACTCTAATACAATATCAACATATCATAAATTCACAAGCTATCCATTTACAACAATTTCAAACTCACATTCCTTAAAATACAGTGTTTGATCCCAAACGATAATCAATGTCCTGAAACCATAAACTGAGGCAATGCGTTTGGTCATTTTTCCGACCGAATTGGTAAATACATGAGTCTCCAATTTAATTAGTCACAAAGTGTATCGAAACCAGTAATTACACTATAAAGGGAACATTCCAAAGCACGCTTAAAATCTGGAAAATTAACAAACATTCAGTTGCTAAGTTAATTAAGGAGAGATATAAATTTCAGTTGATACTAAAATGGTGTAAGTTCATTGTTGCATTGAACCAATGCGCATCTATTATCTTGCAAAATTTATTTATAAATAAATATTGATGATCAGCACGTAAAACAATAAAATATAGTTTTTGTGGATCAAAACAATGCATTTAACCAACAACGTAAAACCACAACGTTTAATTTTTGTCAACTGAGACAATGCGTTAAGAGGTTTGCCCAATAAAAGTGAGTAAGACTATACCATTTAGTTCGTACCCATCAAGGCAATTCATTTGGCTGTTTTTCGAATGAAATTACTGTATACAGTGTTTAAACATATTTGGCTTGAAATAATGCACAAAGCTCTAAAACCATAAAATCTAGTTCTGTCTTCCCAAAAGGTGCGCCAGGCCGTTTTCTTAACAAAATTGATGAATAAATAATTTTTGCCCATCTTTTGTCCCAAATGACGACTAACCGTAAAACCACAACATTTAATTCTAGAGCGTCGCTCAATCTGTGGCCGTTTTTTCAACGACATTAGTGAATTAGTAAATGATGGCAAAGACCGTAAAATCATAACGTTTAGTTCTCGATATATAAAAGTGTAAACTTTAATGAATTAATAAAATACTTACCTTTTTTTGGTTCTTTAATGGTGTATTTTAAATTATACAATCTAAACGTTTCTACAACACTTACATTTAAGATCACCTAAAGATGTTTCAAACCCATTATGATTTTCCGGAGTGTATAAGTTATCTTGTTCATGTGGAAAGGTATTCACAAAACGTAGCTTTGATACAAGACGTAAAGACCATATGGGATTTTGTAGATTAGGTCAACCAGACAAGTCTGCCGTGGCTGACCATGCCTTGAATAATCTAAATCATGACATTCAATTTGACAATATGGAAATATTGTCTAGACAAACTCATTATTATGTTCGTTTACAACGTGAAGCTGTTGAAATATATAAACACCCTAATAATTTTAATAGACAAGAAAAAATCTCCGTTTAAACAGGCTTTGGCATCTTATAATTAAAAAAAGGCATAATGATACGTCTTAATTTTGATTTTAATTTTGACTTTTGGTATGTCTAGTTTTTTTGCTATGTTTTTCCTAGACATTGAAGCAAATGCTTTACCAGTTATATGTTAAATTACCACAGCACTATAATTTAACACAAGCAGTTGAAATTAAGATTAAATTAAAAATATTACAAAAAACGTTCTGAATTATGCTTTTCATTGTTAATAACACTTGCAATTATTGACAAAGATATCTCTTTGTTAGATTTAACTGGCCTGCTTTATTTGATGTCATGTTTATATTTGTGAATGCTACTATCATTTTCAAATTGAAGTTTTTCACAACTTTACACTTACATCATAACTTGATTAAATTTTGTTAAATGTCTTTTTTGGCTGACATTTTTCATTGTTAGCGTTCCCCGTTAGAGAATGTTCTGATTTGTCACCTTTAAGACAGTTTAACAATATTTAATTTTTAATGACGTAGTTATTCTTTACTAATTTAATTCTATAGTTGGCTTTATACGTTTCTAAAATTGTTATATTAATAACAGGCTGACGTTTATGTTTTAATTTTTCAACTTTGACAAAATTGTTTTCAACATCTTTAACAATTTTAATAGATATTACTACTGACAAAGATACCTGTAAGTGTTATCGAAACGTTTAGATTGTATAGTTTAAAATACACCATTAAAGAAACCAAAAAAGATAACAATTTTATTATGTGTGATCATGGTGAAAATTTACATTTTTATATTTAATTAATTAATTTAAACAAATCCAAACGAAAACACGGTTTCTGCAATGTGTCCAAAAGGCAGTATAGCAAAGTATAATTTGAAAATTAGCCTTTGTCTTTTAAAATAACCAGGTTTCTATTTTTTTTATTTGGAGCTTCATAGTGAGGTTTTTTTGGACCAATCTACAACTAGCAAGCTTCAGCATCCCAATAGGGCTATGGACGGTTTCAATAAACCCTATATATATATATATATATATATATATATATATATATATATATATATATATATACAGGGTCCGCCAATAGTGCGTGGACGAAGCTTTGTGAGTGTATACAATATCGTTTTCAAAATTATTTATTGCAGGATTGTGTGGGATCTTTCGGGTTACAATTAGAAAATATACACAAAGTTATATTTTTTTAATTGGAACATACCGTATATTATTATAAATTTGGATTCCCTGGTTAATTTTAAGGGCACTTTATTCACTATATGAGGTATCTTAAACGCGCAATTTAGGCGCTGCATTCCATTTTTTGAAAATTTAGAGGTTGAAAAGAAAAATTGTAACAACCGTATGGAGAAATGTGTAACACAAAAATTTTAATGGTTGATTAGTCATAGACTGTGCTACATAAAATCATAAAAATAGTACTTATCTTATTTAATTTTCGAGATATCGTAATGCAAAGTGCAAGATTTTCAATCATAGATAACTTGATTTTTTTCAATGGAATGGTATACATTGTGTTACACTGATAGATAGGAAATTTAATTACAATTTTTTTGATATATTGTTGGTATTTATTTTTTGCAGTTTTTTGATAATCCAGCTTTTTTACTCAATTTACCGGCCTACCTTAACTCCAAAAATAAACCTTTTTGAAAGTCAAGTCGTTTGACCATAATCTTCCGTGCCGAATCACGTGTATAAATATATATATATATATATATATATATATATATATATATATATATATATATATATATATATATATATTAAATAAGACATTTTTCTTTTGAAACTTGTGTAAATAAACGTACAAATTGATTCAATAAGTTACCTTATTTCAATTTCTGTAATTGTCAAAATAAATTCTTGACAAAGGGAACAAAGGACGTTCCCGAAACGTTGAATCAATTTGTACGTTTATTTACACAAGTTTCAAAAGAAAAAATGTCTTATTTAAACATTAATACTTGTGGAAATCTAAATAGAATATATATATATATACATATATATATATATATATATATATATATATATATATATATATATACACTTTGTTTTTTTCTTTGTGTGACTATTATTGGAATAAAGGGAGTTTTCTTGGTGATTCTTTTTCTCTCGATGTAAATAGGATGACGAGCGAATCACCAGGTAGCTCAACTCGTTCATCTCAATTGTAGTTTTGTTTCATTTAATTACCTTGCCACCTTATGCAACAAATTAACCTTAACCGACCCTATCTCATGCACATTACACAACGTAGGTTATTTGCCCCCTAGACGATCACTGTCTTTTTCAATCAGGTTAGAATTTTGCGAGTTCTAGATCAGATTTGTAAATCAACTCTGATTATTTAATCACGGCCAGTAAGGGAGATTAAGCTATTAATTGGAGTAAGCCTAACATTAGCCGGAGTAGCATTATTCTCAGTGACATCAA
Organism: Vesta saturnalis; assembly: GCA_036346205.1. Lineage (NCBI taxonomy): Eukaryota > Metazoa > Arthropoda > Insecta > Coleoptera > Lampyridae > Vesta > Vesta saturnalis. The sequence goes on along the minus strand of JARFJB010001851.1, from coordinate 6,808,439 downwards.
TTTAAGCAATTAATAATAGCATCTTATCAGTCAAATTAAGATGCATCCTTTAGCTATTGTTTTATTTCTTGAATTTGCATTAATGCGGACAAGTTCAAATTACACGTTTCATGTTAGGGTACGTCTGGGTTACGACAGAGTGTGCCGCGACCAGGATAAGGTTTTTGTTGCATTTAGGGGCGTGGTTGATTCCTTTTTCATTTTTAAACACCGCAAATTCCAATTTTAATTAACTAAAAGAAAAGTAAAGGATGGAAAAGAAAAGGAAGGCTGAATTGTCGACATTGGAATAAATCAATGTAGTTTTTGCTTTTGAGCCAGTAATATTTTGTTGAAAAGCACTTATGGAGGTGAAGGGTGATGTATGTCTATTACGAAGGGCAAGGGGGGGAAACAATGTCCGCATACAAGTAAAACAGATAAATAATTTTTTTTTTCTCAAATTGCAGCTAATCTAGAAGGCGCTGACTTCTTGATTATTAAAGCACAATATTTGATTGAGGACAGTCCTATGGTCTAATAGGCTTTAGTACTAAATTTTAGCGTATTACACCACCATATTATTGGTGTCAAGTCTTGCTGTTGACAATCGATACTGGTTATGTAACGTATTTTGGGAAGGGTGAATGTTTATTTATGGTAATCCGCAAAGACCTCATAGGTACAAGTGCCTAACGCCGCCTATTGTGTGTCAAGGAGAGCCGAAGTATGTACTCGTTGGGATATAATATATAAATGCTAACCATGTGTATGTAAGGCCGAACTGCGTTACGTTCCAGTTTGCTAATTGTCGTTACAGCTCGTGGTTATGTAACACATTTTGGGGGAGGGTGAAAGCGTATTTATGGTGAACCGCAAAGACCTTATAGGTACAAGTGCCTAACGCCACCTATTGTGTGTCAAGGGACGCCAAAATATGTTATCGTTGATATATAATATGTAAATACTATTTTTTATGTACTGCTGAAAGGTGAACCGCTAAGACCTCATAGGTACAAGTGCGTTATGCCGCCTATTGTGTGTCAAGGAACGCCAAGCTATACTATCGTTGATATATAATATGTAAATACAATTTGTATGTACGGCTGAAATGTGTTACCTTCCACTTTGCTAATTGTAGGTACCTGTGGCTTAAGATGTGGTGGTGTCATACCTATTATTTGTATTGGCAGATAACTATGTTTTTTTTGTTTTGATCATTCAGAGGTCAGCAACCTTCGAAGATTTTATATATTATTACATTTTTAATTTTTTTTTTGACCCAATAGAAAGTATGAATTGTTAAACATAGAACCGACAGTTCTGATTTAAGGGAATTGGTAGGGTTGTCACTGAGCAATAAATTATTAGTAGTTGATCGCCTCCTTTTTGCTCAAATTTGCAATGGTACTATTTTAATAAGCAGTAATACCTGTCGAACGACGGGTTAGACACAAGAATTTTTTTTTCTTCTCAGCGGGGCAACTCTTTGCATTCAGGATAATACTATTAAGGATGGTTTAAAGGGGCGTACCTGTAACTAAGATAATACTAATTTTTGTTTGTTTATGAGAATAATTATGGACCAAGCGGAAGCTCTTGGAGTGGAGATGGACGCCACCTGCCAAGATGCCCATGATGGACATAACCAGATGGCAGGATCCGGAAATGGCAGCCAGAAGGACGCCGAAATGGAGGGTCTCAAGGAGGCTGTACGAAATCAGGGAACACTCCTCGAACAGAGCGCGATGATGCAAAGGACCATCGAAAAGCTTGTTGCGATACCCGGAAGTCCAAATGGTGCACAGGGTTTGGGCCTATCCGCGCACAAAGGACCATCATCGGATCTTTACGAAGGTCAGTCACTTAGTGTTAGAAATATTAACTCTGCACGGTTTATTACGGTGAACGGAGATGGCAATACACTCCCTGATCATGAACAATCGTCTCAAATCGCTGATGTTAGCTTTTCAGGTGCTGAATGTCGCAATATCCTGTTGGCGCTATCTAGCAAAACCAGGTCCCCTTTAAAATTGGAGAAGCCCATTTTGCGCGGTAACCATGCGGTGCATCCCGTGCTTTTCTTGCGTAAATTTGAGCAGTTTGCGGAAGCCTATCACTTGTCGGGTAAGGATTACTTGCGAGCGGTGCAAACGTGTTTAGAAGCCGGTGCACAAAGTTGGCCGTTGATAAACGAGGTCGATTGCCGAGATTACGGTTCGTTTAGGAAGAACTTTTTGGCGTATTTTTGGTCTCCCGAAAAGCAGGTTGTTGAACGCAATAAACTATACAACATGCGTTATCACCCGGACGGCAGACTGCCCCTAGCCGAATATTTTCTTAAACAAATTAATGACTATCGCCTTTTTGACCCTCCCATCGCAGAGAAAGTTATTCTGTATGAAATTATGCGCCAATATCCTACTGCCACCCAATCGTTATGGAGAGTCTGTTCAGACCGGAGTTTGAATGCGCTCTTTCCTTTTTAGAAAGGTTATCGGCTATTGAAGCAAGGAAACCGAGAAATGAGGTTGGGAGAGTGCAGGCCGTCAATACTACCGGTGGAGTACCGGCATCGTTGCCACCTTTCAACGTACCCCCGCCATATTGGATCCCTGATGGGACGCCTCCTCGTCCTTCAGGAAACGACCCTTGGGGAAACTAAAGTGGGATAGTTTCCCTTACGCCCCAAATTTTACTCCCACTAAAGGTAGCGCCAAGCCTAGCTGCCCGCTTATTAAATTTGTAAAACCAGGTTTCAAAAATAGTAAGAGTTCTAGCAGTTCTCAAACTCCAAGCCTAAATTTTAATTCTGTGCTACGCGTAGGCTCTCTATGTGGCCCTCGGGAATTAAATAGATTGTATTCGAAGGGTGTCAAACTAATTCAAAGGTACCGGTGGAAATTTGGGACCGGGTTGGGAGCAACCAACAAGGGTATTAAGAACCCGTTACAGTTGGTCCGATGGGATGCAAGGGTTCCTGCACCGGAAGTGCCTCTCCCCACATTACAAAACAACGGTAGTCCAGTAGACCTAACCAAAGTTCGGCCATTGCCCCATATTTATATCAAGTGTTGTAATATCTCCCTATTGAGTTTGTTAGATTCGGGAAGCGAGGTTACTTGCATCAGTGAGGAGTGCTATTTCAAAATTAGTCAGTGGGCAAAATTCTCTAGACTTCCGGTAACGGGGGTACTGCTGCGAGGAGCGGTGAGACAAAGGAGTGCTAGGGTCAGCTACCAAGTGTGGATCCCCTTTTCAATTAAGAATATACCCGTTACGTTTGAACATTCTTTTTTGGTTATTAAAGGTTTAATCCGGCCCGTCATACTGGGGATAGATTGGCTGTATTCTGTATAGGGGAGGATAAATTTTGTGGATGATGTCCTAACCGTCCTTAATGACGTAATAATATTCTATCCGTTTCAATATCACTGACTAATGCGTCGATGCAACGATGACGGACCCTGTATCGCTTTTCCAAACGGCGTCACGTTGCGCCGAGCCTAGCAAGGTCATGTTGGATGTTGCGAAGGAAATGGAAGAAAAGATAAAAGACATTCCCAATATAGACCCTAGTCAGCGTCAGCAATTCAAGGGTTTACTCGAGGAGCATAGACAACTCTTTAGCGATATGCCGAGTCGTACCAACAAATATACGCATGTTATTAAGCTGCACGACACCACCCCATTTTTGCGTCGACCTTATCCTATACCGTTTTGTTTGAGAGCGTCTGTGGAGGAGGAAATTAATCGCATGTTAAGGTTGGGTGTCATCAAAAGAGAGGCGACGGATATGCCAGTCCCATGACTGTAGTCAAGAAGAAAGACAGGAGTGTTCGCATATGTCTGGATGCGCGGTTTTTGAATTCGCGAATGGTCTCGGATTATGAGTCTCCGGTACCACCCGAGGAAATTTTAACGTCTTTTTCTAGAGTCCGATACATAACAACCATAGATTTAACCGCTTCTTATTGGCAGATCCCATTAAGCGAAGATAGTAAGCAATATACGGGATTTTTGTTTAACGGGAGGTCTTACACTTATCAAGTCCTACCTTTTGGTTTAAAAACGGCTGTCCGTTCTTTCTCGCGAGCTATGGATGTGATTATAGGGCCCGAATTACGCCAGTTTGTATTCAATTACGTTGATGATCCTTTGGTCGCCTCTGAATCATTTTGTGACCATATACAACATCTTAGGAAACTTTTTGCGCAATTTAAGGAGGCCAATATAACCATAAACGTTAGGAAAATCGATTTTTTATTGCCAGAGGTAAAGTTTTTGGGGCACGTTATAACTACTAGGGGCGTTAAATCTGATCCTGAAAAATTGTCTTCGATACAACAGTTCCCTAGGCCAAGGAATATGAAACAATTAAGAGCTTTTATTGGGTTGTGTAGCTATTATCGTCGATTTGTACAACGTTACAGTTACCTCATTGCGCCTTTGTTGAGGTTACCCCAGAAGAGGGTTAAATGGTATTGGGGAGAGGCGGAACAGCAAAGGTTTGAACAAACCAAAAGGTTATTTTTGAGTACCGTCATGCTATCTTTCCCGGATTTTTCGAAACCCTTCTACCTACCGGCGGACAGTTCCGAGTTGGCTGTCGGGGTTGAATTGTATCAACTTAGCAAGGAGGGCGAACATCAGGTTATAGGGTTTGCTAGTCGCGTCCTCCACGGGCCCGAATTGCTATATACGGTCACCAAAAAGGAATTGTTGGCTATTATTTTCTGATTAAAGAAATACCGTACGCTAGTTTTGGGCTATCGCGTTGTAATTCGCACTGATCATTTTTCGTTAAAATTTCTTCACCATTGTCGGCTTCTGAACGATCGCCTAACGCGATGGACGCTAATTTATCGCAGTACGATTATACGATCGAACACATCAAGGGACGTGACAACGTGGTGGCGGACACTATCTCGATTTACAGAGGGTTTGCCCTCTTAAAGCGATGGTTTTATTTTCGTAAATTCCGAACAACCATTTTTAGGGTCATCCAAAGTTGTGATTTGTGTCAGAAGACTAAATCCCCTAACAGGACGTTAACTGGGCCGATTCGGGTAATTTCAGCCGCGGCTCCGGGTGATTTGGTGTTTGTAGATTATTATGGACCGTTGCCAGAAGGGAGGGGCAAAGTTGCTTATATTTTTGTGGTGATTGACTGTTTTTCCAAGTTTTTACGGCTCTACCCAGTACGCAGGGCTACTGCAAGGATCTCCGTAAGGTGCATACTCCAAGACTACATCAAGTATATCCCTATTAAGACTATTTTATCGGACCACGGAACCCAGTTTACTGCGGCGTACTGGCAAAAATCGCTTAAAGGTAATGGAATTCGTGTTACTTTTTCTTCCATACGACATCCCGCATCTAATCCGGCGGAGCGGATTATGAGGGAACTAAGCAGGTTGTTTAGGGTCTATTGTCAAAATGCACACGCTAGTTGGGCTAATCACGTGAAAGATATAGAGTGTTTATTTAATATCATTCCCCATTTAAGCACTGGCTACCCCCCTTTCGATATTGTAAATATTCCGCGCCCGAGGGACCATTTCGCCACTTACCTGGGGAAAATGTTGCCTATCTCCACCACTGAATCGCAGGCTGTGATTTAGAATAAAGTCAGAGAGAACTTGGACAGAAGTGCAAGAGAGCGCGTCAGAGGTTTCAAACACCAAGGTGACCGACTGTGTATCGACGACTACGTTTTGCTTAAGGAAAGCAATATTTGGGACGCCTCGAAGAAACAAATATCCAAGTTTCTCCCCTTATATTCTGGACCTTTTCGTATTATAGCTAAACCCTACCCGAACGTGTACCGTTTGTTGGATGAAGAGATGGACTCTATAAAGGGAAATTATAATATTGCTAACCTGAAGTTTTATAATAGGCCCGAATCCTAGGAATATCGACGGCTGTGCCCTAGGCACTTGCGCGTCGACAAATAAGTGGAAATCTGGTTGTATACACCCATTATTTTTCTTTTTTCTATTTTATTTACTATTGTTTTTTCTGATATTATTTATGCATGGGTCATTTATCATATTTTCTCATGGTTTACTGAACATGTCATCTAATAGACGTTTGGATTGCTTATTAATATGTTTACTAATTACGCTTTGTTTTAGTACAAAGGAAAATAGTTCGTGGCGGAAGATAACAAAGACCACGATTCGAAACGAAGGATGTTGAAAACTCTCCGAATGTTCACGAACAAACATCGTCAAGATTTCAAAGGGGCGTCTTGTAGGTAGCACACTACGAAAATTTGATGAATACATTGAAAATATTCCGATTAAAATTGTTGTCGCGATAGCAAAAGATAATTACTAAAAGTTATTATATAATAATTGTTATTTGAGAATGGTTTGTATTTCTTTTTTTTTTGAAGACATATTTGGGTAGGATTTTAACTAAGAGTGGCCTGCAACCAGATGGTTTTAAGTTGCAGGTGCAGGCTTAACTGCATTTATGGAAAGGGCAAGACAAATTGCTAACGATGTTTATAAATGCGTTTTGAAAAATAAAAATGTCAGTATTATAATGGGGTTGAAATGTGATATTTTGAATACAGAATTTCTACGGTTGATTGCACATGTTAATTAGAAATAATATTTCTTTTCATAATTAAAGGCAAAAGCGTTCACACGAAATGGTTTTATTGCTTTTGTTATTTGATATGGAAAATAGTGGGTGAGGAAGGAATAAAAACGGTTGTTGTGCATTTGAATTTTCAAGGCGTGCGTTATTACGATTTGACATCGATTTTGTGTTTGTTTAATTAGATCTTCTTTTCTTTTTTTTGTGTTAATCGATAAATCCGAGTATTTAAACATTTGTGCTGGTGAAAGCTTATAAGGATAACGTACATTGATAATGTAATTAAAAGAAAAGATTTTTCGGTTTGTGAAATTACACAGAAAAGGTCATTCTACCTACTCATTTAAATGGTTAAAACCAAACTGAAACCCTGACTTGCAAAGCTGTTGTTTTCATTGAAATTATGCAGGCACAGAGAAGCTGGCTCTCTTTTTTTTTTGTGTTCTATATTGCGTATTGATAGTTCTAACCTGTATTTAAAGTGATAAAGACACAAACGATCATAGGTATAAAGTCAGAAAGCTGATCCTAATGATCTAGTTATATATATATATATATATATATATATATAATATATATAATATAATATATATATATATATATATATATATATACAAATGTCTCTTGTTACCGTTATATGCCTATATGTCTATATTTTTGTGTTTTGTTTTATGCCTAAGAAAAATTGAGAGTTTTATTATCTTGCATTTGTAATAATACCTACTAATCATGTAGGTGAATCGGTGTTTTGCAAGGCTTGGTGTCAGACGTTATACTTTATCTCAACTGCGTATTAAATGCGGTTGGCCACGAATGGTTTTTCTGTGTGCTCAATTATATCATTTACTGTTATTGTCCATGTGTATTCTTTGTTGTGATCGTATCCACAAATTTGTAGGTGTAACCTACGTGCCCTTACATTTTTATCTACTTAAATAATCTGTAACCTGTTTAATTTTCTGTTGTTAATTTTTTTATGTATGTTGAATTTGTAATAGGTATTACTAGGGTGGTTAATGTATTTGGGTGTTAAAATCCGCCATGATTGGTTAAATAAAAGGACCACATGGTCGGGATAACCCTTTTCCTTTTTTTGTGATTGATTGACGATCTTATTGTGGATACGATCACACTGTTTATGTTTATTGCCTTTATGTGTAGTTATTGAAATTGCTTTGCATTTTATTTTGGTAATATTTAAATTTTGTAAGGTACGCCCTTTTAACTTGATTTAATGATGTCCTTTGTTTTTTTTGTGTTCTGTTTATGTCCGGTTGTCCCACACCCTGTATAATGCTTTATATGTAATTATTTACCTAAAAGCAGACAGGAATTGGTTCCAAAAGGGATCCCCTGTTTGTTATTTATTACCTGTTTATTTTGCTTTAATGTGAATACCATTTGTAGACCTGATTTTATGTTTATTTGTAACTAAACTTTAATTTGAATACCATTTGTAGACCTGATTTTATGTTTATTTGTAACTAAACTTCGTTTTAGGCAATGTTATAGATTTTGTACGCCTTTAATACCGATATAGTAGTGTTGATACCTATTTAATCCTTTGATTGCGATTTACTTGTGTTATCTGATCTTTGTTTTTTTCTTTGTGTGATTATTATTGGAATAAAGGGAGTTTTCTTGGTGATTCTTTTTCTGCCGATGTAAATAGGATGACGAGCGAATCACCAGGTAGCGCAACTCGTTCATCTCAATTGTAGTTTTGTTTCATTTAATTACCTTGCCACCTTATGCAACAAATTAACCTTATCCGACCCTATCTCATGCACATTACACAACGTAGGTGTGCCCCCTAGACGAGCACTGTCTTTTTCAATCAGGTTAGAATTTTGCGAGTTCTAGATCAGATTTGTAAATCAACTCTGATTATTTAATCACGGCCAGTAAGGGAGATTTAAGCTATTAATTGGAGTAAGCCTAACATTAGCCGGAGTAGCATTATTCTCAGTGACATCAATTTAAGCAATTAATAATAGCATCTTATCAGTCAAATTAAGATGCATCCTTTAGCTATTGTTTTGTCTCTTGAATTTGCATTAATGCGAACAAGTTCAAATTACACGTTTCATGTTAGGGTACATCTGGGTTACGACAAAATATATATATATATATATATATATATATATATATATATATATATATGTATAATTGGCATTTTTGACTAATATTTATATATTAGGTATTATATAGGTTTTAGCATTAATACTAGATTTCTTTGCATATATTTCAAATTCGTTTCAATTTATCTTCAGGGTTTTTTCTTTCATATAAATATCTGGTGTGGAATAACACACGACCCTCCAACCTACCTATTAGAAATTAAAACAATTGAAATAATTTTTTTTTTTGTATAATTATGCAACCTCTACCATAATCTATGTCAGATAAACGTTTAAACCTTCATGTCAGATAGAGGTTTATACACACTTTAAAAAAATTCTAAGTTGTAGTCAAAAGTTAAAAAAAAACAATTGATGAATTTCTGCAACTTATAAATTTAGTACATTTTGGATACATTTTGAATAATTTTTAAAAACTTTTAGCGCATGCGCAAATTACCTACCTATAGTTTTATTAATGTTTAACTAGCCTTTCCTACGCAAAATTTTACGTTTAAAAATTAAATTTAATGGTGGTAATAAAACACATAATAAATTAAATACAAACGTATATATGTAAATGAACAACAATATTAGCGTCGGCTGCTAGACTTTTTCAAAAAAATAAAAATCTGGCTCCGTTATTTCTTTCTACGCATCATTATCTTCATATCAAAAAAAATCATCGAAATCCGTCAAGCGGTTGTCTCGCAATTTGCATGAACTAAATGACTCGATTAATTTAATATACATATATAGGATTACATATAATAATTAAAATCTGCTTGGCAAACATTTGTCAATTATTTTAATTTTTTTGCAATTTCAAATGTATTTTAAATACTGTTTTATTTTACCCCAGATATTACTTTCGAAAGGGCAGAAATATGTCTATAGTCTATAAAATATTGTCATTATCAACAACAAAAATAATATATGCCAGATTGACGTTTAAATCTTCATGTCAAATAGAGGTTAATAGACACCTAGATGCTAACTTAAAAAAAAATTCCAAAGCCTCCACTTCTATAAGAATATGGATAATACAGTTTAAGACACTTTAATTCTTATTTCTTAATTGTTAACACTTATTTGTATTACAAAACATTATAAAGAAAGGTTATGTAGAATTGAACTACCTTCAAAAATATGTTTAAAGCATAAACGCCGGTATTTTTATATCTTTGAAATACGCAGCTGTTTCAGAAATATTTGATAAAAACCAAAAAACAGCTCCTATAACCCCTCGTCTCCGACGCTGCATTTCTTTGAAAATCTGCTGCAGGATAAATGAAGGCAAGCTTAAATATTCTGCAGTTATCGTGGATATTAACACATATCCATACACTCACGAATGCAATTGTCAATTACAAGTTTTTATATAAAGGAAAAAACCATGACGATAAATTCAAACGAATTTGCAATATAGTGAAAGAAATAAATAAGAATCTTTCATTGACGATAAAAGCTATGTGATCTGCAGCAGTAGATAGGTAGTATTTCAGAGATACAGGGTGTTTCAATTGAAAAAAGAAATTACTTTTTTGCGATTATTTAATAACGATTACAGATATATCGATGTGACTAAGAAAAGTGAGATTGCATGATGAGCTAAATTTTGATGTAACTGTTACATCCTAAAAATATTCCAGTGGCGTAGTTTCCAGGATGATTTGATACTTCAACGACCCTAACTTGAATGCTACTGATATTTTCTCATATTTGTGGATATATATATATATATATATATATATATATATATATATACATATAGTTTTTTTCTTAATAAAAGGTTAATCCACAAACGTCTTCGGTGCCCAAGTTGGAGTCGTTAAAGTATCAGACCATCCTAGGAACTACGTTGCTGGAATATATTTGAGGTATGACAGTTAGGTACATCAAAATTTAGCTTTCATTAAGAAACCTCGCTGTTCTGAGTCGCATCGTTGTATTTTCAGCCGTTATTGATTACTCATGTCTATAGGAACTTTTCTTATTTGAGTTATCAAAATTTGATATTATTTAAAAATAAGTTACCTATGTATAGAGATTATCGACCGTGCTTTAAGTAGAAATATCACGCTGGTAGAGTGATAATAGTGATAAGAGTAATAAGAGTGATAAGATAGTGATAAGCTAAGGTAGTGATAAGATAGTGTGTACGCTATTCGTACATCGCGCAGTTGAATACAACAAGAAATGATAACCTGCCCTTTTCATGTTTTAAGTGCGTGTGGACCATAGAGACACCAAATATTAAGAGTTGTCAATTACATACAATTTATTGACACAAAGATGCAGGTTGGATCACGATGTGTACTATGCCAAATTTAATAGATAAGTGGGTAATACAGAAACATGTATAACTTTCCGTCATAACCAAAAAGTAATTCAAAATTTTAAGGTTGCCGGAGCCCGAAGTGTTTATAATAACTATATGGAAGAATGTACAATAAATATCAAGTGAATATAATTTTTGCCATAGAATTATTGTAAATGACACAATCTCATGAATTTTACCGAATATAATGGAAATAACGGGAGATAATTAAAGTAATTATGATTTTTAAAACTTCTGTATTATAAGATAAATATGAACATAGACAAAACAGTACACATATTCTTAAAGACAAATACTTATCATTTTAAGAACATAAATGAATAAAAATAAGCATTAGCTTACAGATTTCTAAGCTTATCGATTTTCTTTTTCTGACATCTACTGGTGTTCTGGAAATTACGATACAAATCGTCATAATCGTTTTTAATAATTAATTTTACTGTTATATGTATATCATTTTTTACATTTAATGGATGGTCATAACAACAAAACCAATTAAAATTAACAGTTGATATGGTGAACACTTTAATTTTTTTTTAAATGTGCAATATCCATTTTTTTTGTACGTATCGTATTTTGATTAATCAATTAACCTTACTTTTAGTTTGATTATCGTTACACTAAACTAAGTTAATGGTATAATACTTTGGTTATGACGGAAAGTAATACATGTTTCTGTATTACCTACTATATTAGACATAGTACACATCGTGCTCCAGCAGGTCGCCACCTGCTCCTTTGCGCCAATCAATTGTATGTAATCGGGTTATTGAAAAAAATGTATCCATTGTGTTTTATTTATTTTAAAACTTTACCATAAATTATATTAATAGTCGATGCAAAAAACTCTTAAAAAAAATTTTACGGTTAGGTTGACAACTAAACTTGTGCGGTACTACATTAACTTTAATTTTTACTCTACTTCCCAATGTAGTATAGTAAATATAATTCTTCATGCCTTCTTTCAGCTAAAAAAACGTCAAATCATGAGAATTATTTAAATGACATTATAACAACGGAAGAACCACCATTATATACACTTTTAAAATTTCAATTTCGTATAGTACATAACCTAGCGCGTAATTAAAATATAAATTACTAAATTAAACCGAAACCATTCAATAACCGTGTACAAATTTATTATTTAATAGTTTTAGATTACTCATAGAAATTTTTTTCATGCTATAATTTTTAAAAGTTATGATTCTGGAGTTTAATGAAACAATTTTATTATCGAATTCTATTTATTCAATTTATACATTTACATAAATAATTATTAATTATTATATTATTATAAAATACTTATATCAAAATGATCTTCACAACAAAAATGTTATGTTTTGTTGGGATTAGGTCGTCGCACTGCTTGAAACCATATATTTCAACGTTTTAACATCTTGTGGAACATTTAAAAACATTTTTTGGGGAGTTGTTTTTGTAGTATTCGTACATAATGGTGCGAAGGAAGCACGATAACTTTTAAGGTTTGACATGTTTTATATATTTATCAATATATTGACGATAATAACAAGATTTAATCGATTAAAAGTCAAAACACTGTATCAGTTATATGCTACGATGAGTAAAAATAAACATTGTGGCGTCACACGCGCTCTGGTTTGTTCGGAAACTGTCGGCATGTTTTCGGTACTGGGTTCAAAAATGTATTTTTAATTTAATATAACTTTTTAATTAGAGCGAAAAAAACTAAAAATAGTTTTTTTATAAAAAAAATATGATCTTTCCATTTATTACAAGCAATTTTTTTTCAAAAACCCAATTGATAATTCTTGTTATATTTGTTTCTCTATGGTGTGGATAAACCTGCAACATTGTTTAGTATTGGTGATGTCATTAATTGTCACCATTAGTTGCAATCGTGCAAGAAAGAAGGTAAAGATTCGGTGTTACCATGCGGAACCTGCTGCGATTGAATATATTATTTTTGATGACGTCGAAAACGATTTTCATAATCTCAAAGAGGTAGAGAGATTTACTGAACTTTATAAGAAACCTGGACCATTCTTTTGACTACTACCCGACTTTCACCAAAATCAATCAAAACACCCACCATCTATGTGATAAAAACCCGCCAGCGATTGTGTTTTAACTGCGATTTGTATTAGAAATTTTCGTTTGAGTTTTTTTTAATTGTGGTGCTGAGCAGGCTGAGATTAGCCTAACGCGATAAAGCACTCAGGAACGCTTAGTAGGACGCATGGGTGGGGAAATGTGTTTATGCAGCATTCCAATGTATTGCTCAGTGGACAAATGGAGAGCCACCAATTTGTGGAAGATTTACAAGGAAGAATCTGGAAAAGTAGGCCGCTCATATTACTCATGTAAAGTTCATTAACCCTATATCATTTACCTCTTTAGTTTAGTCTTAAGAACTGCGTAATAATTTTGTTTGAATAACCTAAGTAGAAGTAGGACACCATCCCCTCCACTTTTTTACGTCACAAGCCCCGCCCACTGGGGCACCTTTCCCACTACTTTTACACACCCACGTGGGAGACCATATTTTCAACCCCTATGGTTTCTTTTCGAGGCCTTTTTCAACACCTAATTATTTTTGTTTTTCTTACTCGCCCACGTGTAGGACGTGTTTTTTCACCCCTATTTTATGGCCGTCCACGTGTGGGGCGCGTTTTTTTCTACCCCTATGGTTTCTTTTCGGAGGTAAACCCTTGATAGAATTTCAATGTTGTATTGAGAGCCTTTTTGACAGCAATTTTGAACTTGCTCCCGTGAAGTGCAGATGTAGGAGTTGGTCTTGGACTTGGGAGTTGGTGTTGGAGCTTCGAACTGGTCTTGGGCTTGGGTTAGGTCTTGGACTAGGGCTAGGTCTTGGACTTGGGGTGAGGGCAGGTTAACTATTTCAGCCAATTATAGGTCATTTTGACCTGATGAGGGTTAACATTCCGATTGAAACGGATGTTATTTAGTCTATTTAAACGAGGTTGCTGGTAGAGTATCTGTTAGTATCGTTTAGCGATTCAAGATGAAAGGTCAGTTTAAGCACCCCTTTTCGGCGATAGTTGCGGGTCCGTCGGGTTGTGGGAAATCGTATTTTATCGTGGATTTTCTAAAAAATATCGAAACTGCCTGCGATACAGCTTTTGAAAAAATTATCTGGTTTTACAGTGAGTGGCAGCCTTTATTTAAACATCTCTCTGTGGAATTTCAAAAGGGGTTACCTGATATGGAACAGTTTGACGGGGAAAAACCTGTCTTAATAATAATTGACGATCTAATGCGCGAAACTAACGGCTCTGTGGTTGATATTTTTACAAAGGGTTGTCATCATCGAAATCTAAGTGTGTTTTTTTAACGCAGAACATATTTCATCAAGGACGTGGGCAGCGGGATATTTCTCTCAACGCACATTACATAATTTTGTTTAAGAACCCACGTGACAGAGCTCAGATACAGCATTTAGCAAGACAGATTTCGCCGAACAACCCAAAATTTTTAGAAGCAGCGTACGAAGATGCTACTTCAAGCCTGCACGGATATTTATTGTTCGATTTAAAACAGAATACACCGCATGTGCTACATTATAGAACTAACATATTCGGGCCTCAAGGTATCTGCCAGGTATATATAGCGAAGAAAGGGTTAAAGTCTCACAGTCCTAAAGAGTACATCATATACGATGGCTAACGTTTTAAGCGAAAACACTGATATCCTGCATGCATTAGCGAGATTAAGTAAAAGTCAACGTGACGCCTTATTGTTTGGATAGTAAGCAGGTAGAGTGTATTTGCGAGTGTGCACATAACATTTTAAATGGTCGTATACCTTTGTCAACTAATCAGAAGCAGCGACTCTCTCAACATAAGCACACTTTAAGACGCTTGGCACGGAGAGGCGAATCTATAAAAAAAATATGACCATGACAAATGGCAGCAGTACAACCAAGTTCTTCAAAGGTATCTACACTTCTCCAATCAGTTACGTCAGCCCACCAGCATAACAATCAGCGGTGACGCTGTTGCTGATGATATTAGAGATTTACCGCAACGCAAAGGTCTGACAGACGACGAGATAGTATCAACGCTTCCGCCTTCATATAAGACAAAAGGCGCGGCTTTGTTACGTATAATGAATACGAGCAGCGATGTTTTTTGGGATAAAAGAGGTGCTGTCACAATATAAGGCGACAGCATACCACATTCCAACATTATCGATCTGGTTCGCGAGACGTTAAGAAAACGAAAAACTACAAACCCGCGCGGTTGGCGTCAGTTTGCGACGTACATTAAAGAGATAAATATACCACGAGCGTTTATCGGAAATGCGCATAGGCATGATGTTTCTGTATCACCCAGAACGAACCCTTACAACAACAATTATAGGTGATAATTACGATGCTGATAGTGAAACGTGGGAAACACAGAGAAGAATCTCTCAAAGAAGAAGAAGAGGAATTTCACTAGATTGGGATTCGTGACGGCCATAACATGGATGCTGTATATTATGATCCCGCTCACCTAGCAGGGTTCGCTGGTATAACACCTTTAACTAATGCTGTAAATGGTAGATATGGTGAAGTGAAAAATTGGCTGCACGCACAGGAAGCTTATATGGTACATAAACCAGTCAGAAAAAGTTTCCACGAAATAAATATATTGTGAGTAACCTTTACGAATTGTGTAAAGCGGATCTTTGTTATATGCGAACCAAGGGCGTAGCCAGGATTTATAACAGGGGGGGGGGGGGTAAACCATGGTCCATGGTCGTTCAAAATGTAAAATTTTAGGATAAAAAGAAAAGGCAAATGAAAACAAAACTTTGAGATTTTAATTATACTTAAATTAAACTAATAACAGATAACAAAAAAATATGCAGAACAGAAAAATATGTATATTTTAGATTTAATTTTTGTTTATTAAAATTTAAAATTATTTAATTTATTTTGTCTTCCAGGGGCAGTTGCCTCCTGCCCTTACGCTATGCCCATGATGCGAACTTTAAGTAAACACAATAGTGGATACAACTACATACTAACGGAGAGCACTTAAAACGAAGAGAGCCTCATCTGTAATTGAAGCA
Source organism: Vesta saturnalis (assembly GCA_036346205.1). Lineage (NCBI taxonomy): Eukaryota > Metazoa > Arthropoda > Insecta > Coleoptera > Lampyridae > Vesta > Vesta saturnalis. The sequence continues at coordinate 6,792,332 of JARFJB010001851.1, read as the reverse complement.
TTCGTGGATATTTTTAAGGATTGCGACAATACTCCGGCAAATCTACAGACGGGTAAAGGCAAAGAGTTTGTGGCGAGCAGTGTACAAAACTCTTTCAAGAAACAAAATATCAATTTCTATATAACAAATAACCCTAATGTAAAAGCATCTGTAGTTGAAAGATTTAATAAAACATTGAAACCAAAGATGTGGCGTTATTTCACTTAAATTCCTACAGGTATATTGATGTACTCGAAAGACTTGTGACTGCTTACAACAATAGCCCTCATTCAAGTATAAAGATGGCCCCCGCGGCTGTAAACGATATAAACATTTTGGAAGTGTCGAATAACCTGTACGTGAAAGGTTTAGGTCCAGTACGCCATCCTAAATATAAAGTCGGTGAGCATGGCAGAATCGTCAGAACTAAGTACATCTTTGAGAAGGGATATGAAGCAAATTGGAGCGAAGAATCTTTTACAATTAGTGCGGTGATAAAAAGAAGATCACCAGTTTATCGAATAATCGTTCTTAATAACTATCCTGTTGAGCGTACCTTTTACGAAGAAGAATTGCAAGTTGTTACGGTTGATAAATATACTCTATTCAAAGTCGATAAGATTCTAGCAGAGAAGGGCCGTGGGCGATATAAACAATACCTGGTCAAGTGGCGTGGATACAGTGACAAATGTAATAGCTGGGTGTTAGGTTCGCAGTTGAGAGATGTATAAAAATGGATTTTTATCTTACCCTATTGAGTAATAGCTCTATGACGTATTTTCCAGGTAATATGACGTCAAGTTTTATTACGCAACTGCCAAAGCGAATAAGATTAACAGGGTCGTGGGTTGTGGGGATATCGGAAATTCAGTACTCATGTTCTTTTGCCGCTGTAAGTGCAACAGATAATTTAATTTATTGTAGAACAGAGCCACCTGGCGAGAACGTGATAGAAACGATATTAAAAAAGGTCGCAGAATATTTTCAACGCGACAACAAGAAGATCATTTATATTGAAGATGGCTGGTACATGATACGATTCGCTTCGGGAAAGTATGCCAACATAGAAGAAATTATTAGCGAACTAAATAACCATGTACTAATAAGTAAATTGCTAACAATCGAATATCATAATCTAACTAAGCGCGTCAATACGAAATTAAAAACTCAGCTCTCGCTATTCGGATTCTCACAACGTCTAGCCTTACAATTGGGTTATCTTCCGTATCAGAACATAGCTATGGAACCAATACCTCCTCACCCCGCTAGTATATGGATACGATAACCAACTCAGATGTTTGTTTATTGCGACATCGTTGAACCGCAAATTGTGGGCGATGTTTTATCTCCGCTTATGCGTATAATAAACATTACTTCAGAAAACTATGCTTACGGGGCTCGTAAAGATGTGGTTTTTTCGCCTGCACATACCGGTAATGACACGGGAATTTGAAAACATCGAGATTAATTTTAAAACAGATACGGGCGCAGCAATGCCATTTGAGTTTGGAACGTCGTGTCTGAAGCTACACTTTAAGAAAGTACAATAATGGTTTGCCCTTATCAGCAATATTACATGAATCAGGCCGGCAACGGTATCGGCTGTATCTATAGAGGTGCGCCATATCAACGTGATCATAGAATAGGGAGCTGGTTAGGTGGTATATTTAGAAGTATAATACCGTTATTTAAGTCTGGCGCAAAGGCTATTGGGAAAGAAGCTCTTAGAACGAGTGCTAATATTCTTGGTGATGTCATATAGGATCGACCTATTAAAGATTCGTTTCAAGAAAGATTTCACGAGGCAGGTAGAAATCTTAAGCGTAAAGCCGACGAAAAAATCGATAAGATGATGAAGGGTTCGGGTTATAAAAGAGTACGTCTGTTATAATAACCAGTCTCCACCGAGAGCTGTTGCTAAGAAGAAGCCTACCTACGACGATATATTTTCAAGATAATGGCTTTTCTACATGCCCAATCGTGTGAATGCGTCAAGTCCGCATTGGATTTGTTCGCTTTGCCGTCGACGCAGACAAGTATCGAGAGTGGTGAATAGATATTTTACAAGCCCTTATCAGCTCCAATAGAATTTATAGTCCCCGGAAATGGAAACGATTACATAGGTTTAAGCCAGACCATGTTGTACATCACAGCTAAAGTTCTAAAGCAAGATGATACAGCACATACAGACGCTGATGTTGTAGCACCGGTAAACAATTGGATGCATTCGCTTTTCTCACAGGTGGAGGTTTACTTAAATCAGAACCAAACAACACCTACGCATACCGTTCATATATCGAAACGCTGCTAAATTATGGAAAGAAGTCTAATAGTTCACATGTAGGATGTACCTTATGGCACAATGATACAGCTGGACAGATGAATACAGTGGGAAACGCAAATAACGGTTTCTCAAAACGTCAAGCACTTGCGGCTACCGGGAAGCAGATAGAGATGATTGGTCACGTGCACTCGGATTTGTTTAATAAACCTTTAGCCTAATGGCGGCGCTCGCTTCAAACTACAACACACGAATTGTAGACGCTAGTTTACTGGTGAGACGTATGCGAATCAATCCAACTATTCTAATTGCGCACGCTAAAGCTTTAGAAACAACTGCCGCAAAGTACCCTGTTACTAGGACCGACGTAAAAGTGTTAACTATACCTGCAGGCATACAGCGAAAATCATTGGATAATGTTTTCCTGGGCACTTACCTAAACGATGCATCGTAGGGTTTGTAGCAAATAAAGCCTTCAACAGTGATTACCCCTCAAACCCGCTCAATTTTCATCACTGCAATATTAACTTACATATTGACGGGCAACAAATTCCATCGAAGGCCTTACAACCAGACTTTACAGCTAATGGTTTATATGTAAGAGCGTACCACACCTTATTCTCTAGTACGGGTATTCATTTTTTGAATGAAGGTAACGATATATTGAGAAGTGATTACCCCAACGGCTACTGTTTAATGGCCTTTGACCTAACACCTGACATATCTGCAAACGCTAGTACGCACTGGAATTTAGACTCCCTTCGACTGGAAGTCGGGTTTGAAGAAGCGTTCACCGTAATCGTTAACTGTGTGGTGTATGCAGAATTCGACAACGTGATCCAGATCGATAAACATCGGAACGTCGTTGTGGATTTTAGCTGTTAAAAGTGGTAGCTCTAACCTGAGATCTTCAGTGTACAGCAGCAGCCGAAAGAAGATGGACGCATACTTGGACGTACAAGGGTTTAGTGGTGTTAGCAACGAATTCATACCGAAAGAAATAGCCGTGGTTACATATAATGGCCGTTTATCGTTGATGCTAGTAAAACCACCTCGAGGTTACTTTATATCAAGATCCATGTCACAACAAATAAAATTTTTGGAGGCTAATTATCATGGACTGAAATGGTGGTCGTGTCATGTACACTACAACAACAAAATTCACGTTAAGGACAGGGAAAAACAACAGTTTTTAGGGTTTCTTAACAAACCAATAGTAAACCTGGAGGAGACTGGTTGCCCGTCGATTAAACAATTGAAAAAGGAAGCAAAAGCATATAGCTGTTTAAACCATAACATCACTGGGCCTATGTGCGCACTGGAAAACGCCTTACTACTGCAAGACTGTACGCATACCAATTCCAAAGATGTATGCGGTACAAGTGTTGAGATGCTTGAAATCGATCCCCAGCCACAAGAATGTGTTTCGGCTTGTATGTGCTTCTAATCAACTACCGAGGCACGCACCTAGACCGTGTGCAATTATCGTAAACACGGATCATGCAAACAAACTAGGTCAACATTGGACCACTATCTACATTGACGAGAATGGTAATGGGGAATATTTTGATTCCTTTGGACGAGCACCGCAAGGATATCATTTACGTTTCCTAGGGAAGAATTCTAGATGCTTCCATTACAATAAAACAATACTGCAAGATTACCAATCGGATGTGTGCAGACTTTATACGTGAATGTTTCTATATTTTAGATTACATAATTTACCTATGTTTGATTTTGTAAAAAACTATTTTAGTACATGTTTAATTGTAAATGACGATATAATCAAATTATTGTTTAACGCCTGTTACCCAACCATTCTATTCTGATAAATAAAGATATGTTTAGTACCTTACTTTTTTAATTAAGAATTGCGTAATACCTACTGCTTTTTTCTTTCTTTTTAATTCAGCATGTGTGTTCTTAAAAATCGTGTTATAAAATTTATGATTTAGTGTTTTTTAAAAGAAATTATGTTAACCATTCGATATTGGTAATCACTTTTTTAGACTATTAAATTTAACAGGATTATATAATTTGTAACGTACAAAAATGCCTCTGCGTAAATTCTGTAATTGCTAAAAAATTATATACTTTAACTCCTTCTCTATATGTACTAAACGCACTATTCGTACGATTTGTGTGTAACACATTACAGTAATTTTACATGTCTTCTATTGTGTAATTTAACAAAAATCAGATTCATGGTAATAATTCTATCAAAAGTAAATAGGTATGACATCTGTCGGCGTGTAGCCAAACTCTGTACTACATAATGGTTGTAAACACCAATACTTTAAGTTAGTTTACGAAATTCTCGTAAGAGGGCGAGGTTAAGGTATCAATTAGCCAATAGAAAAATCTTTTTATTGAACCTAAATCTAATAGATCAAAAATTCAGTTTTGATAAGAAAAATTTTCACTTTCTTCTCCGCCATTTTGTGACGCTACGAAAATTTTGTGATTTCTTTTACACTTTCTCTACTAAACGAAATTATTTCGGATTCTGGTAAAAGATTTCAAAACAATAGGAATTCCTACCAAATTTGTTAATCCTATTGATCGCAAGCTTTGCGGATTTCAAACAAAATTTGGTCGTGTCCAATAAGGGTAAGAATTACAGTTTTTCTCATTTGGTACTAATTTAAAATCTTCCTTCTTAGGGAACGGAACACATACAATCTACAAATATAAAGCTTTAGATTCGAACCTATCTGGCTCGTCTTAACATTTATTGCACGTCTTATAACATAGTGGTAAGTTCATAAACCTTTCTATCTTCGTGCTTACCTACCTTTACTTTTTTTTAGCGGTTTTGTGTTGGTTTTGTGTTGGTTCTACGCTGGTTGTATGTTGGTGTTATGTTGGTTTTACGGTGGATTAGTTTGGTATTAGCTTCAATTAGAAGGAAAAATTACTCTTCTTGCGAACCTACTTTTCCTCATCTGTAACCTTCCGGTAACTTAAATGTGAAATTTGGATTGGCTACGCTAACATAAGCCATTGGACATATCATATCGGGAGCGCTGCACCTGATTTAGTGGCTGTCCCATCGCTAGAGTAAGATCTCTCGACATCAAATAAGGTCAGGGTGTTTATCCGTATTATTATATGTACTACTTCCATTATTGTCTGCGAATGAAGGTATAGATTTCAATTAGGATTCATAACCCTATAACTGCTTACCTTAATTGTATCTGTAAATATGATCAGTAACCTCTAGCTAACATTGATTGATTTAGTATCGTACTACCTTCCTAAGCATATACTTTACTATTAGTTTCATTATCTGGTTAATATTAGAATTTACAGCTTTACTTAGTGATTAAAACTACCGTTATGTTTAATGTAAATGTCAGCTGCGCGGCAGACGAGTTTCATTATATAAGTATGCGCGTCACAATTTAAGTAACTGGATGTGTCTAAATAGTAGCATTGAATCTAAATTACCTGTGCCGAACTTATTACTTTCATTGTTGCATGTTTCTTTTCTCATAAAAGATCTCTTTGCTTTATCAAAATTAGGTTACGAGAACGATTTGGTTACTCAATTATTTATTTCTGGTTCTTTTCTTCCTAAATATTTGGTTATTGACTTAGTTTTTCTCAGAAATAAATAAGTTTGGGTTAATTGAATCGTCCCCATTTTCTTTCAGCAACCGCTTTAATTGGGCGGTTAAGTATTTAAATATTAATGTGTCTGATGTAAATGTCAATAAGTATTACTTATCTATACAATAATTTTAGGGAATACTTCTGCTATTCGTGTACGCTGCGGCAAGTAGTAGTCATTATTCTGTGTTTCATTTTCTTGTTATCTAAAACGCTTGTTGTAGCGAGAATCTATGTTTTCTTTCGGTGTACACAATGAAAGGTCTTTCATTAAGCAAAGGAAACGTTTTCAGTTAATTATTTAAACTTTTCTCTAGAACTAATTGATTTTGGGTTGCGTATAGTTACCCAGCAACTTGCTAAAGTACTGTAAACATTTTTGTTTTATTTATTGGGTATTTAGTCAAATTTGGGGTTATTCTGACTCGCAATAATACTACTTCGGTTTTTGGCATTAAGTATATGGTAATACAAATAATTTTTTCCTTAATTATTAACAGAAATTGACACATCTGTGAGATAATCGAAATTTGTACCATGTTAATATAATTTTGTTTGTTCTGTGAGAATAAGTTCTACCGTTTTGAAAGAGTAATTAACGATTGCAATTAAATTTACTTTTACTACGTGACTTTTATAGTTTTGTTTGGTGAGTTTTCTTCCTCCTTTTTTTTCTCTTCCTTAGTTCCTTACCCATCCACTGTACCACCGTGTATCCAGGAGTCGGGATAACGGTGTGGCCTAGCGTAGAGGGGCGATTCCTGGCGCCCAAAATTACTGTAAACTTATTCCCCTACGCACGATCCGTTCTGAGCAAGCGGTAGTTAAAGACCTACGGCTGGGTAGTGAACTCTTTCTCTGTCTCCTTTGATAATAGACACACCCACGCATCCAGTGCCTCCGACGAACTGAGCTCCGGAATTCTGTAATCGGTTGCCTCTGCCTTATTGGTACGTAATAGAAATTGGCGCCCAACGTGGGGCCCCGATTTTCTTTATCGAACGTGTCTATTAAATTATAAGTACTAGTAATTATTGCTAATTTTTTTTTCTCTCTCTTTCTTTTTTTTCTTTATACATTATCATGGCATTCTGGAAACTACATGTAAACCGTCTTAAACAGTCTGAACTTCGATATGAACTTCTTTGTCGGGGAGTCGACTCAGACATTAATGTAAAAAGTTTGCGGAAGTCTGTTCGTAACGTTCTCAAATTGGAAACTGACCAATCGTTTACCAATGTCTCACATGCTATACCCTTTTCGGAAGATGACCCTGCTTTACAATTAGGACTCGGGGAGTTACAGGATTTTCTTAATGCATTCTTAGGGGATCCGGCTGATCCTTCTGCTACTCGAATTAGTTCCTTAATGTTGCACCTTGAGGGCCGTTGTAAGAGAATGAAGCCAGACAACGAAACTGAAATAAAGGAAAAAAATAATTGGTTGTTACAATTAACTAATATTAAATCGGACTTCGACACTAAAATTCGTCAGTTTAAGAAAACGACTGCAAGACGAACCTCTCTATTCTTTTCTTCGGCAATGGCTACTTCCAGTCCTAAACCGACTACCTCAAACGGGGAGGATGAAGATCTCGCTCCAATCACATCTAGCGATTCGGAAACAGATGTACCTAAACCTTCTTCTACACCTACTTCTGGTTGTTCGTCTTATAATAAGACACACCTAGTTTCTAAATGGAACCTTAAGTTCTCGGGTACCGATTGTAACTCACTTAATGAATTTCTTCTACGGGTGGAAGAATTGGCTACGGCTAGGGGTATTCCGCGCTCGCAATTATTCGCCGCTACTCCGGACTTACTTACAGGCAAAGCCTTGCTTTTATTTCGTGCTAGGAAATCATCTCTAAATTCTTGGCAGGAAGTGGTTGAGTTACTAAAATCAGAGTTTCAACCGAACAATTACGATGAGCTTTTGTTCGAGGAAATTAAACAAAGAACTATGGGGTGACAGAAAGTGTTAATATTTTGTAGCCACAATGGAAGGTCTCTTCGATCGACTTACTGTCCCGGCACCTGAACCGGAAAAACTTCGTATAATACTGAGGAATCTTAGTCCCTTCTATCAAACTCACTTTGCTTTAGCTCCGATAAACTCTATTCGAGAATTATTGACTATGGGGCGTAAACTAGAATTGAGTAAAGTTAATATTGATAACTTTAAACCTCCTCCTTCACGAAAGAGCACTCGTTTACTAGAACCAGATCTTGCTTATCTTGAACTATCTTCTACTTCTACTTCTAATCGCGGATCAACTAGGTTTATTACCAGTTGCGCTTCGGTCACTAATACTACTGTTACTCGTTCTTTACGCTGCTGGAATTGTGGCGATTCAGGTCATTTGTCTCCAAAATGTCCTAAACCTCAGAGTAGACACTGTTATGGTTGCGGTAAACCTAATGTGACCAGATTGACTTGTCCTCAATGCACTTCGCGTTCGGGAAACTGCTGAGTGAGTCTGATGTCCGAGGATCCGACTCTTCTTCACTTTTCTCGGAAAAACAATTCGACGGGTTGGGAGACAAACAACGATTTTTTCTAGATTTTATTTTGACCAGTGTACGACAAGATGAACGTCCGTACCTGGATGTCTCAATTTTTGGCTATACCTTCAAGGGACTTCTTGACTCTGGTGCGTCGCGTACTATAATTGGGGGTCCGGGTTGGGAAATATTGCAATTCTTGGGTCTCAAACCTCTCAAAACTACTCTCTTCGTGTACTTTGGCCAATGGTGACCATTGTACAATCTTGGGTTCTTTGACTCTACCGCTGTCGGTAGAGACTAAGACAATTTTTCTTGAAGTCCTCATCATACCTACTGTCTCGCAACAATTGATCTTAGGAATCGACTTGTGGAAAGCCCTAGACTTCGTCCCAGATTTTCGTAATGGGAAATGGTTCTTTGGTATACCTACTTTTGTGGAATCCGTTTTAGTACCTTATTTGAACTCCTTTCCAGACCTACCGTTCGCTCAACAAGATGCCTTACGGTTACTCTTAGACCGTCACTTCACCGATACCTCTTCTCTAGGCTGCGCTACTTTGGTAGAACACCAAATTCGCACTACTTCCGATCCAATTAAACAACGTTACTACCCTTTGTCTCCGGCACTACAGCAAGTGGTTAATAAGGAACTTGACGATATGTTGGCTTTAGGAGTGGTCGAACCGTCGACTAGTCCCTGGTCCAGTCCAGTAGTTTTAGTGAGAAAAAAAGATAACAGCTATCGGTTCTGCATAGACTTTCGCAAGGTTAATACCGTCACTGAACGTGATGCTTACCCTCTTCCATATATGAGTTGTATATTAGATCGCTTAAGGGATGCTAGATACTTGTCTAGTCTAGATATTCGCTCCGCCTACTGGCAAATACCTTTATCAGAGGAATCCAAACCTGTTACTGCCTTTACGGTCCCGGGTAGGGGCTTATTTCAATTTACGAGGATGCCTTTTGGGCTGCATAATGCTCCGGCAACCTTTCAGCGATTGATCGACCGCATTCTAGGGGCTGATTTAGAGCCTTATTGTTTTGCCTACTTGGATGACATTATCATAGCTACTCCCACCTTTGAAAAACATCTGGATATCTTGGGAAAAATTTTCATACGGTTATCGTCTGCAGGTCTTACTCTAAAGAAGGAAAAATGTCAACTGTGCCGCTCAGAACTGAAATATCTCGGCTACGTGGTAAATAAACGAGGATTGTTGGTGGACCCTGATAAAGTGTCGGCCATTCTTTCTATCCCTACTCCTTCTAATGTACGGGATATTCGACGTTTCGTAGGAACAGTCAGTTGGTATCGTCGTTTTATTCGCGAATTCGCTACGGTAACGTCTCCTCTTACTCAACTGACTCGCAAAAATGCTCGCTTTGAGTGGTCCTCCGATTGTCAGAAAGCTTTCGATGAGCTGAAACGACAACTAGTTTCTGCGCCTATCCTTTCTTGCCCGAATTTTGCGCTTCCTTTCGTTATCCAGACGGATGCTTCGGATTTTGGACTTGGAGCTGTTTTGAGTCAGCCAAGCGAGAACGGTGAAAACGTGATTAGCTATATCAGTCGCTCTTTGACTAAATCAGAGAGACATTACTCCACTACGGAAAAAGAATGTCTTGGGGTGCTCTGGGCTATCGAGAAACTTCGTTGTTATGTCGAAGGATCTCACTTTACAGTCGTCACCGATCATCATTCGCTAGTGTGGTTGAACAAACTACAGAATCCTTCTGGACGCCTGGCTCGATGGGCCATACGTTTGCAACAGTACGATTTCTCAATCATTCATCGAAAGGGCAAGGAACACGTTGTGCCAGATACACTCTCGTGCAGTACCGACAATCGAAACCATTAATTTAGACGATGGCGTACCTACTCATACTTCTCCGCTTGACCTTACTCCTATTTCATCTGTGACTACTCCTATTTTTGATCGCTGGTATCTGAACTTATGCTCTCGGGTGGAATCGAATCCACGAAAACATCCTCAGTGGTATGTCAATCGCGGTCTGCTATATAAACGCGTTACTTCTCGTTCTGTATTACCTATTGAGAAGACCGGCAATGATGGATGGAACTTGGTTGTACCTAAGGAACAGCGTTCTCGAATTCTGCATGAAAATCATGACTTACCCACTTCGGGTCATGCTGGCGTGTCAAAAACTATAGCTCGGATTGCGACTTATTTCTACTGGCCTGGTATGCGTACCGATATCTCTCGCTATATACGTCGATGTGTGGTGTGCGCGGAACAGAAAGTGGAACAAAAATCTTCTCCAGGGTTCTTAGCTCCTCGAGCTACCGCCACACGTCCTTGGCAAATTCTATGCACTGACTTGGTAGGACCTCTACCTAGATCGTCCTGGGGTACAATTTTATCTTAGTAATAGCCGATATTTTCTCTAAATATGCTCTCTTCTTTCCCTTACGCTCTGCTACTTCTTTGGCTGTCGCCAAATCCTTTGAAGATCATGTGTTTTTGGTTTATGGTACTCCGCAATACATCATTGCTGATAATGGGGTTCAATTTCGGGGAAAAGAGTTTACTAATTTGTGTAAAACTTACCGCACTACTCCGCTGTACACAGCTCGTTACCATCCCCGTAGCAATCCTGCGGAAAGGATTAATAGGGTATTAAAAACTATGATTAGTGCGTACGTCAAAGACAATCACCGGAATTGGGACAAAAATTTAGCTCAAATTGGCTGCGCTATTCGTACTTCTACTCACGAGGTGACTGGATTTACTCCTTACTTCGCCTTTTGTGGGCGAGAACACGTTCTATTTGGTGACCTTTACGGGAAACCTCCTGAACCTATTTCGATTGAGGATCCTACTCGTATCAAACTTTCTTCACCTTCCTTCGCTGAAAAATACGAAAAATTACGAATAACTATACTAAACCGACTACGGAAAGCTTATCACTCGTCTAGTCAACGATATAACTTGCGCAAACGAAACGTACAATATGCTTCAAGGGATACCGTTTGGAAACGGAATTATGTACTATCTGACGCTTCGCGACACTTTGCCGCTAAACTGGCTCCTAAATATGTGGGTCCCTTTCAAATAAGAAAGCGGTTATCTCCATGGACTTATGAGGTCGTTGATCTTACAGGAAAGACTCTAGGGATTTGGCATTGCAAGGATCTCAAGCCAGATCATACTTCGGTACCTCCTAATTCTAATTCTAAATCGATTAGTCCGACGATGCCATGATAATGGTTCTCTTAATTGGGTTTGCTATGGGCGGTTGGTTGGGCGATATTGGCGGGCCACTTTTACGGAGACCTCTCCTTCGTCTTCCGTGACCTCTACATCCGGTCCCTTCTCTTTTCCTGTCTGCAGTTCTTCGGGGGTCTTCCCTACTAATTTCCTCAGGGGGATCTTCGGAGACTTGCCCTTTTCATTTCACTTTCCTATCTTCTGTTTTTGATCTAAATCTACTCTAACTTCCTATTTCACTTTACTGAATGAATGATTGTATGAAAGGACCTACGAGGAACGGGATGGGTTACGCCTTCCCTCGTGCGAGCTTCGGTTGACCACGAGGATCCCGGAATCAGAGTCAACTGTGGTGTATGCAGAATTTTCGCACGATCAGATCGATAAACATCGGAACGTCGTTGTGGATTCTTAGCTGTTAAAAGTGGTAGCTCTAACCTGCAGATCTTCAGTGTAGCAGTCAGAGATGGACGCATACTTGGACGTACAAGGGTTTAGTGGTGTTACAACGAATTCATACCGAAAGAAATGCCGTGGTTATCATGGCGTTTATCGTTGATGCTAGTAAAACCACTCGAGGTTACTTTATATTCAAGATCCATGTCGACAGATAAAATTTTGGAGGGCTAATTATCATGGGACTTGAAATGGTGTTGGCATGCACACAACCTTAAAATTCGGTTAAGGACAGTGGAAAACTTTCAGTGGTTTGGTTTCTTAACAAACTCAATAGTAAACCTGGAGGAGACTTGGTTGCCCGTCGATTAAACATTGAAAAGGAAGCAAAAGCTTGCTGTTTAAACCATAACATCACTGGGCTATGTGCGACTGGAAAACGCCATTACTACCAAGACTGACGCATACCAATTCCAGATGTATGCTACTAATGTTGAGATGCCTTGAAATCGATTCCCAGCCACAAGAATGTGTTTCGGCTTGTTTTGGAGCTTCTAATCAACTTCACGAGGACGCACCTACCGTGTGCAATTATCGTAAACACGGATTCTTGCAAACAAACTAGGTCAACATTGGACCGATATCTACATTGACGAGAATGGTCAATGGGAATATTTTGATTCCTTTGGACGAGCACGAAGGATATCATTTACGTTTCCTAGGAAGAATTCTAGATGTTCCATTCAATAAAATACTGCAAGATGTACCAATCGGATTGTGTCCGCACTTTAACGTATTCTTCATTTTAGATTACATAATTTACCTATGTTTGATTTTGGTAAAAACTATTTTAGGGTACATGTTTAATTGTAAATGACGATATAATCAGATTATTGGTTTAACGCCTGTTACCCAACCATTCTATTCTGATAAATAAAGATATGTGGTTAGTACCTTACTTTTAATTAAGAGTTGCGTAATACCTACGTTTTTGGCTTTTTTTAATTCAGCATGGTGTTTTAAAATCGTGTTATAAAATTTATGATTTAGTGTTTTTAAAAGAAATTACTGTTAACCATTCGTTATTGGTAATCACTTTTCGACTATTAAATTTAACAGGATTATATAATTTGTAACGTACAAAAATTCCTCTGCGTAAATTCTGTAATTGCTAAAAATTATATACTTTAACTCCTTCTCTATATGTACTAAACGCACTATTCGTACGATTTGTGTGTAACACATTACAGTAATTTTACATGTCTTCTATTGTGTAATTTAACAAAATCAGATTCATGGTAATAATTCTATCAAAAGTAAATAGGTATGACATCTGTCGGCGTGTAGCCAAACTCTGTACTACATAATGGTTGTAAACACCAATACTTTAAGTTAGTTTACGAAATTCTCGTAAGAGGGCGAGGTTAAGGTATCAATTAGCCAATAGAAAAATCTTTTATTGAACCTAAATCTAATAGATCAAAAATTCAGTTTTGATAAGAAAATTTTCACTTTCTTCTCCGCCATTTTGTGACGCTACGAAAATTTTGTGATTTCTTTTACACTTTCTCTACTAAACGAAATTATTTCGGATTCTGGTAAAAGATTTCAAAACAATAGGAATTCCTACCAAATTTGTTAATCCTATTGATCGCAAGCTTTGCGGATTTCAAACAAAATTTGGTCGTGTCCAATAAGGGTAAGAATTACAGTTTTCTCATTTGGTACTAATTTAAAATCTTCCTTCTTAGGGAACGGAACACATACAATCTACAAATATAAAGCTTTAGATTCGAACCTATCTGGCTCGTCTTAACATTTATTGCACGTCTTATAACATAGTGGTAAGTTCATAAACCTTTCTATCTTCGTGCTTACCTACCTTTACTTTTTTTTAGCGGTTTTGTGTTGGTTTTGTGTTGGTTCTACGCTGGTTGTATGTTGGTGTTATGTTGGTTTTACGGTGGATTAGTTTGGTATTAGCTTCAATTAGAAGGAAAAATTACTCTTCTTGCGAACCTACTTTTCCTCATCTGTAACCTTCCGGTAACTTAAATGTGAAATTTGGATTGGCTACGCTAACATAAGCCATTGGGCATATCATATCGGGAGCGCTGCACCTGATTTAGTGGCTGTCCCATCGCTAGAGTAAGATCTCTCGACATTAAATAAGGTCAGGGTGTTTATCCGTATTATTATATGTACTACTTCCATTATTGTCTGCGAATGAAGGTATAGATTTCAATTAGGATTCATAACCCTATAACTGCTTACCTTAATTGTATCTGTAAATATGATCAGTAACCTCTAGCTAACATTGATTGATTTAGTATCGTACTACCTTCCTAAGCATATACTTTACTATTAGTTTCATTATCTGGTTAATATTAGAATTTACAGCTTTACTTAGTGATTAAAACTACCGTTATGTTTAATGTAAATGTCAGCTGCGCGGCAGACGAGTTTCATTATATAAGTATGCGCGTCACAATTTAAGTAACTGGATGTGTCTAAATAGTAGCATTGAATCTAAATTACCTGTGCCGAACTTATTACTTTCATTGTTGCATGTTTCTTTTCTCATAAAAGATCTCTTTGCTTTATCAAAATTAGGTTACGAGAACGATTTGGTTACTCAATTATTTATTTCTGGTTCTTTTCTTCCTAAATATTTGGTTATTGACTTAGTTTTTCTCAGAAATAAATAAGTTTGGGTTAATTGAATCGTCCCCATTTTCTTTCAGCAACCGCTTTAATTGGGCGGTTAAGTATTTAAATATTAATGTGTCTGATGTAAATGTCAATAAGTATTACTTATCTATACAATAATTTTAGGAATACTTCTGCTATTCGTGTACGCTGCGGCAAGTAGTAGTCATTATTCTGTGTTTCATTTTCTTGTTATCTAAAACGCTTGTTGTAGCGAGAATCTATGTTTTCTTTCGGTGTACACAATGAAAGGTCTTTCATTAAGCAAAGGAAACGTTTTCAGTTAATTATTTAAACTTTTCTCTAGAACTAATTGATTTTGGGTTGCGTATAGTTACCCAGCAACTTGCTAAAGTACTGTAAACATTTTTGTTTTATTTATTGGGTATTTAGTCAAATTCGGGGTTATTCTGACTCGCAATAATACTACTTCGGTTTTGGCATTAAGTATATGGTAATACAAATAATTTTTCCTTAATTATTAACAGAAATTGACACATCTGTGAGATAATCGAAATTTGTACCATGTTAATATAATTTTGTTTGTTCTGTGAGAATAAGTTCTACCGTTTTGAAAGAGTAATTAACGATTGCAATTAAATTTACTTTTACTACGTGACTTTTATAGTTTTGTTTGGTGAGTTTTCTTCCTCCTTTTTCTCTTCCTTAGTTCCTTACCCATCCACTGTACCACCGTGTATCCAGGAGTAGGGATAACGGTGTGGCCTAGCGTAGAGGGGCGATTCCTGGCGCCCAAAATTACTGTAAACTTATTCCCCTACGCACGATCCGTTCTGAGCAAGCGGTAGTTAAAGACCTACGGCTGGGTAGTGAACTCTTTCTCTGTCTCCTTTGATAATAGACACACCCACGCATCCAGTGCCTCCGACGAACTGAGCTCCGGAATTCTGTAATCGGTTGCCTCTGCCTTATTGGTACGTAATAAATTACACAGTAATTAGCTAAAAGTAAACATGAAACATGGTTTCTTACTACATATTGTTGTGGAATTTAAAACATGTAATTATTACTTTCCAAACATTTAATGAGGCTTTTTTATAAAAACAGTTTGAATGTGTATGTACAGCATTTTGTTCAAACCGCTTTGTTAGTAATTATTTTAAGAAAGGTGAATACGAGTTGGTGTAAGTGTGATAAAGATAATGAAGTTGTTTGTATATTTACACTCTAAAAATTAATTATGGGAAATCAATAGCTAGTTTTTACATCAACTATTTATAAAACGTAAAAAACATAGAAAGTTGTTTTTAGTTTGATTAGACGAGTAACAGAAAACGGACACTACTCGTGAATCAGTCCCTCAAACATGCTCTTTCAATACAGAGATGGTAAGTGTGCTGTTAACCTTTTATTTATTTACTTGTACAGATTTTTAATCACAGCTATAAAACGCATCTAATCTATACGTAACCACAAGTTTCTTTAAAATATTAAAATGTACAATATACAACAATTTAACGAACGGTTGGATATGAAACATATTTCAATGCAATCAAAGTAGGTAAAACTAGGTTTTAATATTTGTTTTAGAAAACAATATTGTAATAACTGTTATGTAATTAATTAACTTAATAAACATTTTTTTGTTTCATTAGAGAATAACCTGAATGTCAGTGATTTTTTTTATAACTCACTGAGGCTTTTTTAATTATGATATTTACAATAAAAATAAGTGTTCTACAATTAAATTTTACTGTCATTCAAATTCCTCACGCAACATCAATCTCTAACACAAGTGCTGTCTTACAAGAACCTCCTTATTAGAAATACAATGTATAAATAAATTTCTCGTATAGGTAAAAGATCATCCGAACGTACCCAATAGCATATGACCATTTTAAAACAATAGGATCGATAATTTTAATAATAATATGTTATTAGGGTAATTATGCAATTTCCAACATTGTATGCGTGTGCGTTTGCCTAACCTCCAGGGGTACTGCTCTTAATACAACCAAAAGGACCTTAATTAGGGTTAAAGATGACCATCAAAAATAACCCTAACCAAAACCAGTACCAGCCCCAAGTCCAAGACCAAACCCCAAATCCACGCCCAAGTTCAGCCCCAGCCCAAGACCAGCCCCTACATATGCCCCCAACCCCAAGACCTAGCCCAAGTCCAAGACCTAACCCAAGCCCAAGACCAGCTCCAAGCTCCAAGACCAACTCCAAGTCCAAGACCAACCCCTACATCTGCCCCTCACGTGAGCAAGTACAAAATTGCTGTCAAAAAGGCTCTTAATACAACACTGAAATTCTATCAAGGGTTGACCTCCGAAAAGAAACCATAGGGGTAGAAAAAACGCGTCCTACGCGTGGACGGCCATAAAATAGGGGTGAAAAAACACGTCCTACACGTGGGCGATTAAGAAAACAAAAATAATTAGGGGTTGAAAAAAGCCTCCGAAAAGAAACCATAGGGGGTAAAAATATGGTCTCCCACGTGGGTGTGTAAAAGTAGTGGGGAAGGTGCCCCAGTGGGCGGGGTTTGTGACGTAAAAAAGTGGAGAGGATGGTGTCCTACTTCTACTAACCTATTTAAGTGCTATTAACGAACCGTATGTCAAGAAAATGTATTTAACAACTTTCGTAACATTTTTGGCCACCATGACTTATTCGTCGTGGCATTGCAAACTGATATCCGTTGCGGATAGGTTGTAGAAAATATGTCGAGAGTCAGACTTTTCATGGTCGGGTATTGTGTTTTGTTTTATATCATGTAATGTAAAAGGTTTTACATTAAGTAAATTTTGGTCACGTTACATATTTAAGAAATGTGTGAATAATTCCACTTGAATTTTGTTTTATTATTATCGTTACGGTTTGCGTAGGGTTGACACATGTAAGCAAATATCTCTTATACTAATATTAATACAATGTTTGGAAAAGAATTAATCAAATAAGTAATTTCAAGCATTAGAATCAATACAATTTTAAAAACGTATAATCCTGATTGTTTGTTCTCAATCTTAGAAACGAATAGTGTCACAATTTTAATGAGAGATATATTTTTTGTGATAAATATAATAATCTAAATTACAAACATGAGGAATTCTTTCCTGACAACTCAATCTTAATAATCCAATACAATTGCAAGAACTAACTTCATCACTTGTGGATAGTCACGAAACTTGACCACCATCAACCCGAAAATTATGTAATTATAATTAATTTAATTTATATTTACCTGAGTAATACATCCAATTCCCAAAAGAGCTTCTGAACACGAGGGATTTAAAGCTAACGCAACACTTAAATTTTGAAAGGCGGGTTGGACTTGGCCTAATTTAAGATGAAGCAAACCCGATTCCGTTAACATGGTTGTACTATCAGGGCAAGATCTAAATATTAACATAACATAATATTATTATAAGGATAAGTAGATATAGGGATTATAACCTACTCTAAAGCAGAATTACAGACAGTAATTGCTGACTGCAAATCTCTCTCTGACATCAAAATTTTTATCAATAGAGCATACGAACATTCCTGTTTTCCTAATTGTACTGCTTTTTTCGTATACTCCTTGGCTTTTCCCGTTTCTCCTAAACTCATCCAACATTGACCTGAAAATAAAATAATGCAACCATTACTTATACACATATTATATGTGTTAATAATATATTTTTAGCGAAATTAGCCATAATAATCATAAATTGAACTGTAGGTATTTAAAACGTATGCCAACTAATTAAAGATTAATGAGAAAACGCGTATTCTTTTAAACTCATCTATTATAAGTTGGAATGATAAACTATTTACCTCTTTTGATTCATGCCAAATTGAAATTTCCAGAGAAAAAATTATTCTTACCATTTTTTTTAAAGTTTTGAAAGTCCGATAACAAATTAAAAAGAAAAAAGAAAAAAATGCATTTTTTTTACAAATTTAACGTTTTGATAACAATAACAGTTATCTTCTTCAGTAAATGATAATTTTTAAAAATGATTTAAGATGTAATATAAATATATGAAAGCTGAAAACGTAAATGTAAGCCTTAATTATGAGATAATCATGAAAGTTTGCATTTTCAAACTATTTAAATGTTAAGCATTCGATAGTGTCATTATGAAGAAGGTCATGGCCCAATTTTTGACCAAATATATGGTGTCAAACACCACACGACCATCCAACCTACAAAATGGAAATTAAAAGAAATGTCATAATTTCATATTTTTTTTAGGATAATTATGCAACCTCTTATATAATAAATTCATTACGAAAATAAGAGACATTGTAAAAACAAAAACAATTAACTATGTCAAACAGACGCTTAAAACTTCATGTCCGACAGAGGTTAATAGACATCTAGATCCTTACTTAAAAAGTTTAAAAGAATGAAATAATTTTAATTATGATGTTTTCAGGATAACTATGCAACCTCTTTTTTATGCGTTCATAACTATAACAGGCAACATTGTAAAAACAAAAACAATAATCTATGTCAGAATGACGTATAAAACTTGACGTCAGGTAGAGATTAATAGACATAAATGCGTGTTAACTTAAAAAAATATCTGATGTGAAACACCACACGACCTTCCAACCTGCAAAATGGAAATTAAAAGAAATGAAATAATTTTAATAACATTTTTTTAGGATAATTATGCAACCTACATACGAAAGTATGCAATTCTGAAAACAGGAATAATACGATGTCAAACAGACGTTTAAAGCATCATATCTGACAGAGGTTAATAGACATCTAAATGCTAAATAAAAAAAAATTAAAAGGAATGAAATAATTTGAATTGTAATTTTTTTAGGGTAACTGCGCAATCTCTTGTTTATCCGTTTATAACGAAAAAAGGCTACATTGTAAAAAAATAATCTATCAGAATGACGTTTAAAACTTCATATCAGATAGATATGACGTTAAGTTAAAAAAAATTCCAAATCCACCCCGCTTCTATAAGATAATCAATAATACAGTGTAACCATTTTCATTCATACTTAATTAATTTTTTGACATTATTATAAAAAACATTATAAAGGAAAGTTATGTAAAATTAAGTTTTCTTTAAAAATACGTCTACACTTTTTCTTATAAAATAACTCTAGATTCAGATAATGAATTTTACATTAGGAATTTTTGCCGCTAAATTACGCGTCATATCAAAAAATTGCATAGAACATAATTAATCAATATGTTTAAGGTCTATATCTAGGTATTTTTATAACTTTGAAGTATGCAGCTGTTTTAGAAATATTTGATAAAAACCAAAAACTGACCCTAATAAACCACCCTCTACGCTACTAGATTTCTCCCAAAATCTAATCAGCTCCAAGCCCAATTAAAACAAGCTTAAATCAAAAATCTTAAGTTGGTAGGTATTTTATTATCCACAAAAACACACACGCGCGCGCACCCGCACATGCACATACATACGCACACGCACACTGTAACATGCCAATTAGCTATCGTTACCTTAATTTAAGTTTTGAATTTGTATTATTGATAAATATATTTACATTACGTTGATATGTCTTTTCTTTCAATAATTACATTTTGGTGTATTTCGATATTTTCTCTTTAGTGTACATAATTACGAACGTCCTGTGCATAGTGTTGGTCTATAAGGGCTATTTTAGCCACATCACTTTTGTTGTTCCTTGCGCAACGCGAACTGGCTGCATTTCAGTTTCTTCTACTGTTCCGTTTAGTATGTTACGTTCTTAAGTTTTACTCCCTTGCTTAAAGTATGTAAGGCTTCTAATTACATTTTTGTATATTATATTTAATAGGGAACAAACAAAGAAAGGTACGCCTCAACATTAAGGAAAACCGATTGTGTTCAGAAAAATCTCTTATGTTTGTTGTATTTTAATATTAAACCTATAAAACTGAGTAGTGTCCAACAAGAAAAAACAAACAAATACTTTACTAATTATATCTATGGACATATCTCTGCCTCCCTCGCACCTGAAAATAAACGAGTCCCCAACTGCAGTAAGTTTCGTAAGTATTATCCTTGCTGAGCTAGACCGTGGTGCAACTTCCCTTGAAATATACCATTCAATCACGCACTTAATTTTTCATTTGTTATAACACGCGCACTCACGCACACGCCCACGCACACGTCCACGCACACGCCCACGCACACGCCCACGCACACGTCCACGCACGCACACACGCACACACCCACACACCCACCCTCCCACACACCCACACACCCACACACCCACACACCCACACACCCATACACCCACACACCCACACACCCACACACGCACACACGCACACACGCACACGCGCACACACGCACACACACACGCACACATACACACGCACACACACTCACATCTGGCCTGGGGCCCTAGTATCCCTTGTGCCATTTAAAAATTACCAAATTTATGACAATTTCTTAATAACACAGGGGTCGCACATATCCACAGAAATATATTGAAAACGACCTCTTTTTTTAAATGCTGAAAACATATATCCAGGGATTGTTCCACGAAAAATATACTTTAGTTACATGCGTCGCACATAAAAAAGTAAAAATCAGTAATCCTGATGCAACGTATTGAAAGAAATAAATCGAATATATTGTTATCTTTTTATTCTAACGTTCTTATAATTTTGTTTATTCTTGTTTCAGTTTGTTTGAGGAAATCACTAAAATTTTAGCACCAAAATGCACGAATTAATGATGTTACCTCGTAATAGTTTAAAGAGCTAAGAAACATGAGCAAGTTTGTAACGTATTTCAAACATACTTAGTAGAAATCGAAAGGTTATAAGGTAAGTATACTATCCACTTCATATAAGCATAAGTATCTTAAACACTTCTTTTGAATTTGTTCCAGACTTTTCTTAGAGGTCTCATAAAAAGGTTGCCAAACGGTACTAGTGCAATCAAGGTGGCGCCTAACCAGTGAAACAAACAACAGTTTAAGAGTGTCAATTTTGGAGAAATGACGACCCAGACTGGTTAGTTGGTTCCTCCACTTAATAATTAATTATGAATTATACATTCGTCTTTCTTAATGAATACAACAGAACATTTGAAAACATTAAATTTTAATTTATTCTGCATTCACCAATCATTTACCATATCAAGATTACATTGAAAGTAAGTCCAAAAAAAAGCCTAAACTTTTTAGTTTGGACAAAATTTCAGAGTGATCACATTTATCGAATGCTTTCGGAATGTCTGTATAAATAGCATCGACGTTATTCCCCTGCCTAAACTAGAGTCTAAAAATTGGGTAAAATTAACTTAGTTAGTAGAAGTGGATCTGCCCGGCATGAAGATATGTTCTTATCAGGATTTAAGATATTATCCTGGAGAAAATATATTTTCTTAGTAGGTACAATTTCAAATACCTTGCTGGCGTAGAAAGTAAAGCCACCGGCCTATAGTTGGAAATGCATTCCTTATTGCCACTTTATAAAACGGGAGTAACTTTTATAATCTTCCAAATAACCGGAAAAGTACTGTTACTGTAAATACTCACTAAAGATAATACACAAAGGAACAGATAACCGGTCTGCACATGCCTTAAAGTATCTGATGTGGAACAACACACGACCTCCAACCTACAAACTGGAAATTAAAGAAATGAATTAATTTTAATTAACCCTCTTGTTATACGTTCATAACGAAAATAGGCAACATTATAAAAACAACAACAATAATCTGTCTGATAGATGTCACATAGATGCTAATTTGAACAAAAATCCAAAGCCGCCCACTGCTTTAAAAATATCTATAATACAATTTAATCATTTTCAATCTTATTTCATTCATTTTTAGACTTATTTGGTTTTTTATTTTGAAAATTTATACAGAAGATCTGTGAAAAATTAAATTATCTTTGAAATGTATTTACATACAAACTTAACATGTAAATTCCACCCTTGGAATTTTTTTGTCGCCTAATTATGCATTGTATCAAAAAAATGTATAGATTATAATTCATTTAGGATTCTACATGCCAGTATTCTTATATATTAGAAATATGGAGCTGTTCCAGAAATATATGATAAAAACAAAAAGCTGCACATAACAAACCCTCTCCTGCCTCCGCAGGATTTCTCCCAAAATGTAATCAACTCCAGGAGAAACTAAATCAAGCTTAAATACAATCTTTCTACTACCTACGTTTTATCATCCTGGAGTTATCGTGGATGGCAACACACGCGCGCGCGCGCGTACACACTCACCCACGCACACGCATTGTACACAGTCACAAACACAGAGATAGACACAGACACAGACACAGACACAGCACAGGCACAGGCACGGACACGAACACGGACACGGACACGGACACGGACACGGACACGGACACGGACACGGACACGGACACGGACACGGGCACGGGCACGGACACGGACACGGACACGGACACGGAGACGGACACGGACACGGACACGAACACGGACACGGGCACGGGCACGGTCACGGGCACGAACACGGACACGGACACGGGCACAGGCACAGACACAAGCAATGCACAGGCACAGTCACAGATACAGACACAGACAGACATCACAGCCGATCTTGGTGACATTTTATCAACCGACGTAAAATGAGCTAATAAGCGGATTTAGCGATAGTGAATAAAATTTGGATTGCAAAGCTTCCTATATCTACATATGTATATGTTGGTTGGAGGGTAAAAACTGTTGAGATAATAGGTCATAACGGGTCGATTCATTAGATTTTAGTCTTTTTAGCATCTTCCGAACTAAGTCCTTATTTACTTTACATAAATTATAACATTTTGGAACATCTGAAGATACCAGCACTTTATAGAATTCATATTCGGTAGAGGTTGGCAGATAGACGGATCGGATTCAAAGAAGTTAGAAAATGACTTATCAAGACCAGAGTGAAACTCGATACTGTGCTTAGCATGAGTGCAGAATTGTTTAGTATCGCGTCTGATGCCATTTTCAATATTCTATGAATATTGACACTATGTTGTGTTATTGCGATCGCTCTATTATTGCATTGTAAATATGTATCCACGGCTCCAGGATCATTACCTTCCAACCTACATATACATATGTATGTATAGAAGGTTATGCAAATTTTTCTTCACAATCGCTAAATCGGCAAATTAACTCATTTTACAACTTTTGACCAAGTTTCGCCAAGATCGACGTGTGTGTATGTGTGTGCATGTACGTTAGTATCCACGATAACTCCAGAACGAGAATATTTACGTACTTAAAATTTTGTATTTAAGCTTATTTTCATTTGGTTTAGAACTGATTAGATTATGGGAGAAATCCAGCGGCGGAATGGTCAGTTTTTGGTCTTTATCAAATATTTCTAAAACAGCTGCATATTTAAAAGATGTAAAAATGCCTGGATATAGACCTTAAACATATCGATTAATTACGTTCTATGTAATTTTATAATATGAGCCGTAATTTAGCGGCAAAAAAATTCCTAAAGTAGAATTTAAGTGTTAGTTCAAATTGTTTAACTGTATCTGAATAACGATTAATTTTATGAGAAAAAGTGTAGACAGATTTTTTAAAGAAAATTTAATTTTACATAAATATTCTTTATAAAGTTTTTTAATGTAAAGCGTAATAAATGTAAAAATGAAATAAATATGATTGAAAATACTGTATATCGATATTTTTAAAGAAGCGCGCGGGTTTGGATTTTTTTTTTACGTTAACATATATTGATGCCTATGAATCTCTATTTGACATGAAGTTTTAAACGTCATTCTGGCATAGATGACTGTTTTTGTTTTTACAATGTTGCCTGTTTTCGTTATGAACGTATAAAAAAGAGGTTGCATAGTTATCCTAAAAAATTGAAATTAAAATTATTTCATTATTTTAATTTAATTAGTATCTAGATGTCTATCTCTATATGTCATGAAATTTTAAACGTCTGTTTGACATTGATTGTTGTTTTTGCGTTTACAATGTTTCCTATTTTTGTAATGAGCTTCTTATAAAAGATGTTGCATAGTTTCCATTTCTTTTAATTTCCATTTTGTAGGTTGGAAGGTCGTGTGGTGTCCCACACCAGATATTCTTTAAAATGCAGACGAATTCTTAAAAAGAGAAACTTCTTTTTAATATTCTAATTATATCGGGTGAAAACCAAACGGCATGCGAATTCTTTTTTTAGAACAATTTACATCTAAAATTTGATTTAGTATATTATAGTATGAACTGGGTGATTCATAGTTTGTTTTAAACTTTCATAACTATTTAAATATTGAGCATTTAATAAGTGGTAGTAATTATTTATTAGGTATTATATTTTTAGTTAAAAGAAACTGAAATTCACAAGTTAAAATGAGCGCAGGATGATGTTTATCTAATCTTACAAGCATGTCCGGCGCAAATGGGAAATTACAGGTACAATAATAATGAGTATGAGTATTATTTAGTATTCTATTACGAGTTTTAACATAAAAAATTGTTTAATGAATCAAAAGAAAAGAAACTGCACAAAAAAGATTTAACAATAGTGCTTTTATTCCAGTGAACTGATTTTGAATCTGATAGAGAGATAATATTGTTGAATTATAAAAAGAACATGACTATAATAAGCACATTAAATAATATACAATTTATTCCTGACATTTATTAAACTTCATTAAGTCCAACTCAATTACTGTAAAATGTTGATCTTTTGTTTCATCCTATTTCTGAATGCATGAAATAATTAATTCACCCTTTTCCTTTTTTATTTTATGCAAATAGATTGTTGACGTTAAAACTAATGATGCTTTCAGTCAAGTAGTAAACACTGACTGGTTGTAAATAATCCGTATTTAATTGAAGAAATAATATCAAACTGTTTTTAGCCGTTTTATAAATGTTTCACATCTGTGACTTTCAGGTACCTATAATAAACTGTAATGTTGGAAAATTAGAAGTGTTTATTTTTTATGAAGCAAGGTACTCAAAATACATAAAACATTTTTTTTTCAAATCAAATCAAATTTTTTCATATCTCATAATCCAGAAGTACAGAGAAAAATAATATATCCACCGTAGTAATGATGTATATTACATGCAGGGTGAGTATTTAATGCGGGATTGGTCGTTTACTCCGTTATGATAAAAAAGTTATTGGCAAAAATTATAGGCAACGTTATGCTCGTTATTTGGAAAATATGCCGATATCTACAGGGTGATTCATAACTACGTGGTAACACAATCACACAATGTTTTTAATGGGACCCCCTGTATATTTCCTCATATTTAAATTTCTCTTATATTCCCTGTTTCTACAATATGATGTACATAACCATACAGAGTTTTTAAAGAGTTATGACCATGTTTATATCGAAATCGCTGTGAAATAAACACTATGTATATGCATCATTTTACATAATAAGGTAAACAATTTTTTACATAATAAGGTAAACAATATGTTCTAATACTGATTGTAACAAAAATTATCAACGAATAACTGTATACACGGTGAGCCAAAAAATAAAATTACAGTTTTCTTATTTTTTTAATACCTACATTCATTGCTTTCCGAGAAAGTAGCTTTAAGAAAACAAAACAGGTAAACTTTGAAAAAATGAGAGTTTTCATATTATTACCTTCTTAATCAGTGCGTTTTTTATGTATAAGAACTAATAGATATGATTTGGGTATTAGCAGAAAGTTCGAGATATTGTCGGCTTTCATGCAGAATATATCAACAGCGATATGATGAACGGAAGCGCCCAAAAACAAAAGCGTTTAAAAAATTAAAGGACCGTTTTGTTCGTACTGGATCAGTCGTATATGACAAGCATGAAAGGAATAAAAATGTTATAACCGAAGAAAAGGAATATGCTTTACTGCTAGCGGTTACTAAGAATCCCAACATTAGCACTCGTGAAATATCACGTCAACACGACATTAGTCAAACCTCGCCCATAAATATACTACAAATGGGCTCAGCAGCAAATTCCTGGTTACCGATTTTTTTTTTCGATTCTGTGCTTTTTGGAGATGAGGCTACATTTCAAAAAAGTGGAACAATGCGTGTGCGTGTGCGTGTGCCTGTGCCTGTGCGTGTGCGTGTGCGTGTGCGTGTGTGTGTGTGTGTGCGCGTGCGTACGTACGTGTGTGTGTGTGTGTGTGTGTGTGTGGGTGTGTGTGTGTGTGTGTGTGTGTGTGTGTGTGTTTTACAATAGCATGTTGTGATCTTATGGTAAGTACTAGGAGATAAATCACAATGCTGGATTGGTTGGCAGAGCATTCTCATTTGCAGTTAGCCCCCGAAATGTTTATAGTGGTTTTAAAGCAAGTATGTGCGTGCGTGCGTACGTACGTGCGTGCGTGCGTGCGTGCATGCGTGCGCACGTGCGTGCGTGCGTGTGTGTGTAGGTTTTATAATATATTATGTTGTGATCTTATGGTAAATACTGGAAGATAAATCACAATGCTGGAGAAACGTTTATAGCGGTTTCAAGGCAAGTGGTATTGAATCATTAAGTAGAGACTTATTTAGGCCTGAAGATTTTTTACCAAACTATTTAAATGTTCGATCTTTACGAAGAGATTCTGAAGATAGTATTACTTTGCCTTCTCTATTGATACACTGAATAACGCTTAGCCTTCTGCGGAAGTTAATATCAGTGGCACAAATGTTAACAGACTCCAGAAGACATACGGCCTCGTGGCAGAACTCCTGTTCTAAAAATAAGAAACTAAGAAAACTAAATCAATGATTCTGACAGATAGATGGGAGGCATGTTTGCGCCATGCCAGTCGCGCCCTTACCATGGACTCCTTAATATTGGTTCTCCGATTTATGAACACAGTAAGTGCTGTCAGTCACGCTTTCCTTACTTTTAAACCATTCTCACCCTATTTTTCCTCACGCCCTCACTGTATTCCTATCGGATTGAAAATCCAAAATTAAAAAGAAAGATATCTGTGATTTCTAGGGTAAAAAATGCTGGACGTAAAATCATGGCCCGCTCGGATATTCAGGAGGGCAAGACCCGAATGACCTAGATCATCGAAATTACTCACTTTCTGGTCTGTTATTGTAACATTCGCTGTATTAGGTCTAACCTTAATACTGTTCACCAACATCATGAACAATTAAAGAACGTGATATTTTGTTTGTCCCTGAAACACGTCTCCTCTGAAAACTTCGATTCACTCGACTTGCAATTTCTCCAAAACCATCTTCACTCTTAACTTTCGATAAAAAGGAGGAGTGTGTGCCTATCTCAAGAACAACATCACTTACAAAAGGATTTCTTTTTTTAAGAATAAAAAAATTCGACGTGATTTGATTCAAACATTCTGGTCCTACATTTGTGAAATTCCATTGTTGCATCCGTAGGTGTCCCAATGACAGTAACCTGGATTGCCTTAGTTGAAAGTTGACTATCTTCTGTCTTAGTTTCCAATTTGCGATCTCTCACTCCTGGGAGATTTCAATGTCCATAACTATAATTGGTTTCCATTTCCATCTACCACTAATCCTGTAGTCATAGTGCAGAAACATTTTCTGTTTGATGTCATCTCACACAAATGATTTCCAAACCCACAAGAACCCCTGATAATTCAAATGAACATGTAAAAAACTACAAATCAGCTTTTGAAGTTCCGAAAGCCAATAGGGAACTAGCCAAAAACTCAGATGGTATAGCACATACAAGATTGAACCTCCAGGACACAATGTCTGCTCCGATTCATATATATATATATATATATATATATATATATATAGGGTTTTCCACGGTAGGTGTTCGTTAGAAGTTTTTGTGGTTAGAAACAATTTAGAAATCTGAATTTTTGGACTTAAGGCTCATTTATTTTTGGATTCTTGACAAAATTTTCTATACCTTTTTTCAACTGTTTCTTAGATACCTTGATTTTTTCAAAAATTTTGAAAAATGTAACCCTATTTTCAACACTGCTTGTCTTACTTATTTTTGACTGATGGAAAGTGCTTCTGGAGTAGACAGAAGCATAAGAACTATACTTTTGAATTACTCATTGACAATTGATTTATTGCATACATGGTGTTCAAAATTTGATGAACTATTAAACAATTTTCAAAGTTGAAAAACTTTGTTAATTCAAATGTGACACCCTGTATATTCTTGGATGAATAGATGCAGCATTTAGTTATGCATCGTTTGGCTACAACATTACCTATACCTATTATCGACAATTTTCTTGTTAATTAATATTTTCTACTTTAATGTGATTTTTGACAGAAACTGAAATGTTGTTCAAAAATAAAATGAACTTAATTCAAACTACACAAATTCTATTTTATTAAATGTAATAACAAATGAAAAACATAAACGTGGATTTGTTATGGATTTTCTAAATACTCTACCTGCATGTGACAAGGCAAACAGTTGGTATCAACTGGATGGTGCTCCCGCACATTCCACTATAGCTGTACACCAACAGTTGACATTGATGTTTGAAGATCGGTGGATTGGCCCACAAGGACCTTGGAACTGGCCACCGAGATCACCCGATTTGACGCCCCTGGACTTTTACCTCTGGGGTCGTATAAAAGAATTAGTGTACTCTAGTCCAATTCAAACTAGAGAGGAATTGCTAAATCGTGTTCACAATGCATTCAATAGTATGTGTCCACACGAAATTCGGCGATCTATTTCGCAAGGAGTATATGATAGAGTTATAAAATGCTTAAATCAAATTGGCGGTCATGTGGAACATTTGTAATGATTCATTTTATCTTTTTTATCGCTTTTCTTCTACTTATGTTCAAATAATTGTTTTATGTTTTTCATTTGTTATTATGCTCTCAATTTTGTTATCTTCTTGTTTTATTTCATTGTTTTAATAAAATAGAATTTGTGTATCTAAGAAACAGTTGAAAAAAGGTATAGGAAACCCTTATAAGACATCCTAAAATTTTGCTAAGAATCCAAAAATAAAACAATATACAGGGTGTTCCATTTAAAACAAGGAAGTTAGTGGCGACTTCCGGTATAACCGGAAGTAACATGACCTTGAAAATATTTTAGAATGAAAGAGAATCTTATATAACCGTTAAGTCCAAAATTCAGATTTCTAAATTGTTTCTAACCACATAAACTTCTAACGAACGCCTACCGTGGAAAACCCTGTATATATATATATATATATATATATATATATATATATATATATATATATATATATATATATATATATATATATAATATAAACTTTAATTAAACGTAAAAATTAATTCAACGTTTGAACGTTTCTTTGTCAAGAATTTATTTGACAAATAAATTCTTGACAAAGGAACAAAGGACGTTCAAACGTTGAATTAATTTTACGTTTAATTAACAAGTTTTAAAGAAAATTGTCTTATTTAAACATGAATACTTGTGAAATCTAAATAGAAACTATATATATATATATATATATATATATATATATATATATATATATATATATATATATATATATATATATATAGAAACACTGTTGTTTATCCGGGCGTTGTCTCGCGTCTGCTGGTGATGTTATATATATATATATATATATATATATATATATATATATATATATATATATATATATATATATATATATATATAGTATACAGTGCGTCCATAAAGTAATGTATAAATTAATTTAAAATTAAAGTATTTGTTTCCTGAAAAAACGCTTGGACACATCGATGAGTATTTTTAGTTGCGCATTTTTTATACAGGGTGTCTCATATTAAAAGATATGACCACACTTTCGATTTTTTTAAATGGAACGCCCTGTAGATTGTGACATTCGAATTCTACTGCAAATTCTAGATATTTTTGGTATAATATACCCTTGGTTTATCTATCTCCGTTTCTGAAATATTGACACTTGAAGAATGAGAATTTTTCCTTTTTTGACTCGCTACAGAATCCTCTACGTAGAGTACTAACAGTGCTTAAAGGTCTAGTTGCTTTAATCTTGTCAAACAATTTTATTAACATATTTCAAATACTGCAAAACATTACAGATAAGAAACACATTTAACTCAGCAGATAATACAAACGTTTGTGTTGGAAAAAAACATTCCCTTACTTAATTAAATAAACCGATTTAAATAAATTCATATTTTTCTATAGTTTCTTTAATCTTGTCCAATACTGTACTTTTAAGGTAGTTAATTTGGTTGGTAAAACTGGCAGATAGACGTTATTATTGCAAGTGTCTAACTTGTTCCGGCTTTGTGATACAAAAATATGGTGAAGTTAACTGAACGGGAGAAAATTGAGATATTCTGCATGATTGGATATGGAGATAAGACCCGCACCCAAGCAGAAACAGCTCATTTATTTAACGAAATTCATCCTGATCGTCCTCCCATTTCACAAACTGTGGTCAGCAGGGTGGAAGCATAATTTCGAGAATTCGGTCATGTTCGGGATAGGCCAAAATCTGGACGTCCCAGTGTAAGTGAAGATGATCGGCTGAATATTGTACTATCTGTAGAAGAAAATCCACACATTGCATTATCACATGTAGTTGGAAACCTAACTTTATCGAAATCTACTGTACACAACGTCGTCCGGAGAAACAAATATCACCCTTATAAATTTATTCCGCTTCAAGAGTTATCTGAAGATGATTTTGATAGGCGTAATGAATTTTGTGAGTATATGCAAAATATCTGTAACCAAGACGAAAATGCTGTGAAAAAGGTTATCTTTTCGAACATTGCCTCAACGTTTCGTCAATAGACAAAATTGCAGGTATTGGGCCACATCAACCCCCATTGGATGGTGGAGGCGCACACACAACATCCACAAAAATTAAATGTGTGGTGTGGTCTAGTTGGGGACAGAATACTAGGTCCTTATTTTTTCGAAGGAACATTAACCGGTCAGATGTATCTCGAGTTCCTCCAGTTTCAATTACTTCCTGCATTAATAGCTCTATTCCCGGATCCACAAAAACCAGATCTCCCAGATCAACAACTTTTTTCCAGCAGGATGGGGCCCCACCTCACTATGCAGCTCCAGTTCGTGCGTATTTAGATGACATGTTCCATCGTCTTTGGCTAGGAAGGTGGGGTCCCATAGATGGCGTGCTGGGTCACCAGACCTAAACCCCTCAGATTTATTTTTGTGGGGATACCTGAAATCTAAGGTTTACATGAACAGACCTGCCAATTTGGAAGGCCTGATAGAAAGAATCCGAAGAGAAATACGCGCTACACCACCAGAAGTTGACAGAAATTTTCAAAGAGAATTTATTTACCGTCTTGAACATTGTTTAGGTGTGGTGTGAATGGAGCACATTTTGAACAAGTAATTTAAGTTTGTTTAGCTACTTTAGTACATTTAAAAAATAAATAAAAATAATTAAATCATTGTTTAAGTGTCAATATTTCAGAAACAGAGATAGATAGACCAAGGGCATATTATACCAAAAATATCTAGAATTTGCAGTTGAATCCGAATATGGCATAATCTACAGGGCGCTTTTTAAAAAAATCGAAAGTGTGGTCATATATTTTATAATGAGACACCCTGTATAAAAAAATTGTATTGTAAAAAATGCGCAACTAAAAATACTAATCGACGTGTCCAAGCGTTTTTTCAAGAAACAAATACTTTAATTTTAAATTAATTTATACGTTACTTTATGGACGCACTATATATATATATATATATATATATATATATATATATATATATATATATATATAGACTTTGACTTTTTCACTCTATATATATATATATATATATATATATATATATATATATATATATATAGTGTCAAAGTTGAAAAAATAAATCACATTTTCTTCCATATCTTACGTCAAAACCTAATTTGATAACATTTCTTATGTGGAGGTTTCTTAAGATGAGAAATTCGAGTTTATCATCGATTTCGGTGTATTTCCTAGAGGGCGCTACAAGCGACCATTAAGACATGTTTAAACCGCCACAACTTTTTTTGTGCTACACTGTAGGCCCTTTTATTATGGAATAATAGTTTTCGCTACCTTTTTCTGCTTAAAAAATACCTTCTTGATATCCCTAAGAGCACCGGTTTCCGAGAAAAGCGCATCTAAAGCTCATGATGTATGCAAATTATCCAAAAGTATCAAAATGACTGATTTGACTATCCTATTTTTTTTCCGCAATAACAATTAGTTTTAATTAATTTCAATTAATTTTGAATATTCCTCTCGTGAAAAATTTGGATAAAACGAACGGTTTAGCCAGGAAAATATATTTTCTAATGCATTGCACATTTGCGCAAGCGCTTTTACTTAGGTAAAAGACTTTAGTTGCCTTTGTTTTTTAGTTACCATATCGGCAGTTGAATTTATTTATCAAACGTTAGTTTTTTTCTGTCGCTTTTCCGTTAATAAAGATCCATAATTATGACTCACAATTTCACTAATTCTGAAATGGTGGATATGCTTTTAGTCCATGGACTTTGCCATTGCAACGATCGAAGAAGTGTACGAATTTATAGGGAAAAATATTCTTTCCGTAGAACTCCAAATCGGCACACTTTTGCTAATATCGAAAGACGTCTCCGCGAAAATGGCAAGTTTCAATCAAGCCGTGTAGATTCTGGACGCAGACGAACCATAAGGACGGTGGAAATAGAAGAGGTGTTGGACGCTGTTGAAATAAATCCAAACACCAGCATACGACGTGTAGGATTGCAATTGGGAATTTCGAAATCATCAGTTCATAGAGTTTTTCAAAGCAATTATTGCACCCCTTTCCTATTCGAAAAGTTCAAGACATATTGCCCATGGATCCTGATCAACATTTATCTTTCTGTCGATTTAATATTCATAGAAGAATCGAAAATCCAAATTTTAGTGAAGAAAATTTGTTCACGATATTTTCAATGTTCATAATAAACATGTTTATGCTGTTGAAAACCCTCATGAAACGAGAGTATCTCATTATCAGCATCAATTTCAAGTAAATATCTGGGCTGGAATTGTAGACACTTTTATTATTGGTCCCTTTGTACTGCTAAATAGGCTGAATGGAGGTAGGTACTTAAACTTTTCATTACAAAATTTACCTATTTTATTGGAAGATTTGCCCTTACTCCTTCGTCGTGACCTTTGTTCAATGCATGATAGCGCACCTCCTCATTTTACTTTAAATGTAAGACAACATTTAAATGAAGTATATCCACATGCTGGATTAGAAAAGGAGGCGAGGCACGTATGAACTGGCCGGCTCGATTACAGGACTTGGCACCCTGCGATTTTTTTTGTTGGGTGTCTTGAAATCAAAAGTTTATACATCCCCAGTTAATACGCAAGAAGAATTGTTGGCAAGAATAATTCATGAAGCCAATTTATTGAAGAATAGTCCTGAAGTATTGTCCAGAGTACAATATGATTTTTCAAAAAGAATTAACTTGTGAATGAAGGAAAATGGTGAAAATTTTGAACATTTGTTGAATTAGCAAATTGCATACCTTCCAGAAAAGTCCATCAATTGCACTTGTTAAAACAAAATTTACATAAAATAATTTTATTTTTTTAAGTCTTATTTAGCTTTTGGTTGATAATAATGCAATTTAATTGTTTAACTTTGTTCTTCATATTGTTAATTATTGTTTTTGTTTTTTCTCCAATAATTATTGTTCTTGAAAAACTTCATTCTTCTTTATTTTTCAATAAATCGGCTTCATGAATTATTCTTATTATTATTATTATGAATTATTACTATACTTTTGGATAATTTCTATGCATCATGAGCTTTAGATGCAGAAAACGGTGCTCTTAGCGATATCAAGAAGGTATACCTTTTCTAAGCAGAAAAGTTGTAGCAGTTTAAACTATTACACGTCCAATCCGTACTAGGCGTCGCGTATGCTTACATTAGTAAGCGGGTTGCCAAGCCAGCTACAGTGGGAATGGGCGGGGTCAAGATAAGGAGTAAAATGATTGAATAACAAGCTCAAACACCTTACACCTACCATAAATTCACAACTTATACAGCTTAGTCCGGGAAAGATGTCTCTTCCCGCCATCACAATCTTAAATTTTGCTAAAATAAATCGTTTTAGGCGAGATGGTGAATTAATGCTGTTTTATTGTGGAAAACAGGATTGAAGCCTACTCATTAAACTCATACACTAACTTCTCACAGTCAAACACACTTCCAAACAAATCAACTCAAAACTTTAGAAAATTTAGTGATTCACGGGTCCTTATAACTTACTGAACACACCCTGTATAAATGGAAACTCCAATTCATAACAATAAAACGATAACTTATGTAGTTCTTAAAAATGTCCCTCGTATATCTGCCAATTTAAATCTGCAACTGTTAATGAGCTTTAAAATTAAATAAATAATCAATGCCCAATTTAGAAAAACCTCTAACACAAAATGAATAAACGAAAAGATTTAATGATATTCATTATATCAATGAAAACTACTCGTTAATTGCTAAATAACTCAACGTAGGAATGATTAGTGCTTTCCTTATTAATGATCTTTTTATATTTTATTAAAATACGCGCTAATTCAAAATCTACCTATCATAATCGCGTATTCACTGCGTTTCTACATCGCGTCACAATGTCCAACATGGACTGAACCACGCTACCCTGTACAACACCCGCCGCCATCTTTTATTTTACGTAAAAATTTATAAAATCTCCTCGAGGAAATCATCTATCACCACATTCATTCAGTATATTCAGCAGGTCGATCTTCGTCTGTTCATACATATCTTGCATGTGCGCGAATTTGATTTCCGCATCATTTTCGCGAAATCATCCCATTCTAATGTCCTTTTACGTACACATACGCATTCAATTTACCAATATTGTACATTACTAAAAATTTCCACAATCAAGAACATGCATCCATATTCCTTACTGCACGTTAATACAATTTCAATATACCACAAACTCACTCATTCGTACGCCTACAACCATTTCTTTAGTTCAAATTCCTTCATCCACAGTAGCAAAAAGACCAGTAGTTTTACAAGTATCGTATCAATAAAAATTTACTGAAAACATTATTTCACAACCAAATTTAACGCTTTCACCACGATAATCTTTCTATAACATTCAAATATTCCTTCATACTATAACTAAGGCTTTATTAAAAATCCAGTGGCGTATCATTTACACAACATACATTAAGCACACACAAAAAAAAGAATTGTTTTTTTTCATTTAAACTCACTTCAGCTACATTCAAAACACGTTATCAAAATACTACACATACACAGTGCATCAAAATAACCTTACAAAACATGTCCTAATGGTCGCTTGTAACGCCCTCTAGGAAATACACCAAAATCGATGATAAATTTGAATTTCTCATCACAAGAAACCCCCATATAAGAAATTTTGTTAAATTAGCTCAAAGCAGTCGAAAGATATGAAAGAAAATGTGATTTATTTTTTCAACTTTGACACCCTGTATATATATATATATATATATATATATATATATATATATATATATATATATATATATATATATATATATATATAATGAATAACAATATCCAATGCCCCGCCCAATCGAGCCGCTTCTGAGTACAACTAAAAAATCATATTCACGCCATACGATTGGGCATATTCTACTACATAAATGTACAGAACGCTATGATTTAAAGGGAAATCATCTTGAAGATATTTGAATTAAACCGATGTTAGGGCGTGATCTTCCAAGAGCTCCAGCTCTCTTAGGAAGTATTTCTGTATTAAGGTACTTTACGTTAAATCGACATGAAATCAGCAGTTTTCTTTTGTGAAAAGAGTTTGTGGACACCCTATATATATATATATATATATATATATATATATATATATATATATATATATAGGGTGTCCCCAGAACAATTGGAGATGTTTTGACTTATAATTTTTATTATGCGGCGCTTCGCTTCAGTGTTCCAATGTGGTTAAGGGTCTTTTGCGGAATCAGTTTTTTTCAGGTTTTTACAGAAACGGTATTTTTACTGCTAATATGGGTAGCCATTTCAGTGGTGACAATTTTTTTTGCAAGTTCTAACACGAAGGAGATGGCGGAGAAAATTTTTTTCCGGAATTTTGGTGAATGAAGTTTCAGTTACAGTTAAACAAAAAAATTAGAAAAGAAATTAAAATTTTTGAACTTTAAGAAAAACTGCATGTGGCGCCCAAAAAATTGCTCGCATTTAGCTGAAATTTAGTTATCGTCAGCAATAAAACCAAATTTCAACTTAAAATAATGAAAACTGTAGAAATGGCACCAACTCAGTTGCAAGAATGTATCGAGTTTGCCTTACTCAATGGGGTGGGCACTTTAAGAACATGCGGGGATTTTTGACAAATTTTGTTGGTCAAAGGTATTACACACATAAACATTAATTGTTCATTACAATATTACAGATTATTCGGCTACTAGAAATTGCACTGAAAAGACAAAAAACTCTATTAATTTTGTTTTTACCAAATTAAATGTTAAAATTCTGTCGTTTCTACAGTTTTAATTATTTTAAGCTGACATTTGGTATTATTTCCAACGATAATCAGAGTTAATCATCCACAATATTTTAGCTAAATATTGGACGGCACATGCAGTTTTTCTTAAAGTTTAAACATTTTAATTTCTTCTGTATGTGTGTGTGTATGCGCGCGCATGCGTGTGTGTGCGCACGTGGGTGTCCGTGCGTGCGCGTACATGCATAGGTGCGTACGTGCGTGCTTGAGCGAGTACGTGCGCGTATGCGGGCGTACAAGTGTGTGTATGTGTATGTGTGTGAAGAGTTTGATTTATGCTATGGAAGTGTTCAATCGCAGCAAAGAAATTGTCTCCTGGAGGTTCAATGTTATATCCATACTATCTCAGTTTTTGGCTAGTTTCCTATCAGCGTTCGGAGCTTCAAAAGCTGATTTGCTGTTAGGAACAAGTAAGATCATTCCAGAGTTTAAAAGTCGTGCGATTTATACTGCACATTTTTGATGTGAATAAAAAAACAGAGTATTTCTAGCAAAGGTGGCCCGAACTGGTATCAAAAAATGTAATTCAGGAGCACAATAATAATTGTAATACAGACAGTACAAAGAAAGAATTGAAACGACTCTTCTATGCTCAAAGAATATATGTCGCAAGTTAAGGACGAGTGATTTCGTTAAGACCATAGCTGGGATATTGTCTGGGCCATTCGCCCTATTAGGATCAAACCTACTGATGATCGATTCTAGGAGCTTGTATCGAAAATGAATTGGTTTCGTAGCGTATGAAGAAGAGTTGATGAGAGGCATATCTTTTCCAGAACCATTAAAATACAAACTTTATGCAAATAAATCCACAATTCTATAGAATCAGCATCTACAGATCCGTAAAAAGATGTCATGGGGGAGGGAAATGAGGATGTACCAAAATTTTTACTGATAGATTTAGCAAAAACCAAAATTTACGACTGCCCAAAGGAGATGTAGCTAGTTCATTGCATTTTCGTTATTCAAACGATTTTTTACACCTTTGCAGGTACCAGTACAACGTAGTCTTCATGTCTCTCGGCCGCTTTTTTTGATGGAAAATTAAAGCTAATTAGAGTTGCGGACATTGAAAGCTCCTAAGATTGAGACATCGCAAGATAGAAACTGAAACTTTAAAACTAAGGTAATCGAAGAATTTTTAAAAGTTACTGTCATTAGTAAACCTACAAATGCAGCAATAGAATTTCACAAATTTAGGTCCAGAAGGTTTGAACCAAATCACGCCTATATTTTATTCTCAAAAAAAATCATTT
This sequence comes from Vesta saturnalis, assembly GCA_036346205.1. Lineage (NCBI taxonomy): Eukaryota > Metazoa > Arthropoda > Insecta > Coleoptera > Lampyridae > Vesta > Vesta saturnalis. Next base: position 6,753,921 of record JARFJB010001851.1, on the reverse strand, counting down.
TGCAAGCGATGTTGTCCTTGAGATAGGTACATACTACTCCTTTGTATCGAAACTTAGAGTGAAAGTTGTAAGTCGGGTGAATCGGAATTTTCTGAGGAGACTTGTGGTTCAGAGTGAAACAAAATGTCAGGTTGTAATTATTCATGATGTTGATGAACAGTATTAAGATTAGACCTAATACCGCGGATGTTACAATACTAGACCAGTTGTTTTCTATTTGAAACAGGATCTCCGCTACAAGGCCGTATGTCTTCTGGAGTCACTGGGTTAACATTATTGCACTGTTGTTCAGTGTATCAACAGAGAAATAGAAGGTGAAGTAATTTTATCTTCAGATTCTCTTTGTAAAGGTCGGTCAGTCAAATAGTCTGGTAAAAAATCTTTTGGTCCAAATATGTCTCTACTTAATGGTTCAATTCCACTTGCCTTAAAACCAAATATTTTAGGAGCAGAGTGCAAATGAAAATTTTCTGCTAACAAATCCAACAACATCGTAGGTTGTAAATGATCTCCTGTACTTGCCATAAGATCACAACATGCCGTATATAATATTTCTTGAAAAGAGCAAAAATTTCCAAATTTCTCTTACCAAATTCCAAATTCAGAAGTCTTGCAGTTTTTGTGGTTAAACCGTAATAGATACTGCGTGTAGTAGTAATATACGAGCCCCTTCCCATATAAATTCAAACACTCGCTTAAAATTTGAAAAATGTTTAACTGTTACCACTATTATGATGCAACCACCATTGTATAGGATTTTTGATCTTTTTTATTAGTTTTCACCTCTCGAGATGAATGATTAGACATGATCTATTATTTTACGAATTTTTATTCGTATTTCATCAAGTTGGTTGTAGAAGGAACTATGAATGCTTCAAAGGACATGGATACCTTAAAACGAACCTGAAACCCACACTAGAAAACTGCAACAAGATGGAGCCGTGTGCTACATAGCGAAAAACGTCTTAAAGTGGCTGTCATACAATGAAATTCCGCTTTTAAACTAGACATCTAGCAACTGAGAGCTATCACCAATAGAAACGTTGTGGAGTATAATGAAGAAACAATTACGCGTGCACGTAGCAAGAACGATAGAGGATTTACGTTCCCTACTACAGGTATATGGATAGTTGCACCCCTGACCAATGTCACTCTCGTAGACACAATGCCTTGAAGAGTAGAAGCCGTTATTCACTAAAAAGGAGATGTTACGCAATGGTAGCATTAATATATAGATTACTTGGCTGAACTGTTGAGTCGAAAGCACTAACATTTTTAGCGCTCCTTATTATTTTTGCACTAACTAAATATATTTGTTTTAATAATAAAGTTAAAATTATAATTAAGTTTTAAAATAAGTGTTTGGGAGTATTAATATGCCTCTGATAAAGAATTGTGGTGCGTGCGATAAAGCATCAAGTGATAATAGAAAAATTATTTGTGATAAATGTCGCGTGCCTATTTACACTACATGTTCAGGTCTGTTCCGATCAGATTTACAACTTATAAGTAACACTGACAAAAAAAAGGTTTGCTTTTCATTGCGATAATTGTGTTAAAGACAAGAATACAATTAGTCAACTTAATGAAACAATGTTCAGACTAACAAAGGAAATTGAGGAACTAAAACATAAACTTAATTCGCAGGAAGCTAATGCCATAAACTGGTGACGTGGAAGCCATAATATCGGAAGTTATGGAAGGAAATATTCGTAACTAAAATATACTAGTCATTAATGTTGTCGGATCGCAATCAGTGGAAAAAACCGAGCGCACAAATGAAAATATGAATACGGTTCGTGAGCATAGAGGAAGTGATCCGAATATGGAACCCTGATTTGGTTTATTATTGTAACGTACTTACTATATTAACAAAAACTATTAAAATTCATCTATAGATACCATAGGACATTTGTAACAAAATTGCAAAATATATTTTTTGTTAAATGAAGTATAGTGATATAAAAAAATTTATAAAGTGGGGTACATTTTTTCAAGATGGCTAGGAGGCATGAAATATGGGCCCCTTATTAAAACTAAATAAATTTCCATTACGCGATAAAAACAACATAAAAAACAATGTATGCCTAAGTAAAGAAATAAGAAAAGGAAAAACTAAAGTTATTGACAAAAATCACAAATGTAGGAGTCTTTTTCTGCTCCGGAACACTCTTCATGAGCCCAGAGACTACACATTATACACTAACCCACTTTTCTCCTCTGATATCATCAGAAAATCGTTGTTCACAAAATATACACGAAGCATCTTTACTGTCAGGAGTATCTTGGCCGATTTGATCTACGTCAAGGTCATCATCTGCAGGTAAAAATTCATCTTCCTCTTCTTCATCTGAACTAAATCTAGTTTGAGTTTTTCGTTTGGGTTTCGCTACATTTTCTTTCAACTTTACTTCAGATACTTTTTGCTTTCCCTTTTTCTCGTTTGTCTTTACGTTTTCTTCCGTTTCCACTGAAAATACCGTTATTTTCCCGTTTCCTTCTTTTGATTTCCTTATTTTCTCAATAGATAATTCAAAATCTGTTTTATACGGAGATGAAGTTATAATTTGGGAACGAGAGGTTTTTCTTCCTCTTGTAGATGCTCGTTTTGTAACTGAAGGGACAGGTGAAAGAATGAATGGGCTGATTAATGCATTTGAACAGTCTTCTAATACTGCGGTTGTTGAGGCCATTGTGCAACTTAATGGTGGATCTGGATTTTTAGAACAACTTGGTTGTGGAACTTCTGAAGCAAGACTTTGGGCAGGATCACATGTCAGTTCTTCCAGCTGATTTTCAGTTGAGTTATAGGTTTTTTCAGCTTCAATTTTTTCAGCAATGAAATCAGCATCTGAAAAAATCTTTTTATTTATTGGCCAGATTCCGGTTACTTGAAATCCATTTGTAGCTATCTCTCCCGTAAGAAATACTTTACCCAATAACTCCGGCAGGTCAAATTGTGTTAATGCTCTGTTATTAATGCGAATCCAAGTTCTGTCCTCTTCGCTGTAATACGCTTTTAGTGGTCCCATGAACGTTTTATCAAGTGGTTGGAGTTTATGGGTTGAATGAGGAGGGAGAGATATGATGCAGACATTATTTTCTCTTGCCAATTTTATTATGTCCAAATTTCTGGTGTGGCTGTAATGTCCGCCTACTATGAGCAACAGAGGTGACTCTTTGGTTGGTTTTACAAACTGGATAAAATGATTGAACCATTCTGTGAATAAATTTTGCTGAATTCAGCCACTTGGATGTAGTGCATAGATGCTACCAGCTGGTGCTCCGAGCATAAACTGATCATTTTTATTTTTTCTTGGGAAGATAAGCATTGGGGGAACAACTTACCCTCCTGCACTCATTGCTGCAACCATAGTCACTAGCGAACCTCTCTCTGCCGATGTAATGGCAGCAATCTGACGTTTTCCTTTTCGTGCAATGGCCTTAGGAATCCTCGAAGGTACAACGGAAAGACCAGTTTCGTCGACATTAAATATTTGGTGTGGTCCATAGTTATGTTTTACATATTGTGCCTCAAGGTTATCGAAAAATATTTTGATATTTTCCTTGTTGAACTCCAAAGCCCATACAAAAGAGGTTCCAGTTGGTCTTCGCAGGGATAGTTGATTTTTATGCGTAGTTAAAAAAGCATCTAAGCAGCTACGACCTGCAATACCGTTTTTAAAGGGATTTTTAATTCCATTTTTAGTATCCAGTGTGTACATAGATCTTTTCTGGTTACATCAAAAAACTGAGACTCAATTTTGAGAATATACTCAAGTAATTCTTCTTCTATAGCATATCCAAGAATTGTTTTTCGTCCCAGTTTAGTACTTATAATATCAGCAACGGGAAAGTCGCTCATTTTCGCTTTTTTATCCTCCTCGTTCCACTTTTTCCTCAGATTTCGACGAATAAATTTTCTGTTATTGCCGGACATTGTTAGCCTGTAAAAAACTGAACATTTTGTTGTTTCGGTCCGAATATGGGCCCAAGGGGCCCATATTTCAAAATGTTTACATTCAGAATAAATATTAGGTAATAATTCTGTAAATTTGTTTGCATTCATAACCTATACTAGAATCTCTTTCTAAACCTTTTCTGAGCCAGACTGGTATATATCAGTTCCGAAGTAATACAAAGAAATACCAATATCAGGTAATATATACTTACCCAATAAAATTCTTTCAACGGTCAGAAACATACAAACCTCACTGTGCAACAGCAGTGCGTGTACTGATCGCGGCACTTGTAGGTATAGTGTAGGAAAGGTGCCTTTTAGTATATTTAGCTATTTTTTGACAGATGGCGCCACTTATTTCATAGATAGTTCGGGGACCCATATTAAATGCATAGCCCATATTCGGACCAGTTCCTCCAAAAAAACATCCAGTACCTAGATATGATAAAAATAATCTCGTGTGCAAATTTTATTGTTTTATTGTTGTTTTTTTAAGTAGTTTCTTAAACATCTTTTTTATTTACAGGTGCGAGTTTTATGATGGCAGACACGAAAAAAAATGCAGACAATGCAGTTTGGACTACTTGAAGTTTGGATTTATTCCATCTCTATCAAATCAACACTTGCCGATGTGTCTCATATGTGAAAAAGTAGTCAGTAACGATGCCATCAAGCCTTCAAAAATGGAGGACCGCTTATCAAGAGTACATGATGATAAACAAAGTAAGCCCTTGTCATTCTTTCAAACACTTAGAGAAAAGGCCCTCCATAAGATCGACGTTCGCGTCATCATCTATGCAAGACGTTGATAGTTTACGAACGTCCTATAATATATCTTTACTGAAGTCGGGGAAACCCCTCACAATTGGAGGGCAGCTTATTTTACCAGCCATTGCGGAGGTCCTCAACAATCTATTACACAAGCCCGCACATGATATTATAAAGAGAATTCCTTTGAGCAATAACAGCGTTCAGAGACGAATAGACGAGATGGGTCGCGACAAGGAAAACATTTTATGCAATTTCTTGCAGACCAACAGATTCTCCTTCCAGTTCGACTAGTCTACATTACCCAGCAATGAATCTCTGTTGTTAGGATATGTTCGATGTGTTAAGGATGAAAATATATGCCAAGAACTGCTTTTTGCTACATATTTAGAGACTGATATCAGAGGATAATCGATTTTTCAGGACGTGGAACGTTTTTTTACCGACAAAGCTATTCCATGGAAGAACATTGTTTCTGTTGCGACTGATGGTGCACCATGTATGGTTGGTCGTCATCGTGGTTTTATAGCTCATTTAAAGCGACAACTGCCTGAGGTACTGGTCATTCACTGCGTGATTCATAGACAGCATTAAGTAGCAAAAAATCTGAGTCCTCGATTGCACCAGTCTTTGCAATATGTTATAAATTCTGTCAACAAGATTGGAAGAAATTCTTTGAGCTCTCGGTTATTTGCCCAGATATGTGAGGAAAACGACGAAGTCTTTAGTCGATTACTTCTGCACACTGAAGTTTGCTGGCTATCAACAGGCTCTTGCTTAGCAAGATTTTCAGCTATTTTTGAATCTGTGTTGGAGTTTTTAAATGAAAAAGATCCAAATTTGAAAGAAAATCTAAACAATTATAAAACAGATATTTATTACTTGACTGATATCTTTGGTATGTTTAACAAAGTTAATTTGCAGCTGCAGGGAGAGGATCTCAACTTGATTAAAACAAAATCAATAATATGGGCCTATGTGGGTAAACTTATCCTTTGTAAACAAAATTAAAGCAGAAAAGAATATTCACAGTTTCCGCATTTGTCAAAATTACCAGAAATTCTTCAAGACGATGTTATTTTATCATATGTCACTCACTTGGACGCATTACACAAGGATTTTACTAAGAGGTTTCAAGATCTCTTAAATTTACAAATTCCTCAATGGATAATAAATCCGTACAATATTACAGCCATGGAAGAAGCCAATATGATAATGCAAGAAAAGTTGATCACCATCAGCACAGACGAGGAGCTTAAGCAGAAGTTCAGCCCAGGCTATCAGAAGTTCTGGTTGCGGCGCAACATTGAAAAACAGTATCCTGCATTGTTGAACATTGCTGAAAAATACCTTATCGCTTTTCCATCATCATACCTAGTCTAAAAAGGCTTCAGTGTGGTTACAAACATTTTGACGAAACAAAGAAACCGTTTAAAAATCAACAAACGCGGAGATTTAAGGCTGCAACTCACCAATATTAAACTAGATTTAGCTAGATTGATAGAAAGTCACCAGGTTCATCCATCACACTGAATTGTTTATTTTTTGGGTCTTTACTTTGCGAATTTATTTTTTTTTTTTTAAATAATTACCTACTTAAGTATTTTTACGTAATTTGTATTAATAATCATTAATTACACTTGATATTTACTGAATTTGATGTCTATTTGTTTTGTTAAATTTTGATGAGAAAATGATGTCAAGTTTACTCACTTAACCAACCGCAAAGTGTTTAAATTGGGAAGTATTTTATATCAATAGGAAAAAAACTAGAGATAGGATGTTTAAACTAATTTGGGTATGGGGGTCTGAGGTATCAGTTCATTTTGGAAAAGGGGTCTCTGGCCCAAAATAGTTTGGGGATCTCTGTGTTAGTGTGTGTGATTTTGACTTTGTCTTTTTGGTTGAAACTGTATGGCAAGCCGTTTTACTTTTTATGAGACACTGGGATGAGATTCCCATTTAATTGGAATCTTTGGGCAAGTATTTTAGATAAAGAAAATTTGTCAATTATCCTTAACCAAAACTGTATTTTTATTTTAATTAAAAAATTAAATCTAAAGTGACATTTTAATATTGAAATTAAAACACAACTGTCATATAAATAAGCGTGCACTTTCCTGTTTTTTAGTTAACGAAAACTACATCCTAATGACATGTAGAAAGGTAGGTAAATTCTTCTTCTTCTTGTTATTACCAGTACTTAGTTTTAATTTTAAATAATAAATATAAATTACAATTTTTTTTATTACATGCAATCGTTAAAACTAAGTATATGTATTTCTTGAAATTTCATACATATTTGAAATGTAATTGAATATTATTATATCTACTCCTCAAATATGTCTGCTCATTTCTGTTTCAAATTAAAACTAAAATGAAGGGACTATTTTTTAGAATAATTCGTAATTGTTAATCAAACATTTTTGCAGTTTTACTTCCTACGTGGATACATCTTAATTTGATATATTCAGACTTATGGAAGGTCTTAAAAGAACTTGAAGATAAAGCATAAAATAGTCTTTTGAGATATTAATATGTCATATTTAAGTTCAATTGTCATGTGGTACTTATATTTTAAATAGCAATGTATTTATTAATAGATACGCTTAAAATGATACTATCATAAAAACAACAATGATTTTTATTCAAATATTAAAATGAAAATAAGTTACATTTTTATTTTAATATTAAAATAAAAATCATTCCCTTAACAAAAATTATTTCTGTTAAGTAAAATGACGTCACAAGTCTACCTTTCTGCGGCATCTATTGTGGAATAGCGGTTTCAGGAACCTGTAATATTTTATAACACTAACTTAGTAATTATACATTTACAAAATACAAAGACCGCGATTTTGTAAAGCAGGCTATGTTATGGTTATGTTGGAACTTAAATGAGGAATCAAGCAGGCGTTTGTAACTATAAAATGGTATGCAATCACTATTGAACAGTAGAGGTCACCTTTAACAAAATTCGAGACGTCATTTTTGTTAATGGAAATCATTTCTGTTAACGAAAATGATTTTTATTTTAATATTAAAATAAAAATCATTTCCCTTAACAAAAATTATTTCCGTTAAGTAAAATGACGCCATAAATCTACCTTTCTGCGGCATCTATTGTGGAATAGCGGTTACAGGAACCTGTAATATTTTATAACACTAACTTAATAATTATACAATTACAAAATACAAAGACCGCGATTTTGTAAAGCAGCCCAGGCTATGTTATGGCGTTGACTGAACGAATGGTATTCGTTCAGTCAACGGTTATGGTTATGTTGGAACTTAAATGAGGAATCAAGCAGGCGTTTGTAACTATAAAATGGTATGCAATCACTATTGAACAGTAGAAGTCAAATTTGATAAAATTGTTTACAACATCTTTAACAATTTTTAACAAACATTACTACTGACGAAGATAACAGTAAGTGTTATCGAAACGTTTAGATTGTATAATTTAAAGTACACCATTAAAAAACCCCAAAAAAGATAAGTATTTTATTATAATATTAAAGTGTATAAAGAAATAAAAATATAAAAATAATTTTAAATTGAAATGAAAGTGTAAACTTATTAAAATAAATAGTTAGAATTTCGAAATATCAAGTTATCCTGTGTTAAAATGAGATCTATGTTTAAGGTATAATAAAAAGTAAAACGGCTTGCCATAAAACTGCGCTTACTAAGGACACGTTCAGTAGGGAATTTTTTTCGGAATCTTTCAATATATTTAGGTGTGATCGCCAGTACGATGTTACTCAATAAGTTTGGGGAGGTGGAGTTCTTTCAGCAGCACGAAAACAATTTAATGTACAACTAACTCATCGATTTATCTACAATTGCCACGTTAATTCCTTCAATAGACATTGTTGGGTATAAGTGCTTATTTAGTTCAACTATTATATGTATTTTTGTAATTTAATTCCACCAAATGTTTCTCAGGACAACTTCCTAACAGCTATTAAGTTACTAGAACAACTTAAGCATTGTCGTCAAAATAATTATGTAATTGTAGGTAATTTTAACGTAACAAACTTTACTAATCCCAATGTCAACGATAGTAAATGTAAAATAATTGATAATATGTTAAATTTTATTGATGCTAAGCAATTTAACACTGTCGTTAATCATCAGGGTAGAATTCTAGACCTTATAATTTCGAATTTAATTTGTACAGTTGAACGTGATAACGCTGCTTTAATCAGAGGATTGTTATCACCCCGCATTAGATCTTACTTTTAATGTGGAGTATAACAGTAACGTTAATTTCCCAGTTAGTTCTTCAGTGAAAACCTATAACTTTAAAAATGCTAACATAATTCAGTTATACAGTGATCTTATTAACATTGATTGGAGTTTCTTAAATTGTATTGCAGAGGTCCATGAAGCTTGCAATAAGTATTATAATGTGTTTTATTCTTTATTTGATACAAACGCTCTCGCATACAGAAGTAAGGGTAAGCGAATCTTTCCACCCTGGTTTACGCCAGAAATTATTAAAAACATCGAACAGAAAAAAATTCTTTGTAAATTGCTAAAGAAAACCAATTGTGATCTGATATGTCATGAATTTAAAAGTCTTCGGTCACGTATAAAAATTCAATCTTCTGCTTCTTATAAAAGGTACGTTGCCAATATTGAATTTTCGATTACTTCTGATCCCAAACACTTCTGGTCGTACTTTCAAGCAAAGAAAGGCACCTCAAGAATTCCAGGAAATATGGTTTACAATAATAGCACTCTTGACGATCTCCAGTCGATTGTTAACGCCTTTAATGATTACTTTACCAGCGTTCACCAACCTGCATTGCCAAATGATTATTCGTCCTTCCCTGTACATAACAACATGCCTATTATAAATATTTCTAAGGTTAACGATGAGGAGGTTGTTTCAGCCATATCTAAACTAAAACACAAAATGACTTCTGGATCAGACCGAATCCCTTCTTGTTTCATAGAAACTTTCACTGGCGCATTTATTCAACCCTTGAGTATTATTTATAATCTGGCAATCAAATCGTGTACTGTTCCTAACTGTAGTGGCTTGAATGTGTACCGTCTTTAAGAATGACAATCCGGGTAATATTTCAAACTATAGACCTATAAGTATTTTATCAAACCTTGCTAAAATATTTGAAATAATACTTGTAGCGTCCCCCAGGTACCCTATCATGAAAAGCGTAATTTGAACTTATTTGCCATAATGCAAATTCAAGAACAAAGCAATCGCTAAGTGATTTATCTTGACTTGACTGACAATAATGTCACTATTACTCAAATTAACTGCCTGCCTTATTTTGACTTTCCGGGCAATAATTAAAACTTACAAGTCTGATATTTAATTACACGCAAATCTCAAATCTGATCAAACGAAGTGGCCGTCTAGTGTTAGGTACATTGCGCTATCTAAATGAGATAGTCCGGATGAGGTACGTGTTGCGTCATGCGGGGAAGGTAAAGAAATGGAACTACTCAAATTAAAATCAACGAACTTTGCGCAGCAGTGGTTCAGCCCGTTAATCTACTATTGTAGGAAAGAACCACCAATACAACCCAATTTATTCATAAATAAGCAATTGCGCAAGTACATTAATAAATCAAATGACACAAAAAAAAATAATGAAAGGGTTAAATATATAACAAAACACCATTAAATCAGGTTAAAGTGCGTACAAAATTATAACATAAAGAGAAAATGAATAAAAAGCAGTTTAGTTACACAGAAACACAATAATAAAAAAACACATTTAGTCACACTCACAATTGGGTCATAAAAATCAAAATAGGAAATCACAATAGAAAGAAAGTAATAAAGTAAATGCGAGAACAAAAGAAAACAGACAAAGAATTTAAAAATACCCAATTGTTTAGTAACAACTAAAGCACAAAATACATAAGTCACATTGTAATAAAGCACATACAAAGAGAAATCAGCTCGCAGGCAAACAATTCACTTCAACAAACTGAAATAAAAACTCATTAAAATAAAGCCTTGCAAGGGTACGTTATAAATAGATCACTAACATCGTGACCGATATATAAGTTTGAGTTCGTTAGAAAAATACCGTACCCCTCTGTCTCTGGTTACACATTCACCTATTCAACAAACAAAAACAATAAAAATAAAATTCGAGGTGTTTAATGGTCTGTCTTGGGAGTGTGTACCAACTGGCAATTGCCTTTTACAATTAATAACCAGCTGCGTCCTATACCCATTTACCAACCAACTCTACACAATTATAAATATATCCAACAACCAACAATGATAATTCACACAAATACCAGAGTGAAAGGGCCCTGTACCGTCCTTTTATTTTAGCAGATTTCAGCTTAATGAGTCCGCGTACGAGTAAGATACCTTTGCAAGGCAATGTTTGGTAGTTAATATGTTATCTAGGTTGGTAAAAATGATTTTCTGCGAGCTTGCACTTATATAAAAATACATACTTGCACTAGAATAAATATTCCCTTAATTGATCACAGACACAAATCGTTGACATACGCGGTTTAACCCCAAAAGAAAAGACAACTTAGTGTTGGCGAATTCAAAAGAGAAATGTACACGCAAGAATTATCAGAGACCAACTGTTTACAATGAAGGTATTTAATTAACCCAATAATCCATCTGGCTCGATTGACAAGCTAACTATAACTGCTTTCTCCCCCGATTCAAACCTAACTACATCTACTCCCCAAAAATCAACCCCCATCTTTCAAAGGTAATAAAAAAACAAGAAACATTAATTTATGTTGGAACAGTTTCATATTAATTCTTGCACTACATCTTAATTTTAAAAATATGCATTCGTTCGTAACAAACCCCACATTTCTCTCTCGAGTTTCCCAGTAACAAACAAAAATATCTTTTGATCGCGGTCTGCCCAGCCGTAATCAATCATTAGAGCAATGATATTTTTACATCAAGGGCGCGCACAAGAAAAATTCCAATGGTTTATTACGCCCCTTTAGTACAGCGTTTTTAAGCGTGCACCCGCCACTCACCCCCTAACATGTGTTTACATACATATTAGTTACAAACAATCCTGCATTCCTTAGATAAAAATATATAAATAAAAATATTTTAACAACATTAGCAAATTATGACGTATTATTAAGATATTAAAAATCCACTAACTATCTTTTCTATCGTGGTAACAATGGCGATTTGACAAACGTTTATTACAATAATAAAATTTTCGCGGTCCGCTACCTACATACTTCATGCAATAATTTAACCATTATGTCTCCAATACGTGTCTTTAGACCAACATGGTTTTATGAAGCGCCGTTCGGCGATTTCTAACATGGTATGTTTTGCGCAATTTACTCCGAATGCACTAGATAGCCATAGGCAAATTGATGTTATCTATTCAGATTTCTCAAAGGCTTTTAATAAGGTGGACCATAACATAGTAATTCTAAAGTTATACAGTTTTGAATTCTTTGACTGGCTTTTAAAGTTGTCTAAATCTTATTTGCAAAATAGAGTTCAATACGTCCAATACAATAACTACAAGTTGATTTCATCTGTAGTCACCTCAGTGTTCAAATCTAGGCCCCATGTTATTCTTATTATTTATTGATGATTTGTCCTTGTCAATTTCGTGCAACCACCTATCTTTTGCTGACGACCTAAAAATATACTCTGTTATCAACACTATATCTGATTGCGCCTCTCTTCAAACCCAAATTGATAAAGTGCATGATTGGTGTATGAAGAACAACCTTTACTTAAACATGAACAAAAGCAAATTTCTCACGTATTCTAAAAAGCCGCAATCAATATTATACCCTTATAAATAAATGCCAGTCGATTTTATTTAATAGATGCTCCTCGATTCGAGGCTTAGGAATAGTATTCGATAGAAAACTTTCTTTTGTCGAACATATAACAGTCAGGTGTGCTGCTGCGATTAGGACAGTTGGCTTTTTAATTAGAAATTGTCGCACTTTCTCCAACATTGCTGCATTAAAATGTTTATGGCCTTTGTTCGATCAAATCTCGAATACGGATCTATTGTTTGGTATCCATATTATAGAAACTACAAGGCTTCTTTAGAAGTAGTCCAAAGAAAATTTCTAAAGCTTCTTACGTTTAAAATTCATGAGAGATTCCCAGCAACTGGAATAGATCAGGAAGTACCACTAACGAGGTTAAACTTGCAATCTCTTGAAATTCGGAGAGCGATTGCGAGTGTAGTGTTTCTCTATAAGTTGCTTCAAGGCCATATATATTGTCCGTATCTCTTATCGCTTCTCCATTTTCATGTTCCGCGTATTTCTGCACGTAACACTATAACTTTTTGTCATCCACGTCTGAACACTAACATTTTTCTTAAATCACCTGCCTCCGTTATGTGTAATAATGCGAATAAAATTGCTAGAGTGTGTGACCTTAATACTTGCTCTGAATTAGAAATAAAGGCATTATCATACTATTTGCATTGTAGAATGTTACTTTTGATCATTATTATTGTTTTTTTTCTCTCTTAGTTAAATGTTATATCTAAGCAGTTACTAAAGCCAAATTATTTTGTCTTGATCTGTTTTTTTAATTGTAGGGAGTGCGGTACTTTTATTTTTTTATTGAAAAATTGTTAAAAAAAATTACGAAATTATATATTATGTACTATGTATTAAATTAAATGTTCAAAATATTTTCCTTACACTTCTTGGTAAAAGGCTAGGTGGTAGTCAAATTTTTCGATAACCCTGTGAACCATATCTTCCGTAATAAGATCAGACTCAATTTGTATGCGTTGTCTTAAATCGTCGAGGTTCTCCACTTTTTGCTGTTTTGGGTCGTCCCGATCTAAACCTCTCTTTGCAGTCTTCCTTTTCCTCAAATATTCTAACTGTTTCCTGTACCGTTGATTTTGCAATCGGGGGACGGTTTGGAAAATCGTTATTGAATAAATCCACCACCTCTTTATAGGACCTCATACGATCTCCTAATCATCATAAGCAGTATGATTCTTTCTCGTCCATTTAAATTAACCATTATTAAAATGCAAACCGTATGGGATTGACAATATCTAATTTTACTTTTACGTCTGTCAAGTATGATGAGTTTCCACGGATTTCATTTATAATGTAACAAATATGGATTTTATTTTATTTTAAACAATTTTTGTTAGAAGATTAGATGTTTTTGTATTGGTCAATCGACAAAACCAAGATAGGAATGTGCAAACCGTTTTTCTTGATCTCTTAAGGTTTAGATTTTACAACTTGTCAAAGTGTCGATATGGTCTGTCAATTATTTCGTAAATGGTTGAAGATAGGTATAGGGCTTCATACATGGTGTTCCGTTAAAATTATCAAATTCGCTTTTAACATTTAGTAGAAGCGTCCACAATACATCACTGTAAACATTTTTGTTGGATAGAGCATGATCGCTAATCCCCAATTTTCATGTCACTTTACAAATAACTAAAATAATTGAGCGTTTCCAAACTTTTGGGACATACTGTATATATATATATATATATATATATATATATATATATATATATATATATATATATATATACATAAGCTAAGGATGCCCACTATGGGGATTTCGGAAACGGTAAGAACTGGAAGGTCGGGTAAATGGAACAAAAGTTATGCATTTGACAGGATGTATTTATGATCTTTGTACAACTCGAATATCTCTTTTAGTTTTTGACATATTTGAAAAAAATTGAATTTTCTGATTTTCGTTTTTATTTTTTCTGGCCTTATTTTGAAGAGCTATCAAGAAAAGAAAAGCACATTTTCATTGCCACTTTTCTAGCTCTACTTCATGGTGTTATTCAATTTTTGATACAACGTTTCGTTTGTTAGCATCCATCATCAACTTTATTTTTTTAAATACAGGAAAACATTATTTTTGCCATATTTATATTCTCTCCTTGATTCTGAATTCAACGATATACCACACTTTATATTTTTGATACGTTTCGGATGAGAAAATTCATATTCAACGTAAAACATCGAAAACGTACAGTTAAAACTAATACTAGAAACATTAGAAAACCGTAAAATTATTATAAAATAATGTTTTGTAATTTTAAATGATAAACAAATGAAACGCAAATTTATTTTAATGGTTAATAAACTCACAAAAGATGTTCAAAAAGATTTCCGTTATTCTCTAAACATAAACAGCATCTTCTAACTGTAGCATCTAAAACATTCTTCAGAGGAGTAATACTAGCAAACGATTCGAGAACTAATCTTTGGAAAATTTCTTCGTTTTCAATATCGTTTCCATAAATGTAATTTTTAATGTATCCCCAAAGAAAAAAATCCAAAAGTGTTATATCTGGAGAACGGGCTGGCCACAGTACATTTGCATGAGTGCCAATACATCTTTCTGGAAATCTAACTGACAGGTATTCTCTGACAACTCTGGAATTATGTGCTGGTGCACCGTCCTGCATAAACCAACAGCCTTCAACTTCGTGGAAAAGCAAATCATTCAAAGCTATCTCTAATTCATTTTGGAGTAAAATTTGGTTACGTTCATAATTTAAGGACTCGTGGTAAATGAAAGGACCTATAATTCGAGTACCAAATATAACAGCCCACATATTAAATCCGAAACGGTGTTGGTGTTTAGCCGTTTTGTACAGACGTGGATTTTCTCTTGCCCAATAATGAGCATTTCTACGATTAAAAATTCAATTATTATTAACTATACTTTCATCGGACCATATTATTTTATTCGGAAAATATTCATTGTCTTGAGATTGACGTGTATACCATTCGCAAAATATTTTACGTCTTTCTGGGTCACCCGGTCGAAGTCATTGGCAAATTCTAAATTTATATGGATGTACTTTCTCCTTCTTTAGAACATAATGAGCTGTGGAATGGGCTATGCCAGTTGCCTCTTCAATTTTCCTAGTAGAAACCTCTGGATTTTCCATTACAGTTAATAAAACAGTATTGGTTTTTTCTTCATTGCAAGGTTTTTGCGAGATTTTACAGGTTTTTTGAACGCACCATATTCTTTTAGATTAACTACTAATGTGCGAAAAGTTCTTTTGTGAGGTTGACGCCTTTCTGGATATTTGTTTAAATACATTATTTCGGGTTCAGAACAATTACGTTGACACAAAATGTAACACGTCCTCCTACCATTTTGTTTTTAGGTAAACACAAAATGTAATTAACTCAAAGACCACCAAACAAACGTAATACGGACAACAATCAATTATGACAGGTAGGTAAACAAAATGCAAAGCCAACTTATTTTTATCAAATGCATCAGTACGACGGAAGATGTATTTTAACTGTTTAATTAACAGTATTTTCACTAAATACATACTTGTGAATTATTTTATTCGCAACAGGCATTAGAAAATGAGAAAACATAATTTTATAATAATTTTACAGTTTTCTAATATTTCTAGTATTAGTTTTAACTGTACGTTTTCGATGTTTTACTCTGAATATGAATATTCTCATCCGAAACGTATCAAAAATATAAAGTGTGATATATCGTTAAATTCAAAATCAAAGAGAGAATTTAAATCTCGCAAAAATAATTTTTTCGTGCATTTAAAAAAATAAGGTTGATGATGGTTACTAACAAACGAAACGTTGTATCAAAAATTTAATAACACCATTAAGTAGAGCTAGAAAAGTGGAAATGAAAATGTGCTCTTCTTTTCTTGATAGCTCTTCAAATAAGGTCAGAAAAAAATAAAAACGAAAATCAGAAAATTCAATTTGTTTCAAATATCTCAAAAACTAAAAGAGATATTCTAGTTCTACAAAAACCATAAATACATCCTCTCAAATGCATAACCTTTGTTCCATTTAACCGACCTTCCATCTCTTACCGTTTCCGAGATCCCCATAGTGGGCATCCTTATCTTATATATATATATATATATATATATATATATATATATATATATATATATATATATATATATATATATATATATATATATATATATATATATATATATATATATATATATATATATATATAATACGAACTAAAGAAATTTTATATATAATATATATATATATATATATATATATATATATATATATATATATATGTATATATAAAATTTCTTTAGTTCGTCCCAGTCGACTGATGATGATAGCTTAGCTATTGAAACGCGTTCGGTGTTGTTTAATTTTTGTGTGGTACGTGAGTGTATCTTGTGTTATTCAACATACAATAATAAATTAATATTGCAAATAAATGTTTTTTTGGGGCTAAGCCACTTACCAGTTAACCCCAAAATTTGCGGTTCATTTAACGACTAAAATATATTTGGCTATAATGTAATAATGTAATCTCAAAAAAAAAGAGCACTTGGAAGTGGAAGTGGAATAAAGACTTTAAGTTTTTTCGTCTTCACATTATACATGTAATTGATAACCCTTAACCAAAAACAAAGCAATAGTAGGAACAAAAAATTTGCTTGATATACCCGATTTTAATAATATTTAATATCACAATACTTACTGCCAAAATATCACCTGAAGAGATAAAAGGCTGGCAACATAACTAAATACCACAGTGATTCAAATTTGACTACATTTTTATTTTGATCAAGTGGATTAGTTAACCTCACGCTACCTCACTACTCATAGTCTGAGTTAATGGAAGTCCTTCATCGATTTTTCAAAAATGTCGCATATACCCTTCGTCCACTCACCTCTTCAATTATGAAAATACAAATAGTAGGAGACATCTATACCTATGTACCCTATCATACATAATATTCTACAAACAATTGATATGGAAGTGTTAAAAAATAAGTGACAGTAAAAATGTCAGTTGAAAAACAAACTGCTTCATTATTAAGTTCATAATAGGTAGAGGAAAGGAAGATAATTTGGAATACTGTCGGTAACTTGGAATACTTGCATATGGACAATATGGATGACGCCATCTCGTTAGTAATAGGATGTACTACTAGAGCAGCAATTAGTCGTCACCTATAAACGTTTGCAGAAATCTACTATTCGAATTGGGTCACCTATGACAAGAATTGTGAGTGTGTTGTAAACAAAATTTATTTAGTAAGTATTTAATCCGAATTAATCGCATGTGTTGTATATGTTCCCTACTTTTTTTTTGCGTTAAAGTAACTTTTTCTTGGTTGAGGTTAGATATTGCTATGTTGGTAATTTGGAATACTATCGAGTATGTTAATTTGGAATATTCAATATTATATGCATATTGGTAAAATTATATTTATTGCAGTCACGCCTGGTAGATCTTGCAATAAAGACAAAAATGGAACCCGAAAAATATGTTAGGCGCTTGGGCTGCAGTGAGAGAGAAGAATATGGGATACCTTAAGGCCTCAATTCATTACAATGCACCAAAACCAACTTTGTTTCGATTGGCAGCCGAGCAAGACACCCCATCAGAAAAAGCCTGCCTGCAAGAAAATTGGGCGTAAACCAGTGTTTCATGAGTATTTTGAATCCCTTTTAGTCGATTATGCGCTTAAAATGGAAACAAAATTTCATAGATTGACCCAAATGGACTTGACGTATCAACTAGCAGCAAGAAAAAATATGGTGCATCCCTTCAGGGATAGACTCGCTGGCCGATATTGGCTGAAAGTCAACAGGCACTTCATTTGCAAGGGCTCATGGCTTGGCGAAAGAATGTATGGCCGAATTCTATGATCACATTGAGAAAGTTTACAGCGAAATTAATTTTTTAGCTGATCCCATTTTCAATGTCGACGAGGCAGGGTTATCGATAGTCCAGAGTAAATTTTCAAAGATTGTTGCTCGACGGGACAAGAAACAAATTGGTGCTATAACGTCAACTGAGTGAGTTCAGCAGGAATGTTTGTGTCACCTATGATCATCTTCCCAAGAATAAATATAACCGAAACTCTCAAAAGAGCGGACCCCTTAAGATCAATAGACGGAGCACATTCATCTGGGTGGATAGAAACTTATCTGTTCACACAGTGGTTCGAACATTTCATTGAATTTACAAAGTCATCAGAAAATTCGCCAGTTCTGCTAATTTTTGACGGCCACTACAGCCACATCAAAAACATACATCTTGTTGATATGGCCAGAGATCACCATGTTACATTGATATCGTTACCACCACATTGCACACATAAAATTCAGCCTATGGACAGAGTTTTTATGAGTCTGCTAAAAGCTTATTACAGTGAAGAAGTGCGCGTTTGGTTCGTGTAAACAATAAACCTTTGACTCCTTACGACATCGTTGAATTATTTGGAAAGGCATATCGTAAGTATCAAACGAGTCAAAGGCTTTAGCGTAGGAGGAATATTTCCGTTCGACAGACATATTTTCAGCGAAGCTGATTACCTTGCCGTGAAGAGTGAACAATCAGAATCAGAATGAATAGAAAATAATACACCCTTAGACAATCCTGCCGAAAACTTAATTGTTTCCCCATGAAGTGGTGAACCAGGATCGTCCAGAGATCACGCAGAACCAGGACGATCTAGAGGCCATCAAGAACTAAGAGCATGTAGAGACCCCCAAGAGCCAGGATCGTCTTCAGCAAAAAAAACCCAAGAAGTCAGTTTAAACGTGACGCCTTTTGATATTTCACCAATGCCACTGTCAAAGAAACACACTTCTAATGGAAGCCGTAAGTCAACGCAATCTTGAATTGTGTCGAGTTTTCCTTACAACAGAGACCTTAAAGCAGCAGAACTGAAAAAAGCTAAAAAGCAAAAGCCGAGTGTAAAGCTAGCTTGGGATAAATCCAAAAAGAAAGTTACAAATGCTACCCAAGAAAAAGGCAAACCAAAACATAAGTCAGCAATAAATAAAGACTCAGACTATGAATCAGGCCTAAGATACAGCTCCCAGTCATCAGAAGAAATTGGTCTAGAATTTGACTTAACTAAAGTGCCAAATAACCGCGAGATGGTTTGTTTTCTGTGATGGAAGTTTCAGCAATGACGTTACTAATAAATAATTTTCACTACCAAAAAGTGGTTAAAAGTATGATGATTTAATGTGCTGGTTTTTTGAAATATTCCAAATTATCTGGAGAATATCTCATTCGGGGTTTTAAGCCGGTTATTTCCTAAGCGCCAAAAAAACTAATTAAGTTTTTTTAACTTTATAATAGTGTACTGTGTGATAATATGCACACTTTGCTAAAACTTAGTGAACGTTTCCATTCCATAATCATTTTAGTGATTTTTTTACATATTTTTTTTAAATTTGTATTCCAAATTACCTTCCTTTCCTCTACATACTACGTACCGTCACATGGGGTGAAGTTGATCAATTTTCAACTTTAACTGAGAATAAATCCTATGTTAAAAGTTAATTGATCATTGTCCTCCACATTGGTTTTTCAATCACCTCCACTCTAATTTCCCCAAAAACCTTAAATATACCACTCCGCGCATACATGAAGCCTAACTCCAAGAACAACGGAAATATTGCCTTATCATCAAGCCTGTTTCTACCCGAAATCTTATCTTATCTTCTAAAATAGCCCTTAATGCTACATACCGAAAGTCAATTTCTTCATATAAACCCAAACTCTTATCAATTGAAATGCCTGTCTGGCGGCTAACCAGAACTTTTGCAAAAGATGTACGTTACAATGTAATATCTGAATACGTTTTTTCATTAAATTTGTTTAAATGACGCAATCACAACTTGATTTAACAAAATTAAAGTACGAAATTTATTTCTATAAAACTATCCCTATTTACAAATACACTAATATAAAAAATAACGAGAACATTTATTTTAACAAAAACTAATCTAACAATACTCTAATTGTCACCTGTGAATGAAACGTGATTTTACAAACAAAAATTGCCATTCAAAATATCTCCAAACCCAAAAGAAAAGGTAATCAAAAATTTACACTCTTTTAACTCAACATTTAAAAAAAAATTGAACGAAACCAACTTATCTACAGGGTGATCTCTTAAATTTTACCCACAGGGTGACAAATCAACCTACTACAAGTATATGCACCGTCAGGAGATAAAGAGGAGGAGGAGATTGAGGAGTTCTACGCTGGAATTGAAGAGTTTCGGAAAGGAGCAAAAAAGATGTTACAGTTATCGTGGGAGACTTCAACTCCAAAATAGTCCAAAGAATAGTACAGGGATATGTGGGAAACTATAGATTGGGAGAGCGTAACGATAGAGGCGATCGAATGGTGTAATTCACCCAGCCTAATGAAACGGCAGTCATGAACACGTATTTTAAGCTGCCGAATCGAAGGCTTTACACGTGAAAGTCCCCAGCAAACCAAAAGGATAAAATTGTAAGAAATCAGATAGATGTTGTAATGATATCACGAATATTCAGAAACTGTATCACCTCGGGGAAGACCTATTCTGGAACGGATATTAGCTCAAACCACAACCCCATAGTTGCAACTATAAAAATAAAAGTGAAGAAATTAAGGAAAGGTAATGAAAGAACCATGGACCTTAAAAGATTAAACAAACCTGGCTCAAGAGAAAAAGTTACAACGAAAATAAAAGAGAACATGAGAGAGGTAAAGGAACAAAACACGCATACAGGAAACGTGAACGATCCGTGGAAAAACATAGCTAATGGTATAAAAGAGATAACAAAATTAAACCTAAAATCCCATAAGAAACAACACAAAAGCTGGATAACAACAGAAATTCTTGCACTTATGAACGAACGAAGAAGGTATAAAACGACTAACCTAAAAGAATACCGACAAATAAATAAGCTAATTAAAGTAAAAATAACACAGGCAAGGGAAAAATGGTTGCAGGAACAGTGTCACGAGATAGAAGAATACCAAAAGAAACACGACACGTTTAGTATTCACAAGAAAATTAAAGAAATAACGGGAATAAATAAAAAGAAGATAGTAGGTATGACAAGAGATGAGAATTGGTTCATTATAATAGACATTAAAGAAAAAATGAAGAAATGGACCAAGTACATAAACGACCTATTCGAAGATGAAAACAGAGGAAGTAACTATGATATGGACTATGAAAATGGATCATGAGGAAGCGGGACGTGATGTTTGTCCGCTAATAATAAAAGAAGTGACTAAACTTGATAGGCGAAGAGGCTATAGATATCCTCCTAGACCTTTACAATAACATCTACATAACCGGAGAAATACCCACGGAATGGTTAATCTTTACCTTCATAAACATACCCAAGAAATCAAGTACCAAAGAATGAAGAGAACATAGAACAATAGCGCTAATGAGCCATACACAGATTTTTCTGAGAATAATACATAATCGTATATATAAAAAGCTAGAAGCAGAGATAAGTGACACTAAAAGGGCTTCAGATAAGGTTTAGGTACCAGAGAAGCCTTATTCGGTCTAAACGTAGACTTATTGGAATTATTAGAATTATTTTAGCACTCTACTGGAATCAAAAAACTAGGATACAAGTCGAAGACGAATTGACTGAAGAAACTGAAATACGTTGTGGTGTGCGCCAGGGTTGTATCCTGTCTCCCGTGCTGTTCAATTTATATAGTGAAGACATCTGTCAAAGAGATACGGTAATAATAACAAGTAACGTAGAAGATCTAAAACACCTTGTAGACAATACCAACTTATACTGCAACGAATATAGTATAAAGATAAATCTGAATAAAACAAAATTTATGATCATAACAAAGAATCCAAATAACAGGGATACTCTCAACATCAACGATGTACAGGTTGACAAGGTTAGTTATTACAAATACTTAGGGACATAAATACACGAGCAATATGACCAAACTAGAGAGATTAGAACCCGAATTGAAATAGCCAGGTATGTATTTAATAAAATAAGAAAAATCCTCTGTAGCCGAGACATCAATAATGCGATAAAATTAAGAGTGCTCCGCTGCTACGTGTTCTCCACGCTAATGTACGGAATAAAGCCTGGTCTATGAAACGGGAGTATAGCAGGAAAGTTGAGGCCTTTGAGATGTAGTGTTACACAAGGATGCTTAGAGTTGCGTGGACAGAAAGGGTGACAGATGTAGAAGTCTTACAGAAATTGGAGAAAATTACGAGATCATGACAGCTATTAAAAGACACAAACTTGAGTATCTGGGACATGTCATGAGACGAGAGAAGTACGAGCTATTGAGAAACATCATGCAATGCAAAATAGTGGAAAAACGAAGTGTTGCAGGACGAAAGATGTCTTGACCAAGAAACCTGCAGGAATGGTTCAACTGCAGCTCCGGAGAATTAATTATTCAGAAAGACTACTAGAAAAAGTAAAATTGCCATAATAATCTCCGATAGGAGAGGTACCCCAAGAAGAAAAGGTTTAAAATTATACAATAAAGCCGATTCTTTACTCCAATGTTTCATATAAAAAATTAAATATTAATAAGTAATCGTCGAAACCAAGTGAAAAATATACAGATAGGTAGTAATCAGTTTACTAAAAAAATAACGGTTAAAGAGGAAAAAATAACATATTTTTAAAGACTAAAAGTATATTATAAACCGGGTTCTTTGGTCTAATTTTTCATACAAAATTAAATAAAAATGAGTCAAAACAAGGTTCTCCTCGACGAAATACGTTTGGGTTTTTCAGTATGATTTTAATGTCTTTTACAAGTATGTCATCTTTATCTTCTATACTAGGCCAGATAAATTTATCACCTTTCGATCGCTTTAAAAAATTTACAGTTACCTCATCACCATTTACTTACAACACTTTTCTGATAAAATGTTTGACGGTCTTTTTTGTTTCATATTGCCCTAAAACCTATTAATCTAGTTTTATATCACCGTTTATTAATTTCTCCTCATCAATTTTCATTACCGGTCTCCAAATCAGAACAATGATCATTCTCAAAAAATAACTTAACCTCACTTTCATTTTCGTGACTATCGGTAGCAATTTTCCTTTTTACTGCTTGAATCTTGTTTGTTCCTTGACTATTGCTTGTTGAAGGCTTCTCTTCATTATCTTTTTCTAGTGAATCTTGGAAGGCCACCGATCTTCTAGGAACAACATTTAATTTTTTCCTTTTTACTATTGTGTCGCGTTTTTTCCGATTTCGTTGATCTTTTAAATACACAACTATAACTTTACCAATACCTACTTTCTCTGGTGACATCCTCCTGTGTATGAGGAATTTTATCCATAAAATTTTACTTACATATTAGAAAAATTCCACAGAAAAGCTCTTTCGAGCATTCAGTTTGGCTACAGGTGCTAACCTGTCAAGCAGTTTTTTTTAACGTAGAATAAATGGTAACAAGTAGAACTAAAATGAAGTAAAGTGAAGTGGACAAATTTTGTATTAATGTAAATATTAGTGGACATATGACCAATTGAAATCTGAATCGAATCGCGAGCTGAAAAGGAAGCAGTCACTAGCTATCTTATACGGGAAATTGCAAGCATCGCACCAGCATCAATCATATCGACGAGGTCATCCTCTGAGTCCACCATAGATGTCTGTGTAACAAAAGGACTTCCCCAAGTAAGGTAACATTTTTGTTTTTTTTTTATTGTTGTGGTTTACCAAATTCAATAAATTCCTTTGGAGATTAACTTTTGATTATTTTATCGTCTAAATTTTTAAGACCAGTGCATTCATTCATAATCACCTAAATTTATTTGAGTGTTCCATATTTGTTATTTTGGTATATCGAAATTACAGTAAGTTTAGTAAAAGGCCCTTAATGAAACTCTAGCTAGGGTCACAGCCAATTTAGATAACCTATTTGAGGCAACGCATAGTAAACATATTGTATCCGATTTTATTTATTAATTTTATTTACATTACATATATTTAGGTTATTGGGCTTGTGTTTTTTCTTTATGTGAACCTATTATTACACAGCATCTGACGACACGCATATTTAGTGTTTTTATTGAATTTGCTTTTTGGAATTACATTGTGTTTAGTTTAAATAAAACAATTACGGTCGAAAGCTATTCAAGTGATTATAACGTACATTTAGAGGCCGATGAATTACTGCATTATTTTTTATTTTTGACTTGAACATAATTGATTGCGATTTGAGAAATCTGATTTCAAGTGGTTGTATACCGAATTAATCTGGTTATTTTTTAATTTCTTTGTTGACGTGAAATTGCTTTAAGTATCGAATTTCTTTTGTAACGTAACGCAACCATAGATGATTGTTTTATTAGCAAATTAGTGATTCATTTTGCGGCACGCAGTTATTTTAGTTAAGCGTGCAAATATTTCAAGTTGGCGACATCTGCTGGTCCCAGGACCATCTGCGGAGCTTACGTATAGGTAAGCAAGTTATTTGGGTATATTGAACGAGCTGTGAACTAACGTAATTAGTTTCAACACTTATTTTGACATTTCAAATACTCTGGTGCCCGTTTCCCGTTTTATGACTTTTCAACCCCTATTTGGACTTACATATGATAAACTATCCTATTGTGCGCAAAATTTAGTGCATCTTACCCACCCCGACCACTGGCTAGTCGTGCAAAAAGCCAATTTTATCCGTTATTTCGTTTTGCTGCCAGTTTATACCGTAATATGGCACAGACTTAACATACATAGGCAAAAGTAAAATTTACGAATATCATACAGGTTTTTTTTAGTTTTTGTTCAGCTTCACCCCCGCGGTTAACTTCATCCCATTTTCGGTATGTAATCAATATTACGCCACAAATGTAAACACTACGTGTTGTAATATACTTCCAATCAATAATATGTACGTATTTCGTTTTAGATGGGTAAATATGTAGAATAAGTGGCAACATGCTTCATCACGAAATCTTTTAGTTTAAATGATTTTAAATTAGGAATGTAAGTGAAATACTAAAACAGTCATTAAGTATAAATTGGTATATAAGTACAAGATACAACACATCATTATACACTTGGATTCAGTTTCCACAAGACTGCTCTTCTATTCACTTTCTATTCAATCAACATACCACATATGAATGAATATACTAAGTCTACGTTCTAAAAATAACTGTCAACAAACTTTAAACACCATTTGATTGTTTTTAGATTATGTAGCACCAGGAAATAAATGGTTTATTAGTTACCTATGTTTTGATAAATTTCCCAATCAGGTTTAGTTGAAATTCTTTCCGCTTCTAAATATGCTTCCAGAGCAATTCTGTGTTTTCTTAACAAGAAGCTAAAATGAAAAGCATATGTTATAAGGAAATAATAAAAATATTTACGTACAGGCACTTAGCAACCTCTTTTATATTATCTGCATTATCACAATTAAGTTTATGACATATCTGGAAAGATTCCAAAGCTTCTTGAATTTTATCTTCTTCGCGTAAAATTACCCCCTAAAATAGAATAATAAAAGTTTATTAGAAGTTCTGCACAAAAAAAAATTATTGAGCACCAAACGGCAAAACTTTTAAGTGCATTGGTATTACATTTTATAATATATAGGCGGTAATTAACGCCAAATTGGCCATTTTATTGTCTTCTGAATTTTCAAGATATATTATGAAATTAACTAAAAGGTTTATTACAGTACTATATAATTTTTTTGAATTAACATTTTTCAAACACTACACTAAAGGCACATCTTTATTTTAATTCTTACAAATAATTATTAATCTTAGATTTTAACATCTATCAATATATTTTATATCGAGGATTAAAGTTACACAAGGTGTTAACTCTAAAAAAGGTTACGCATTAGGTATAAAAATACAGTAACGTTTGTTTATTGTAGTATTTATTTACAATAGCAGAAATGAACGCACACACACACGCACGCACGCACGCACGCACGCACGCACGCACGCACGCACGCACGCACGCACGCACGCACGCACGCACGCGCGCACGCACGCACGCACGCACCCACCCACCCACCACCACCCCCACCCACCCACCCAATAATTTTTAATTTAATTAAACAATTCATTTTTATTTGTGTGCCGACCGGTACAGAGATAGGTAAACATTTGCTATTTACCTTATGAGAATATGTGCAACAATCGTGGGAGTTATATAATTTACAAGCTTAATTGTAAAATATTAGTGACTTAAATACAGCGCATACAAGCAAATAAATAACATACAGTAATAGTGAAAACATTTAAATTATCGTTAAGTACTTTTACTAGTTCATAAAAAAACAAATTTAAATATTTGTAAGAATGACCAGTGTTTTATTTCCAAACATTATAAAAACTGTTCAAAGTGACCACCTCCGGCTGGAATACAGGCGTCCTATCTTCGTTTCATCGATTGCCAAACTCTCTCAAACATTCCAGGGTCGTTTCGTATTGTGTTACACCCAGTGATGATGCGATTTCTTAAATCCTCCCCACTTTCAACAGGAGTTACACCAACGACTTCAGATGGCCCCATAGGAAAAATCCAACGGATTTAGGTCAGGCGATCGTGCAGGCTATAACTTAGGTCCACCACGGCCAATCCTGCGTTTTTCGTATGTTGCTATTGAGAACTCTCGGGCCACCCTACTAAAATGCGGTGTTACACAATCAAGCATAAACCATATTCTATGTCGTATTGCTATTCTTTAAGAAAGTCAGGAAGCGTATTTTGCAAACAGTTACGATACACCTATCTGGTCAGCCTTCTTGGTAGAAATACTGGACCAATTAGACAGTCACCCACAATTGCAACCCCAACATTCAACGAGAATTGATATTTCATCTACCCAGACATGGTTGTTGTGAAAATTTCTTATAGCATTTCGAGAAAAACTCTCTTCGTCGTTAAAAACAATCAAACACAATAGTTGAGGGATGACAATCAATTTCTGCAAAAGCTATTAGCAGAATGCAACACGTAGTGGAAAATCATCTGGAAGCAGTTCTTGAACGCGTTGGATGTTACATGGGTACAACAAATTTTCTCTAAGAATGTGCCAAACATCTGCAACTCTTCTGGTAGAGGTTCGTGGATTTTCCTCAATCCTGTTCATCGCATTATCTTCTGCTCCTAGAGGGCACTCGTTTCACGGTATTATTTAGGTAAATCAAAACATATTTCCTTTATCTGTTGAGTTATGCTTAAAAAATATAAAATAACGTTCAATTCTACTCAAAAAAGGTAGGTACTTTTGTTTAGGTAGCGTAACTTTATCGGTTTCTGAGTTATTTGCATTTAAAATTTTCAAAGTTATTTGTTGATTTTCTTTCAGGCGCTGATATTGCTATTTCTTTTCTAAGTAGGATTGGCCGTGGGAGTGAATTTAGTTGACCACCGAGAAATCCAGACTTAAACCCTCTGGACATCTTAGTACGGTCAAACTTGAAGGATGTGGTGTATCGTGAAGAAATTAATTCTGTTGAATAGTTGCGCTAGAACATACAAGTATCCGCGAATACATTTAAAAATAATCGGGTCATTTTGTTTAATATTGAGAGACATTTAAGAGAATCTATAGTAAAATCTATTGAGGTAGGTAGTGGAAACTGCCAACATTTGGTTTAAGGGCTGTTATTATTACTACTATTAATCATTGTTATTGTTATTTTCATCTTTTGAGAATAAAAAAATCACCACAAAATACATTGAAACTTTTAAATGCAAATAATTTATAAACGGATAAGGTTAGGCAACCTATTTTATGTAGAATTGAACTTCATTTTAGATTTTTAACTTTTTTCCAGCATAGCTCAACTGGTAAAAGAAATATGTTGTGAGTTATCTAAATAATACGGTGAAATTAGCGCCTCTAGGATCAACGTCAAAATAAGCTTCAAATTCTCACTGCAGCAAAAAACCCAACACTACCAATTTTCAGATTCATGCTATAAAAACTTTCCCAATTATTGAGAAATTTCAGAATAAAATTGAAACCTTCAACAGCCTGTATCTTTTAAAGCAGAGACATTCGTATAAGGCATGATGAGCTCAAACATAATATTTTGGTGTCTAATATAATATCTCCAGCTTAGTATTGACCCATCCTTTCTGGCACCCTGTGGATATATATATATATATACACATATATACAGGGTGATTTATAATAGGTGTACAAAACTTTGACATCGTGTTCGGGAAGTCAGTTTAAGAAAAAAATGTTATATGAGATAGGTCGTATTTTGTTTATTTATTGAACTACATCAGATTTAAATTTTATTACGATGGATTGGTCGGGAGGTTTTATTACTTGGCTGCCAAGATCTCCCCACCTAAACCCTTTGGATTTTTTTCTTTGGGGCCATTTGAAGCAAATGTGTCGAAATTAATACATGTAAATAATTACTTGACCAAATAACAAATAGATTTAACAAAATTCGGCAAGATGGTGCAACAATAGCGCATGTTTACGACTCAATGGTTCGCAGGTGTCATGCTTGCATTCGAGCTCAAGGGGGCATTTTGAACACCTCTTATAGACAACATTTTTCTTTTATGATCATTTATTTCTCTTGTTATCCATATATATATATATATATATATATATATATATATATATATATATATATATATATATATATATATATATATATATATATATATATATCACACACACACACACACACACACACACACACACACACACACACACACACACACACACACACACACACACACACACACACACACACCGTGTCCAAGATAAGGATGCCCACTATGGGGATCTCGGAAACGGTAAGAGATGGAAGGTCGGTTAAATGGAACAAAAGTTACGCATTTGAGAGGATATATTTATGATCTTTGTAGAACTCGAATATCTCTTTTAGTTTTTGAGATATTTGAAAAACATTTAATTTTCTGATTTTCGTTTTTATTTTTTTCTGACCTTATTTGAAGAGCTATCAAGAAAAGAAGAGCATATTTTCATTGCCAGTTTTCTAGCTCTACTTAATGCTGTTATTCAATTTTTGCTACAACGTTTCGTTTGTTAGCAACCATCATCAACTTTATTTTTTTAAATACACGAAAAAATTATTTTTGCCATATTTAAATTCTCTCCTTGAGTCTGAATTCAACGATATATCACACTTTATATTTTTGATACGTTTCGGATGAGAAAATTCATATTCAATGTAAAACATCGAAAACGTACAGTTAAAACTAATACTAGAAACAATAGAAAACTAAAATTATTATAAAATAATGTTTTCTCATTTTCTAATGACTGTTGGGAATAAAATAACTCACAAGTATGTATTTAGTGAAAATACTATTAATTAAACAGTTAAAATACATCTTCCGTCGTACTGATGCATTTGATAAAAATAAGTTGGCTTTGCATTTTGTTTACCTACCTGTCATAATTGAATGTTGTCCGTATTACGTTTGTTTGGTGGTCTTTGAGTTAATTACATTTTGTGTCAACGTAATTGTTCTAAAGCCGAAATAATGTATTTAAACAAATATCCAGAAAGGCGTCAACCTCACAAAAGAACTTTTCGCACATTAGTAGTTAATCTAAAAGAATATGGTGCGTTCAAAAAACCTGTAAAATCTCGCAAAAACCTTGCAATGAAGAAAAAACCAATACTGTTTTATTAACTGTAATGGAAAATCCAGAGGTTTCTACTAGGAAAATTGAAGAGGCAACTGGCATAGCCCATTCCACAGCTCATTATGTTCTAAAGAAGGAGAAAGTACATCCATATAAATTTAGAATTTGCCAATGACTTCGACCAGGTGACCCAGAAAGACGTAAAATATTTTGCGAATGGTATACACGTCAATCTCAAGACAATTAATATTTTCCGAATAAAATAATATGGTCCGATGATAGTATAGTTAATAATAATTGAATTTTTAATCGTAGAAATGCTCATTATTGGGCAAGAGTAAATCCACGTCTGTACAAAACGGCCAAACACCAACACCGTTCGGATTTAATATGTGGGCTGCTATATTCGGTACTCGAATTATAGGTCCTTTCATTTACCACGAGTCCTTAAATTCTGAACATTACCAAATTTTACTCCCAAATTAATTAGAGATAACTTTGAATGATTTGCCTTTCCAAGAAGTTGAAGGTTGTTGGTTTATGCAGGACTGCAGTTCTCGAATCGTTTGCTAGTATTACTCCTCAAATGCTGAAGAATGTTTTAGAATCTTTTTGAACATCTTTTGTGAGTTTATTAACCTTTAAAATAAATTTGTTTTTTATTTGTCTATCATTTAAAATTACAAAACATAATTTTATAATAATTTTACGGTTTTCTAATGTTTCTAGTATTAGTTTTAACTGTACGTTTTCGATGTTTTGCATTGAATATAATTTTCTCATCCGAAACGTATCAAAAATATAAAGTGTGATATAGCGTTGAATTCAAAATCAAAGAGAGAATTTAAATATGGCAAAAATAATTTTTTCGTGTATTTAAAAAAATAAAGTTGATGATGGTTGCTAACAAACGAAACGTTGTATCAAAAATTGAATAACAGCATTAAGTAGAGCTAGAAAAGTGGTAATGAAAATGTGCTTTTCTTTTCTTGGTATCTCTTCAAATAAGGCCAGAAAAAAATAAAAACGAAAATCAGAAAATTTAATTTTTTTCAAATATCTCAAAAACTAAAAGAAATATGCGAGTTCTACAAAGACCATAAATACATCCTCTCAAATGCGTAACTTTTGTTCCATTTAACCGACCTTCCATCTCTTACCATTTCCGAGATCCCCATAGTGGGCATCCTTATCGTGGACACGGTGTATATATATAGGGTGCCCAAATAGAGTAGGATAGTATGAGTATCTTTCTTATTATTAAAGATAGAGATTTGGTTAAATGGGCAATATTGTGCCATTTTTTGGGCGGAGTCCGATTCCGTTTTTTATTTTTTTTTTAAATAATTTCGAAACTGCTCGGAAATTGAAATGTTTCTGAACGGAATCGAACTCCGCCCAAAAAATGGCACAATGTTGCCCATTTAACGAAATCCCTATCTTTAATAATAAGAAAGATACTCATACTATCCTACTTTATTTACATATATATATATATATATATATATATATATATATATATATATTATATACATATAAACTGTATTTATTTAAAATTAACTTTTAAAGTAGATACAGTACTTCTCGAGTGGGACTTGAACCCACGACCTCTACTTTTCTAGAGTAAGCCTCTTCTAACTGAGCTCTCGAGGTTGCAAATCATACCCGATTTAAACTTAAACAACATGTACATCCCTAGTTACGATATATCGGGTGATTCTTTAATATTGATGACAGTTTATGAATCGTATTTTATCGTTATTTAAAGAATGTTTTCCATTAAAAAAAGTTAAGAGTAGGAACAAAGATGGAAATATAGCATGGTATACACCTTCATTAAAAGCAATGCGTAGTTACCTTTTCCATTTACTCGAACTTTACAGTTTCTGGGGTAGTGAAGATTTGGAGTTAACTTATAATAACTACAAAAGGGTATACCGTGCTGAACTCCGACGTGCTAAAATCGCCGCTAACGATAAAGTGATATCAAGTTCAAATAATAAAAATAAAGCAATTTGGAATGTTATTAACACTAACAAAGTGTGTAATAATGACGCATTGACCAATAAATTTACAGCTGATCAGTAGAACCAACATTCTGTAAATTCTAAAAATATATTACTCCTAAAGGCAGACTCAAAAGTTGATCCGTTATCTTTGTTTGATATTGTTATTCCTGCTAATCCTAGTTTTAGTTTACTTGAAGTAACTTATAATGATGTCAGAGAAGCTATGCAGTCGTTATCGTCCAGCAGAGCTAAGGATGTGTATGAACTCAATTCTTGCTTATTAAAAAAGAATATTCACATCCTTATTGGCCCTTTAACCGCATTAATTAACAATTGTTTTCAAAGTGGACAATTTCCTAATTGTTTAAAGGTCGCACTGGTACTACCTCTTTATAAAAAAGGTGATACTGAGAATATGTCAAACTACAGACCTATTTCTATAGTGCCTATTTTTTCAAAAGTAATCGAACGCGTTTGGAAAAACGAATTAGAAACTATTTTGAAACGAATCGTCTTTTTTACTATAACCAATTCGTATTTAGAACGGGTAAAGGAACCAGCAATGCCCTTACGGAATTTACAAATAATGCAATTAAATGTTTTGAGGAAGGTCAATTTAGTGTTACTGCGTTTTGTGACTTAAGCAAGGCGTTTGATTCAGTGAATCACAACGTCTTGCTACAAAAACTAGATAAATACGGTTTAAATAGGACCAGTGTCAACTTGATATCTTCGTATCTATCTAATAGAATGCAAACGGTTAAGATTGGTGACACGTATTCTAGTCAACTTAATCTCAAGCAAGGAGTTCCACAGGGCTCTATACTGGGGCCCTTACTTTTATATATATATATATATATATATATATATATATATATATATATATATATAGCTATATATATATATAAATGATATGCCTTATTATTTAAATAAATTAAATAATGTATTATCAATTTTCTTTGCTGATGATACTACTCTTACCGTTTCAAACTCTGATTTTGACACTGCAATTTCTCACTGCACTGTTGCAGTTAACCATGCCGAGACAAGGTTCAACTCTAACGATCTAGTTTTAAATAAAGATAAAACTCAGAATGGTGTATTTACCTTAAGACCCTACATCGCTTTCGGAAGCTATAGTAATGAGTGCATATTCTTAGGTATCAGAATGGACACTAGGCTATCTTGGAACAATCATATAAATCATATCTCGCATAAATTAGCAAAAAACATCTTTACATTACGCAATCTAACTACATCTGTTTCAGCTGAAATTTTAAGGATTGCGTATTTCTCGCTTTGTCATTGCCATATTTTATACGGAATTATTACTTGGGGACACGCCCCAAGCGCAAAAAGAATTTTCGCCTTGCAAAGAAGAGCTATTCGTGCTGTTGATCGTCTGCCATACGCTTCCGACTGTAAGCAATCCTTCGTTAAACTTCGTGTAATGACCATGTACTCGTTATTTGTTTTTGTTTGTTTATGTTATGTCAAGAATAATATTCCTAATTTTGAAACATATAGTCAAATACATTGTTATAATACTAGGAACAAAGATAACTTACAATGTAATTATGTAAGATTATCTAAGTCACAAAATGGACCTAACTTCTGGGCTGTCAAATTTTTTAATGCACTGCCTACCAATGTAAGAAATTTATCTTTTAGTCAATTTAAATCCAGTATTAAAGCAGTGTTACTTAAGAACCCGTTATATAATATAAACGACTATTTTGTTATTCATTTTAATCAGTGAAATGTGTCATTTATGTATTTTAGATAATTAATAATTATTCTGACAAGTGTAAATATTGGTGAAATAAGCTACACAATAAATATTATTATCATTATTATTATAGTTTGAATTTCCCGCAAAACAAAAAATTTTAAAGGTTGGTATTTCTAAATTAATAAATAAATCTCGCATTTTACAACAAACTTTACACTTACACTAAGCACAGTTACTTTATTAACATTTTATTAAATAAACTATAAAAATTGCTCAAAACATCCACCGGTATGTGCACGACACGATTCCACTCTACACTTCATATTGTGAAACACTTTTTCCAGAGTTGCAGGTGAAATTCTTTCATGTTCATCTTCAATATTATGTGGATTTTCAGTTGCCCATGTTCCATAATTTTGATTATTAATCATTTATTACGTCTATTCTTACTATCAACAGCATGCAGTTCCTGTACAACAGAAACCCCGTGTGGGTGCATATATAGATTTTTATGCAAAATCCGTTGGCATGTTGAATAAGACAACCCTAAGTTAGTAGGTATAGTTAAGTTTCTAGGTTGAAATAAGTTGTTTTTAAAAACTCTTTATTTCCACACCACTAATACTAATACTTATATTGAATCAAAGTAATTACTTTGATAGCAACAAGTAAACTTATTTACTAACTTAAACTAGGAGCTAACGAGTGACTGTTAACTACATGCTATACTTATTAACTGTTAACTGTTTTCTTGAGGTTTCCCTGTTATACTTAGGAATATGAATAAAGTCTATCCATGTATGTAAATGCTCTTATTTAACATATCTGTATAATTAAATGATTTCCTCTAATGTTTGTATAAACAAAGCTGTTCAATATATAATGATCTTATTAGTAAATCCTAATGGTTTCTTAGAAATGCTGGTATAAACAAAGCTATTCGATGTATAATGATCCTATTTAGTAATTCTATATAACTGTATCACAAATTTATCCTATGTTGACAACTTGTCAGCTAGAGCACTTAAATGTCATATTGATTTTTTTGGACTCGCTTCCATTCGTTGCCTTGCGTCTTCTCCGCTTCATCATTTCGTAGTAATGGACGACCTGTAGGTTTTGCCTTACAAATGAAATTCTTATTTTCTTACCTTCAAGAAAGTTTTTAACCTACAAATGCAAATTAGTCTAATGTAAACATTACCTAATCACTTACTTTAATAAATTCTTGAATTACTTAGTAGCTCTGAAAAAAGCTATTTTAAGGAACGTTGATAATGCAGAATAGAAATGTAAATAGAAAACAAGAAGAACAAATTAACGACGGCACTGACGTCAAAAAAGGACGACTAAAGTCTTAGAATATATTCATATTCTAAGAATAAAGTAACTAAAAATATGTAACCAAACTGTCATTAGTATTAAAGAATCGCCCGGTATTATAATTTTTATCACAATGAAGGATCACAGTCAACTTTTGTATATGTCACGTGATTTGCTAAGGTTCCGGACATGACGACACGTGACTGATTGTTAATTTTTATTTGCTATAAGCAATACTAATAGATAACTATAAAATAGTATATGATTTTATAAGGAGCTAAAGTGACACTTTTTGTGGCGAATCTGTAGGTTTGACGGACGAACGTCCGGCAAATACACATCACACATGAGCCAGAAAAAGTCACCTTGCTCCGCATAAAATATACTATTTTTTCTTCAGACGTTTTTTACACTTAAATGTGAAATAAGGAAAAATAATTAGGTTGTGAAAATGAGGAATAGTTAGATTTACTTAGCGTGCTCTGGCAAACGGCAGTAGGCGTTGCTAGGTTTCGTTGAAAACAATGAATTAAACAAGTTGAAAATTGTGAAGATTCTCCGTGTTATTGTAAGTATTTTATTAAACTTTTTGTTCCTATTTGTGTAAATTAAAATATTACATTGTTAGGAGTATGATGGATTTGGAGAACTACACGTCGTCAGAAATTACTGAAGCGGCTAATACAGCAATAAATGATCTATTACCTACAAGATCGAGCAAAATCTATGAACGTGCTTTTCAGCAATTTATAAAATGGTGCGATGAAATAGTATATTAAGTATTAAGAACAGTAAGGACAGTTTACCGATCGACGATAATGTTTGGCGACTGAGCGAAGCGAAGTCGCCCATATTGGAGGAGATCTGTAAAATCCTTACTGTTCGAAATGCTTATGCTATTTTTGTGCGATCAACAATACACTTGATGGCAAAATGTAGGCAAAATTATTTTATCTCAAAATTGCTTAAAAGATGACCACAAGCCGAGCCACAAGCGTATGTATTGGTTCCTTAGTAACCTGAATATTAATGTGACAGTTGTAAAATAATTGAGTCAGAAATTCTGCTAATCAAGGTTATGAATTTTACTTACTGTTCGCTGAACGGTAAGTAAATTACTTACCGTTCAGTTACACTCATTAAATAGAAAATGCCACCTACTGTTGTCAAACCAGTGACAGTAAGTTGACAAATATGAACGATCGCACAAAAAAGATATTAAAAGCTACTCTGAAACCGTAACGTTAGCTTATTTTGCCGAATTAGCAACAAAAATGAAAATGAAAAGCTCGATATTGTGGTCCCAATATTCGATGACAAAATCGTTATTGATCATTCGACATTGCGTAGATATAAGCGAATACTTGAAACTTCGTGCATATTTAAAGAAGCAGAATGAAGGATACACCCCAAAGCAGGTCAAAGTTTTACAAAAGGCCAATTTAACAAATTTTTATCGGAAGCGTCGGACGAAAAATACTTGGCAATGAAGGTAAGTTTAAGAAATAGAATGAAAACAAGTCTTTATATTTTGTATTTTTTTTAAATAGTTTTGATTATTGGTATCTCAGGGGTATATCGTTGCGATGAATTGGTGAAGATGAAGGGAGACGACATTGAGAACCTGAAAACTCTGCTACATATTAATTTTCATTCCAGATGCAAAACAAAAAAAAATTAAATCACTTACAGTTGTAGGGGAATCTTTCCTAAATTTATATAACAAATATGTAGCTTTGCGCCCACGAGATATGAATTATCGCCGATTTTTTTTGAAATATGGAAATGGAAAATGCTCAAGAGCGGTAATAGGAATCCATAAAATAAGTAATGTTCCTAGGGAGGTAACTTTTTTTTCTTAAAATTAGCGAACTATACAGAATACACAGGGCATTGTCTAAGAAGAACCTCAGCTACACTGTTGGTGGACGGCGGTGCAAATTTAATGTGCTTGAAGCGCCATGGTGGCTGGAGCTGTGGCTGAGCGTTATATTGAAGACTCTCTAGCAACAAAAAAAGAGGCAGCCTTGAAAATGTTTGCACCTAGTGCAAGCGCTACGAATACAAAAGTTCATGTAGAAGAGGAAGAATTAAAGACCATTCCCTTAGAACGCAGTGAGACCTCCACTGTTACCTCTGGCGGATTTTATTTCGGAGAAAATTGTACTTTTAATCTTTATAACTCTAAACAATAAATTTATTTTCGTTGTTTTCCAAATTGGGTGTTTGAGTTATTAACTTACATTACTTTTGCATCCGCTATGAAGGATGCAAAAGACTTTTGCAGCCGCCGGTGAAAATGTCAAACTTTAACGTTGTCAGGTGAAGTTTAAAATGTCGTCTTTTATTGAGGTCTGAAGAAAAAAATGTTTTTTTAATGAACGAACAGAAGTTCAATATAATAATCATTAACTATATTTATTTGAAATTAACTTTTAAAGTACATACAGTAAAATATTAACTCGAGTATCAAAGAATGTTTTTGAATTCTCTGTAAACTAGTATACGTATTTTCTAGATCAACAATGTACAGTATTTGACTTTTTTCAATTTTTTTATAGCTTTTATTGATATAAATATTATTTATACCAATCTTTCTAATGAATATGTATCTGTTATATTCATTTGTTTTATTACTGTGAAGTATTCATTAATAGTTATTTACTATTTAAGTATAGTAATATTTCATATTACGATACGCTTTGGGCAAATTGTTAAAACCAGGTTTTATCTACTATCAGGTTTAATTATATAGAGAAATAAGTAATTCGATCATCGAAATGTATTAAGCATGGTATTATCCAAGCAGGCGTATTATATAATTGTCATCGTAAAGTTTAATCAAACCCAAATTGTCAATATTGTTTCTATAGTAAGTTTTGAAAATGAGCTCAGATGAAGATAATTGCAAAGATTCTACTGCTAATGTTTATAATAAATAGTTTAATAAATTTTGTTAGATTTTGTTTTAGTAATTATTTTATTCTCACTTTTACTTTACCGCAATAGTACGGTAAAGTGATAGTTTACCGCACTAGTGCGGTAAAGCAAGACATAACGATATATCATTAAATGACATTACATGTTGATGGTAGATAAGTATTTTACTGTAAATGCATATTTAAGATGCAGAATAATAATGTGCATATGTATACATGCCAAAGAAATGAATCTAAAAGTATGATAGACTTGATAGTGTATGATGAACGGCTTAGAAACCTGGTGAAAGACACAAAAGTAATGCGCGGAGCGGAGTGTGGATTGAACCATTTTTTAGTTGTATCGAAAGTGTGTTTAGGGCAAAAGTGGGTCTGGAGAAGGAAAGCAAACGTAGTGCGAACGTCCAGAATTAGGGTTGACAAACTAGTGGATAATGGTGCGAGAATGAAATACGCAGATGCTGTGAGTAAAGAGTTCAATGTGAATGAAACAGTGTGGAACGAATAAATAAAAGACACTGACGCTGAAAGTGCATGGATAAGCTTGAAAAACTCTGAGAAGAAGAGATTGTATGAGATGTACAGATTAAGAAACAAAGAAGCGAAGGAGGCAGTGAGAATAAGTAAAGAGGAAGTGATGGCTGTGGAAGGAGAGAAAATGCAGAATGATTTTGAGGGAAACCCTTCTGGAAATGGGTCACAAATACAAAACGTGGGCCAAAACAGAACGCTGCAGGAGTGATGAATGCTAGAAACGAAATAGTATGGAACGA
Organism: Vesta saturnalis; assembly: GCA_036346205.1. Lineage (NCBI taxonomy): Eukaryota > Metazoa > Arthropoda > Insecta > Coleoptera > Lampyridae > Vesta > Vesta saturnalis. The sequence continues at coordinate 6,715,019 of JARFJB010001851.1, read as the reverse complement.
TTGTGAAGTGAGGAAATGTTGGCAAGAATATTTCGGAAAGCTGTACAGTAGTGAGGAAAGTAAGACTGAAGGGTTAAATAAGGAGAATATAGAAGAAATGATGAATGAAACTGGGAAGGATATTGGAATAAGTGAGGTAGAGAAAACGGTAGGAAGGTTGAAAAACGGCAAGGGAGCAGGCGTAGATGAAATCACTAGTAAAATGCTCAAGTATGGTGGTGCCAAGCTTATACGAAGATTGCGTGAGTTATTCAATGTATGCCTTATGTGTGGAAAAGTGCCGAGTGATTGGAAGAGCGCGATAATTGTACCATTGTATAAGGGTAAGGGGAACAAGAGTGATTGTAAGAACTACAGAGGAATAAATTTGCTCAGCGTGCCTGGTAACGTATTTGGAAGAATACTGATTGATAGAGTACGAGAAACTACACAAACTAAGATGTGGGATGTGCAAGGTGGCTTCATGCCAGGGAGAGGATGTGTCGATCAGATGGTTGCTCTCCAGCAGGTGATCGAAAAGTGTTTAAAGGTACAAAGGAAGTTGTACTGCGCGTTTGTAGATCTGGAGAAAGCTTATGACAGAGTGAATAGGGAGAAGCTGTGGGAAATATTACATGAATATGGCATAAATAAAGGTCTAATAAATGGAATAAGGGCAGTATACAACGGTAGTCGGGCATGTGTTAGGGTGAGAGGAGGTGTGAGTGAATACTTTAATATTGAGCAAGGAGTGCGACAAGGCTGTGTGATGTCACCGTGGTTATTTAATGTATACATGAATAAATATCTTAGACAAGCATGTACCGATACAAATAGTGTAATGGTTGGTGACGTAAATATACGACTTCTGGTGTATGCAGATGACACAGTCTTATTAAGTGACAGTGCGGATGAGCTGCAAACCGCTCTGAGAAAGTTTGATACAGCCTGTGAGAGCATGGACCTAAAGGTAAACGTGAACAAAACTAAGATTGTGGTGTTCAATCGGGAAGGTGGAAAGGAGAGTAGAGTATTTACTCAGCAAGATGAAATTGTGGAGCAAGTGGACGAGCTGGTATATCTCGGTAGAATGTTTACTGCAGATGGTACAATTGAGAGCGAGATTGGACGAAGGGTTAATGCTGGAAGGAAAGTGATTGGAAGTATGTGGACGATAATGAGAAATGAAAGCATGAGGCTAGCTGCGAAACGAGCAATCTATAATGGCGTATTCGTCCCGTCAGTACTGTATGGAAGTGAGACATAGGTATGTCAAAAAAAGCACGAAAGAAAAATAAATGCCGTGGGTATGAGATTCCTGAGAAGCGGATGAGGTAAAACGAGAAGGGACAAGATAAAAAATGAATGCATAATGACGAAGTGTGGTGAGGAAAAGACGATGATGGATAGATATAAAAGTTGTACATTACGTCGGTTTGGTCACATTGAGAGAATGAACAACGCAAGATTAACGAAACAAATATATGTGGGTGAGGTTAGGGGAAAGGCCGGGCCTGGTAGGCAGCGTAAAACTTGACAGAATGTAGTAGAATCTATGACAAAGGAAAGAAAGGAGTTTTAAGAACAAAAGGGCATATCAGAGACTATGTATGAACCTTGCGGAAGCTAGGGATGTATGCGGAGATAGGAAAGCATGGAGAAAGATTGTGAATGAAAAATAAATAAGAGGCAGGGATTGTTTTGCCTACCCCGCAAGGGAATGGCGTGAAGGTTAAGTTAAGTTAAGTTAAAAATAATAATTATTCTAATATTGAAATTTAACTCAAATGGAAGTAACAAACAAATAAGTACAAAACTACTAAAGTAAAACAAAACAAGCATAAAATGTACAAAGGACACAGTTTTAAAGTCTTTTAGTTTCTAAGCAGTTTAACACTCGCGACATAAAACCAGTTAGGTACCTGGCCGAAGCTCTTCTCGGTCGATTTCTCAAAAAACTTGCCTAACTCTGTTCTTTTCGCGTGTGACAGTTGTTTTATAGGTGTACTCTTTAATTTGCCCCCAACGATAAAAGATTAACAGAGATCTAGCTAGCCATTCTCAATGGATGGAATTACCTATAAAACTTCAGCCAATTCTAAAGTGCTATGTGCGGTAGCAAGTCTTGTCAAAACCAACGGATTTTGAGAAGTTGCAGTGGCAAGTTATCTGTAAATTCACTGGCCGCAGTTCTTAGTATCTCAAAATATCATTGAGATGTTAGTGATCCGTAGTAAATATTGTAACTTAATTGATCATTTATTAATAAATAAAATACATTAAAACTCATTTTTTTGATCATTCCTTTCTCCTGTAAGAAAACGATTTTCATTAGTCCAAGTAGGAGAAGTTAATCTACGTAAAATTACGTTTTTTTTTTTGGTACCTAATAAAACGTGTTTCACAAAATTGATTTAAACACTTTGGATCTTCTGGATCTAAGCTCGAACTGTTGTATATTTGAAATTAAGCGTTTTAGTCTTCCACAAAATTATTCTATGAACGTATACGATACCTAACATACCACAGTACCATAAATTGATGCATGTAGATGCACTTCAAAGTAACAGCACATGACCTTTTTTCGGTTAACCCTTTAAGTGGCAAAAGACTGCGGATTAAATTAATTTAAGAATATTTCATACATGAGGTCGCAGACATAGAATTGTAAAATTCTAATTTTTTCTTCATACAATTTTTTTCTGAGGTGGGAAATATATATCCCAGAGAAACCTAAGTGCAATAATAAACACGGAAGTTTCACTGGGAAAATAATATCCCAGTTGAAAATTAAGCAATAAGTCATTGGACTTCCATCAGGGCGGTTTCTTTTTCTGGATACTCCTCTACCAGGGGCATATCCGGTACGTTTTCGATTTGAAAATGTACCAACAAGTTCATTTACCAATGAAGATGGAAATTTCAAATGACTCATCAGTTTTAATTTTTTTTTCTTCAATGTTCATTTATACAGAATAAAGCTATGCACTACACATGTTTCAAAAAGATAATAGAATACTTTTATCCACCATCGTCGTGACTTCCGGTTCACACAGTAAAAAGACACATATTGATTAAAGGTGTCCACTCCACCCATGTACTTATTGTACTAGCTGATGATCTCAGGACAGTTCACTGTTTCACGAACCACTTTCTTATTTCTTCTAGGTACATTGGTTACTGATGAAGCATCGTGCATAGAAGATACAACAGATACAGATTTTACCCCACGATCTTTCCATTTTGAAACTGATATATCACCAGCTTCTGTAAAATCGTAGTCCCCTTTTCTAAATTCACCATCTCCTTTTATGTAAGTAGAAGGATATTCCTTTCGAGTCAGCCGGATTATCCCACAGGCAAAAATATTCTCCTTCAATAAATCATCACTTAGGCTTATGCTACTAAAAAAATTGTCGAAATAAAAACAATAGTTTCTTCCCGCATACGACTGAGACAAGGTGGTAACGACATTTTCACCTAACCCCATGAATTGGTTTTCTTCGCCTTTACCGGTATAAATATTGAAGTTCAATAGATATCCATTCTCTGCACAACAGCAAGCCCAAACCTTAAAACCTCGTTTGATTGGTTTCATGGGCAAATATTCTTTATTGGTGATCGACCGTTGAAACCAATCATTGATTCGTCAACAGAAATGTGTCTTGACGGGGAGAGCAAATGATTTTTTCACAGGTCGTAATTTATATAATTTGTCGAAATTAGGATCTCTGGGTTTCGGCATATTTTCATTATTATTTATATGCAAGTGACGTAATATATTTAAAAATCTCCTGAGTGGCATTATTCGTGTAATTCGTGCCGTATGAAAGTTTTCATCGTCAGACCAATAAAGTTTCATCCAAGGTAGGTCATGAAATCCCATGAACAGAATTATTGCCAGAAAACTTTTAGTTCTTCAAGTATGAGCCCCAATTCATACCCTGGACTTTTTTTCTGCTGTTTCGCTTATAAACTTGTTTCATTGATTATATTTTGCCTATTCGTGTTTATATTTTCAGTCGGACCTTCCTTTTCACTGAAAACGGCTTGACTAAATATGTTCTTGTATTTTAGGAACCCTTGAAATTAGGTATTTGTTTAGGTATTTGGGTTTTTTCAATTTTAGCTTTTTTATGTTTATCTTCTTTTTCATATCACTTTCTTCAGAAGATGATTCGGAAGAATGAAGTAACATTCTCTTTCTAAAATTATTGGGCATAAAGTTGGGGTCAGCTACGCTATCATCAGAGTCTTCAGTGTATTCAGTATTACTCCCACTACAGGATGAGGATGCTGCCATTAATCTTGTCGATGTTGAAAGCACGTTGCGAATTAAGTAACATCCCATCATCAGCTTCTGAATAGCCCTCACATTCTGAGTCTATTGCCATTTAATCAGTAATTTCATCAAGATCATTATTCTCAGCTTCAAAGAGCAACTCAGCCTCAGTCACTGGCCACTTTGAACAACTCTTTACGTTCGACATGTTATTCTATAAATTAATAAAATAAATAAATAATTTGTGTTATGTATTATAAGAAATTAGATAATATGAAGTTACATGGGCTTTTTTAAAATTTGCAAATTTATGTGTAAACATATTGTATTCTGATGGATACGTACATATGCTTTGTCAGTGGTCACATTTTCAAAAGCTAAAATTTTCTTAGCTGTAATATTTTTCTACTAATGAGATGTATTTTATATTATCTCGAACTTTGGAAATATGTAAAATATACAATGTTACTACAAAAATGATCATAGACAAAAAAAAATTTTTAATATTTGATCTAACCTCAAAATCACATGTTCAAAATTATAACACCGTTTTTAAATAAATAATAATAAATATTTTTACTAAACTTTAGTTTTTCATTGGTAAAACGTATACCGGGTGTCCGTTTCAAACTTGTGAATTCCTGCACGCCAATTCGGCCTACATAAAATATTTTCATATCAATGAAATGAGAAAATTATTATGCATCGAATGACATCAAAAATTAAATTATTTTCATCAATTTTTATTGAAAAATTCTAATTTTATTACACACACTATGAAGGAATTGCTAATAAATATTATAACAGGGGTGGATTAAAATCAAAACTTATAACATGTATTAAAATAATAACCCTCCATTCTGCCATAAACAATATCCAAGTCTGTTATAAAACGAATTTCGAACATTAAACTGCCTTTCGTTTATTAACCCACACTCTGCAACGATTGCTTCCCGCAAAAAATTAATATTTGGGTGGCGTTTTTTGTAAATCTTACTTTTAAGGTGACCCCACAGAAAAAAGTCGCAAGATGCTAAATCAGGAGATCTGGCTGGCCAGTTTATGGTACCACCTCTGCTAATCCAACGATTTGGAAATGTATCATTTAAATGATTTCTGACATCTATACCGCAATGCGCGGTGCAGCCGTCGTGTTGAAACCAGATCTCCTAATTTTCTCTTGCAACTTCCTCCAAAACAGGGCTTACCTTATTCACTAAAAGTTCTAAATAAGTTTCAGCATTTAAATTTTCATTAATGTCAAACGGGTCGATAATTTTAGTATTAAAAATTCCAGCCCAAATATAAATTTTTTGAGGGTATTGGGTTCTAGTAGATAAATTGATCCTTGGGTTTCCTTGAACTAAGTATCGAGTGTTTTGCACGTTAAGTTTATTGTTTAACATAAAAGTGCATTCGTCCGTAAAACAAATGGTGATATAAAGCGTCGATCCTGATTCCCACGCTCTTAAATTTCTTCGCAAAATATAAATCTACTTTCCTCATCCGCATGATGACATTGGGGTTTGTATGGATGATATCGGTGCCTTTGTTGCATCTGATATACCGCCGACCTTAACGCATTTAATTCATTGCTAATTTCCCTTATGCTGTATGTTTGGTGGATATTTATCATACCCAAAATACGTTCTTCCAATTCAGTACCATCCGCACCAACATTCCTTCGATTACCTGTATTAAAATCGTATTATTTAAATTTCTGAAAAAAACAATGCTAAAAATAATAAATACTAACCACCTCTAGCTTCCGATTCTGCTGAAATATTAGCAGTTTCTTCAAATTTTCGCGCATAGTTCCGTATAGTGGATTTAAACGGTATTTCATTTTTTTCATTTCATTTTAATCGGTAGGACTACGGTATACCGGGCACATGCCCCCATACCTTCGTCGGATCTTGCTTTATGTCCGTACGTCGTTCCTAATGTACCAGGGTGCGCCAGTGATGATCCGGAGACACTTGTTCTGGATGGTCTGAAGGCGCTTAATGGTCGAGGGAGCGGCGTATGTCCATTCTTCGCAGGCGTAGGTCAGCATCGGGTGGATGATCGACTTCTAGATCTGCATCTTATTGTCGGTTGTTAGGACGCTGTTCCGTGCCATCAGCGGATACATCTTCTTGAAGATGCCGTATGCCTTGGCACTTCTGTCTGCGACGTGCTGGTTCCATCGGAGCTTCCTGTCCATGAGGAGTCCCAGGTACTTCACGAAATCCCTCCATGGGATATCCTGGCCGAACATGGAGATGTTCCTCGTGGGCCTCGTGTCTTCGGGTGAACAGGACCGCGGTACTTCTCTCGGGGTTGATTCCGATGCGCCATTTGGAGTACCATCCCTCCAGTACCATCGTTTGTAGTAGGCTGATCGGGCGGTAGTTTTGAGGGTGGCTGCGGTTCTTTCCGGGCTTCAGGATCACTACGGTGTCCGTTTCTTTCCATCTGATTGGCAAGTGATTGGGTTGTAAATAAAAACTAGTAACCTAGCTCAGAATGTCAAGAAATAACAAATTAATTCGACTACAATTGTTAATTGTTTTAAAAATTGTGGCAACTCATATTTAAAAACCTAAATCATAGCAACTCATATTTAAAAACATAAAAATTTTAAATTAGAATTTTTCAATAAAAATCGATGAAAATAATTTTCTCATTCCATTGATACCAAAATATTTTCTGTAACAAAAAATTTGCCAATATTTTCCCCATGTAGACCATCTACGAAAACGAAGCGTTGTTCTCTTTAATAGCTTATTACTAATAATGTCATCTGCTACAAAATGTTGATGACAAAGTCAGTAATTTTCATGAACTCGTGCATCATAATGTTCTTCAGCTTTAAGTTGCCACTTAAAGAAATCCATTCATATAAACGCCTTTTGTCTTTTTAAACAAATGCATATGTCTGGATGTTTTATTATTAACCCACACTGACGCTAATTAATTCATTGCCAAACCCTGTACCTGAAATTGATTATATTATTAGTAATTTTTCATTATTTTTCTGACCTTTTTTGTGATGTTAGTGTTTGATAATCGAAATTTATAGTGATAAGATTGATAAAAATATTTCGTACATTCCCGAATATCGGAAAAGAAGCAAATTCCGCCAGATGAGACTTAAAAATTTAAAACGCAATATTGGAACATGTATAATTTATTTATAAAATGATGAGTTGAAAAAAAAGATCAACAGCTTGCAGGTAGCGGACCGCGAACATTTTATTATTGTAATAAACGTTTGTCAAATCGCCATTGTTACCACGATAGAAAAGATAATTAGTGGATTTTTAGTATCTTAATAATATGTCGTAATTTGCTAATGTTTTCAAAATATTTTTATCTAAGGGATGTAGGATTGTTTGTAACTAATATGTATGCAAACACATGTTAGGGATTGAGTGGCAGGTGCACGCTTAAAAATGCTTTACTGAAGGGGCGTAACGAATCATTGGAATTTTTCTTGTGCGCGCCCTTGATGTAAAAATGCCATTGCTCTAATGATTGATTACCGCTGGGCAGATCGCGATCAAAAGATCTTTGTTTGTTACTTGGAAACTCGAGAGACGTAAATATAAGGATGTTACAGACGAATGCATATTTTTAAAATTAAGATGTGCAATAATTAATATGAAACTGTTCTAATTTCTAAATTAATGTTTCTTGTTTTTTTTTATTACTTTTGAAAGACGGGGTTGATTTTTAGGAAGTAGACATAGTTAGTTTGAAATCGGAGGAAAGGCACTTACAGTTCGAGTGTCAATAGAGCCAGGTCGATTTTGTGTTAATTAAATACCTTCATTGTAAATAGTTTGTCTTTAAAGAATTCTTGCGTGTACTTTTTCTTTTGAATTCGCCAACGCTAAGTTGTCTTTTCTTTCGGGGTTAAACCGCGTATGTTAACGATTTGTGTCTGTGATCCATTAAAAGAATATTTATTCTAGCCTTCCCACTCTGGTATTTGTGCGAATTAGCATTGTTGGTTGTTGGTTATATTTATAAATGTGTTGAGGTGACAGGTGAATAGGTATATGATACCGCTGGTTAAAAGGCAATTAATTGCCAGTTGGTACATACTCCCAAGCCACACTATTAAACACCTCAAATTTTTATTTCTATTGTTTTTATTTGTTATATAGATGAGTATGTAACTGGAGAAGGGAGCACGGTATTTTTCCAACGCACTCAAACTTATATATCGGTCATAATGTTAGGGATCTATTTAAAACTTACCCTTGTAAGGCTTTGTTTTAATGAGTTTTTTTTGTCAGTTTGTTGAGGTAGAATTATTTGCCTGCAAGCTGATTTCTCTTTGCATTGCTTTATTACAATGTGGCTTATGTATTTTGTGCTTTAGTTGTCACTAAATTCCTTGTCTGTTTTCTTTTGTCCTCGCCTTTATTTTATTACCTGTCCAATTTTACTGTTATTGTATTTTATATGTACCGTAGTTTGCCTTATTGGTTTATGTGCTTATTTACTTAAAGACCCGCATGATTTGTTTTAAAAGGGCCATATGTTTGGTGTTACGATTTCTATTATGATTTTCTACTTTGATTATATGACCCAATTATGCGCGTGACTACATGTGTTTTTTTATTATTGTGTTTCTATGTAACTAAACTGCTTTTTATTCATGTTCTCATAATGTTACATTTTTGTGCGCACTTTAACCTGATTTAATAGTGGTTTGTTATATATTTAACCCTTTCACTGATTTTTTTTGTGTTATTTGATTTATTAACGTACTTGTGCAATTGATTATTTATGAATAAAGTGGATTTTATGGGTGGTTCTTTCCCACAAGAGTAGATTAACGGACTGAACCACCGCTGCGCAAAGTGTGTTGATTTTAATTTGAGTAGTTTCATTTTTTTATCTGCCCCTCATCGTGCAACACGTACCTCATCCAGCCTATCTCATTTAGATAGCACAACGTACCTAACACTAGACGGTCACTTCGTTTGATCAGATTTAAGGTTTGCGAGTAATTAAATACCAGATTTGTAAATAAATTCTAATGTTTTAATCATTACCCGGAAAGTCAAAGTAAGACAGGCAACTAATTTGGGTAATAGTGACATTATTGTCAGTCAAGTCAAGATAAATCACTTAGCGATTGTTTTGTTCTTAAAGTTGCATTATTGCAAATAAGTTCAAATTACGCTTTTCAAGATAGGGTACCTGGGGGACGCTACAAGCTTTACTAAAAGAACGTTATTAGCTTACCTGTGAAGACAAATCAAAACAGTGGAAATTATCGACCTTTGGTGACAGTACAGCTCAATCAGTAGGAACTGGCTGACGGCATTCTGATGTCCTTAAATATATATTTTTTCTAATATGGCAGAGTAAGCGTACCTTTGTCATGATACCCATAGACCCAATGGAAAATAACGTTGAAAACGCAATATGTGCAATTTTACATACAATTTTTCTTGATTATTATAAGTAACTTACTTTACTACGATTAACAAGTGATATGAAAAATATGTTATTTTTTTCTTGAGTTCCGTAGTACCCCTTGCACACGCCTCTCATTGAAACGTAAACAAAATTATTTAAGATCTGGATTTTATAGTTCACTATTACTTATTGAATATAAACTTACTTTTATTTAGATCCAAAATTACAAAAGTAAAAAACTTGTATACAATCCAACCCGTGAAAAAATTTCATTCTCGCGAAAAAAGATATATTTTACTCGCTAGTTGCATAGATAACTATTAATTTATGCGCTTTAACCATTGCATTTGTCACCGTATCTTCATCATCCTCGATTATCAGCCTACACAGTTACACGTGTGTCAGCTATGAGCATTGTTTATGTAAACAATGATTTGAGCTAGAGACACTAGATTAAAATAAAACTTTCATTTTCTTCTGTAGTTTATAAAAATAAAATAAATACCAGTTAAAATGCGTGTCATTTCATAACGAACGAAAGCAAACTGATAAAATACGCCTTTTTTCAAATTTACAATATCTCAATAACACGTATAATGAATTCGTTAAGTAATATCTAAAAACTTTGAAAATATGCAATTTTTAAAAATTATTTCGCGAGTCGGTTGAGATGTCAAAATTCTTCAAATTAGATTTAGTGTAACCAACGAATATACACTTAAAGAGAAAGAAGCGACACTCGTGTGTAAGTACTACATGAAAAGTAAAACGAAAAAAAAATACACATTTTAACTTAAAGTATTTAAAGTGTTTAATACATTAGTGCTTTTATTTAGGAATTAACATTTCTAATCTTGATACGTACTTGTTTAAAATAAGCGTATTCATGTTTTCCATTGCTGTTTTTAATTTGTCTTTTTATTAATTCTTTACATTTTGTAATATCTCCTCTAACATGATGAAGATGAATAAGCCAATTTAATTGTTCCAAAGGACTTGGTTCAAAAATCGCTGTAGCCATTTTTTGTTCTTTTCCTATAAAGTTATAAAAAGTTATAAAACACGTTTCATATAAGAAAACATGTATCACACCAATTGAATTAAGTTGCGTGTGTTGTTTCCCGTTTGCCACATAACTCATTATCTATTCTATTTCTTTTTCTAATGCACAAATTTATTGAAAACTAATACCACCTGATCGTTCTCTTTAATGATCTGTGGTTTGTATATTCGGTTACCTAGCAACCGTAATGACGTCACAGCTGTCAAATGGCTGCCAATGTCAAAGAAACGAATCTAATGAGCTGTTAATTTGTTTATTGTTACCGCGTAGTTGCTATAATAAACAGCTTGCTTTATTTTATTTATGTGTTCTACGTTTATAATTGTCTTAGCATAAAAAAGTGTATTATGTTTATCGGAAAGTGTTATTGGATGAATTCCTATCAAAATTTGTTTATCTTCCACCCACTAAGTTTAAATATCAACTCATTCATGTTACCAGCACATCACAGAATTATGTAATAAAGTAAATAATTTTTACAATGGAAGAAGTTAGTTTAAGTTCTGTATTGACGAAGACACAGCGTTTAGTGCTTGGTGTGTTTGTTTTACTACTAGTTGATGTTATTTGGGTGTCTTCCTCAGAGCTCACTAAGGTATTATTTTAATTATGACGACACTCCTATTAATTTATTTCTTTGCAGTACATTTACCATAATGAATCATTTGAAAAACCATTTTTTAGTACATATGTTAAAACATCCATGTTTACGTTATATTTATTAGGATTCTGCTTTTGGCCGCCTTGGCGAGACCACTGTAATAAACCGAATAATTATATGGTAGGTAATCTCTATGCAATTGCATTTGATTAAACTTGTACTAAAACACCTTAAACAATAAAGAATTTTTTTCACTACCAGTCAAGTAAGTAGCACTTTCAATATGTGGTTCTAAGGAAGTAGCTTAAATTTACACAATCTTTACTAGTTGGCATGACAACAGGGATATAACATAATTTCCTTAGGGAAGTAAATGTTGATATTGTTAAAAAGTGACTGTCACCATAAGATTAACTTAATTATTTATTAATATTAATTGTAAACGTATAATCTGTACAATTGTTTATACTTAACAATCTATTAGTAGCAATATCCTCAGAAATTTGCACATTATTGGAAATGTTATTTAAGTCAAACATTTTATGTTTTTCATTAAATGACAAATGGTTACGATAGTGCCAATGCAAAGACCACTAGTCGCGTACACTCAGGATTCAAATAATGCTCTGTGGAGTAAATCCTGCTTACTTCCCTTGTAAAGTAATATAGTATTAATTCATTGATGCACATGTTAATTTCTTGGAGTGTTAATAATTATGTATTCTGTTTTAAAAGTTATGTAATAATCTTATATGACGCAAAATGTAAATTATGAGCGGCTATTTAATCTAACATTTAAACTAGGTTGCTTTATTAAGGTGGCTGGAAACTGATGATTGCTTGTGGTTTTGCACAAAAACTATTCAAAAATCATTAGATCACAAACACTGCATGTACAAATGTTACACACAGTCGATCCGAAATTTTAAACCAAATGCATATGAATTTTTCTTGTAGAGAAATTAATGTTACAGCATGGGATTGTATTATTTAAAGCAGCGGGAAGATCTGTTTTATTGTTGTATATTGTCTTTTATCTGTTGTATATCAGTTGGGATTGGCACACTACAATATTTGGCATGCCAGTCAACCTCAATATCAAACATGATAAATAGTTATTTATGATCCTAGGCATTGAAGTTGAACTTTTTAAGACGAATGTATAATTTAGTTGTAGAGACCCAGTAGGGCCGAGACGAATAAACCACATTAGTTTTAAAAAGGTTACTTCACTGCAGGTGCCTATTATATTTTCTTTGAAATGAAAATTCGATACATAAACAGATAAGTGTATAAAGTTTTCCATTTACGTATTACAAATGGCTTTGTCATTAAATTTGTCAAACTTTACAATATTTTTTTCAATTTTATGTAAACGATTACATAAATTGTTATTTGAAATTTGTGCACTGTCACATTTCTTTGTGCTTTGTAACACTGTTGCCAGCATATTATTTGTCATTCTTTCATGTCAGGTGGCATGCAATTTATTTCTTCAAATATTTTATGTATCCAGAAGAATGCTTAATTAGAGAAGAAAAGTGTGTTTTACTTACGTTTTCAATGAAATGCGATTTCAAATGATGTATTTTTCACTAAATGCCATTTGTCAAATCAAGCCTACCTTTAATTTAAAAATCGATGAAAAGTAAATCACTTCATTGACTATTTTAATGTATTTTTTGACATTCCGAGGTTAAATATATTGTTGCAGTCCCTGCTTTTATGGACTGAAGTATCAGTTTTAGTCTTAGTTATTAAAAGTAATATTTAATCCCTTGGGACATAATGTGAATCAAAACCTTGGCAACTAGATTCCTAATGAGGAATCGCGCGCCATTTCACATCTGGGATTTTAAAACTACGGGATGAATTTTGGTATATTTAGTCTCGAAATGACAAAAAAATAGCATATAGGTATACTGAAAGACAGGAATCTTTTAACCCCTCAATTGATTATTAACATTTACTCGCAGGATTAAAAGTAGTTCCTCAGTCTCTTAATATTTAACATACGTTAATGACGATTTCAATGTTTTTAATGCTGATTTAAAAAAAAGGTAATTTAATTTATAAATGATTCATTAGTTTTGCTATTAATGGCAGTCATTATTTTTAATTGGCATTTCTGTATTATATATGTATATTAAATCATACTAATGTTGAATTTAATGGATAACTTTCAATAATTTGGAAAGTAACATTGGTTTCACTCCATGTTTTAATGCAGTAAATTGTAATTTTAAAACAAGTTATGTAAAATGTTACTCATACACTTAAAATGTTAGTATATACTAATGTGAAAATTTCAACCTAATAGGTGTGGTAAAAAATTAAACTGTAGGGCTTGGAAATATAAAGTTTATTTCGTAAAACATACATTTATTGGTAATATTATAAATATATAGGATTGAATATTTATATTTGTGGGGTCCATTCTTTTATCGGCAAGAGATTTAATTATTACATTTTAATATTTGTTACTTTACAAATGTATACAGGGTGTCTCTAAAAGGTCCGTACAAAAAACTAGGACAAATCCCTGAGACTAAAATATGAGGATTAGTCCAATTTACCTTAGTCCACAAGTTGATAGTTTCCTAAATACAAGGTGTCAAAGTTATTATTTTTTAAAACTCCTTTTTAGGGCCGGTATTTCCATCTCCCTATAAAGTAACCTATAGTTATACATCCCAGTTAAAATCCACAATTACAGAATCTTTGGTTTTTCCACCTTCGTACAACTATTGTGCCCCAAATAAGTGCCCAACAACATTGTACAGTACTTTTTCTGCATTCAACTATACCTTATCGGACGAATAAGAAAAAGGTATGCGCAATATACTTATGCTTTATGCACGTTTATAAAATATAACCTTACTGCTTTGTCTACAAATACGAACCCCGTCCAGCTTCAGTTGGCCCAGTTAACAAAATTTTACATATTTTCAATTATTCAAGTTAAATTAACGAAATCCATTTTTATATTAACTTGAACATTTTAAAAACTTATCACACAATAATAACATATCAATTTAAATTACAAAACAAACAATTACTAGCAGAAATAGAAATAAACAATATTTGGTACTCTCAGCTCTGGGGTGTAGCTTTCATTACCACTGCATAACATCATCTTCATTTTTGATAATTGCTTTTATACGGTTAGGCATGCTATTTATTAGTTCTTGACGCTCATAAGGGGTAAAATTATTCCAAATTTCCTGCAGCCTTTGCTTGAGGACTGACACAATCCTGGCCGGATTAGCACATAACTACTTTTTCATAACGTGCCACAATGTCTCAATAGGCGAAAGGTCAGGGCTAGTAGACACCCATTCTAACAGTGGAATTTCATTTTTCGAAAGCCGTTTCATAGATGTTTTGGGTGTGTGGTATACAGCCCCATCTTGTTGAAATGTAAAGTCATATCCCCGATTCCTGCTGATTTCCAAAGTGGGTAATAAAGGCAGAAAAGACTGTTCAAGAATATTTAAACATTTTTCATATTATCCTGAATAACATATAGTTTGTCAAAATTATAAGATAAAATCCATAATTTCTAAATTTGAGTGAAATGTATCACGAAATCTCAGGAATTCTTAAGTGTGCGAACTGAAGTTGGATGGGGCTCATACGTGTTTCTGAATTTTTTAAATTACGATTATGGAAGATTTTTGGATTTGTTTGAATGTGACGACGAAGAAATTGTGGGCAATCTGTTTCGTCTTCCAAATAACGTAAGATCACGTGAAGACAAATGGAACGAACCAAATTTTATTCAAAGATACCGTTTATGTAAACAATCTGTGAGGTGCTTGCTTAACAAAATAGAACCCGATTTACTGAAAATTTTATTTGAAATATTACTTTCTGCTGTTCGCAGTTGAACTCCACAGGTTAGATTAAACTTATTAGCAATTTCTGTCCAGGCAATTTTCTTTTCTTGCCAAGTAACAGCATCACTTTTTTTAATTTCTATTATATGTTTATATTGTAACCTATAAATCAACCAATGTACGAATTTCTGTTCATTGAAAATTAATAGAGCGTTTGCGGGATGTATTTTTATCTCTATCCATATTGTTACTGAAAGATTAACCCTTACAGCACAGTATAATGCGAATTTCTAATTTGAATTCTGAACACCAATAAAATCTAATTATTTATCTCTTTCTAACTCACTTGAAACACTGATGTTTCACCCTTGTTCAACTTTTGCAAAAACTGGCAACCTTGCCTAACAAGCAAGTTTCTGTAGGGTTACTACCTGACTATTAGTAAACTGGCAAATTTCGTGGAAATACCAAATTTGCTATCGGGCAAATAAATGTGAAGGCTAACTGTATTCCGGCATTAGTCATCGATCGGTTTGTACGTAAAATTCAAATACCGGGCCTTAAATATCTATCTTAATAATCGTCAGCGAGTAACGCTTCGTTGCTTATCTGGTGAAAGTGAAAGTTATAAAAGTTTAATGAGTTCTGAGTAGCCTAAAGGTACTTGATTATCATTATTCATTAGAATTTGTTTGTTTTTGAAAATCTCTAAACTTTCATAACAATCAAGTTCGTGCTTATTACTAACATGTTTGATTAAGGATCCCTTATCTACTGCATGATTTTTATCAAACATATGTGGGTTACGGAAGGCTTGTCCCTACGTTTGTATTTTATATGAGCCAAATCTTTAAAGCGAATGTTGATAGGTCGTTTGATTTGCCCCCACATTTTTTACAATTAATTGTATAAATTCCCGACCTAAAGTCTGCAGTAGCCCTACATATGTCTGATAAAAATCATGCAGTAGATAACGTATCCTTAATCAAACATGTTAGTAATACTCACGAACTTGATTGTTATGAAAGTTTAGAGATCTTCAAAAACAAACAAATTCTAATGAATAATGGTGATCAAGGACCTTTAGGCTACTCAGAACTCCTTAAACTTTGATAACTTTCACCAGATAAGCAACGAAGCGTTACCCGCTGATGGTATATATATATATATATATATATATATATATATATATATATATATATATATATATATATATTAGAAATTTTCTTTAATTCGCCCTAGTCGACCACTGATGATAGCGTTCGGTGTTTTTTAATTTTGTGTGGTACGTGGATGTATTTTGTTTGTTACAGATCCTGGCACTGTTCCAGTGTTCCAGATTTTTCAAACTAGAGGTTTTCTATGATTAGAAATTCAGATTTGATCATAGTTTTGATGTATTTTCCAAAGGGCGCCACCAGCAACGCTTTGTGTACATTTAAAGCTCCGTAACTTTTTTCTCCTTCGGTCTATCGAATTTCTAGTGAGAAATTCTTATTCTCTGGTATTGGAATGACAACTGTCAAACTTGAATGTAAAGTAACCCTGATCTAATAATCGGTATTATAGAAAAATCTGGAACACGGGAACTGTGGCAGTATCTATAACAAACAAAATATACCCACGTAGCTTAGCTATTGAAACGTGTTGGTGTTTTTTAATTTTGGGTGGTACATAGGTGTATTTTGTTTGTTAGTATTATTATAGGTTTTGTTAGGAACGAATAAGTTCAAAAGTAAACATATAATTAAAAATTATTATATAATAATTTTTAATAAAGGGTATATTTTCATTCACAATCTTTCATCATACATTGTCTCTGACATGCCCTTTTATTTTTAAAACTCCTTTTCTTTATTTCCCTTGTTATATTCTACTACATTCAGCCAAGTTTTACGCGGCCTACCAGGCACGGCCTTACCCCTAACCTCACCCACATATATTTGCTTCGTTAATCTTGCGTTGTTCATTCTCTCAATGTGACCAAACCTACGTAATGCACTATATCTATCCATCATTGTCTTTTCCTCGCTACACTCCATTATGCACTCATTCTTTATCTTGTCCCTTCTCGTTTTGCCACTCGCGCTTCTCAGGAATCTCACCCACGGCATTTATTTTTCTGTCGTGCTTTTTTTGACATACCCATGCCTCACTTCCATACAGTACTGATGGGACAAATACGCCATTATATATTGCTCGTTTCGCAGCTAGGCTCATGCTTTCGTTTCTCACTATCGTCTACATACTTGCAATCATTTTCTTTTCAGCATTGACCCTTCGTCCAATCTCGCAATCCATTGTACCATCTGCAGTAAACATTCTAACCATATA